>CM040629.1:34961315-35478188 GCA_022817965.1 Solanum lycopersicoides | reverse complement strand
GATATGAATCACTTAGACATATATGAATGAAGCCTCATGCTTGTATGTATGGACACATAAGTCTAACATACGTTTAATAAGTGATCCTAAGATGTATGTAATGAAATGATGAAACCCTAGAAGGGTTAAGTATGAGTGTAAATACACTAAATGGCCAAGTGCATTGGCATATGATGAAATAAACAATGAAATGATGAAATGAACAATGATATGATGAAATGAACAATGATATGATGAAATAAACAATGAAATGATGAAATGAACAATGAAATGATGAAATGAACAATGATATGATGAAATGAACAATGATATGATGAAATGAACAATGAAATGACGAAATGAACAATGAAATGATGAAATGAACAATGAAATGATGAAATGAGAAATGAAATGATGACACCCTATAAGGGTTAAGTAAGGGTGTGAAATACACCAAATGGCCAAGTGCATTGGCATATGATGAAATGAACATTTACGTAATAAGAGGTGAATAAGTATGAAAAGCAAAGGTGATAATGATGATGAATGTGGTGACAACATGATATGAGGCTAATGTAAATGATGAGAGCAATCTCAAATGAGCCTAAGTAATGTTACCAATACGTACTCACCTATGAGACCAGTCTCTATGAACACTCTAATGAGAGTATTGATCTAAACACACTCAATACGAATGATGAGATAAGAAATCATCTAATGAGCTATGATGTCCTCATACTAGAAGCCAGCTTCCATGATGTATGAGATGAATGTAATGGAACTTTATACTAAGCACCGATAGACTAGCTATGAGCGGTGATGCCTTCTTTCGTGAAGGGCGGAGGTTCACGTAACTCTCATGAGATGAGACTGTCCGGCTTGCCGGGTATGGGTCTCCTTATATCTCCTAGTCTTCGAACCTATACTGCCAATATAGGGATCTGGCGGGGTTAAATTCCCATGTACGCTAGCATGTTTTTGGGTCACTTTGGCCGGTGATTCCACCTCTTTTCGGTGTGGGGGAGACACTGGATTTCATGATGCTCACATGATCTATGTCGGTTAAAGTTAAAGTTCCCAATGAATGAATGAGGCCAGCCTCAAATGATGCACATAATGAAATGAATGATACCAAAGGTGTTAGGATAGGATAATCAAAAGGTGAGTTAGATTCAAGTAATGACATTAGGTCATTGTTGGTCATTGCACAACGAACCTAATGAAAGTCTTAAACTACATCCTAGGTATAACTGGTGTTTACACTAGCCTATGAATGAAATGAAATGGAGTACGTATGAATGAACAAAGCAGACTCTATGTTTGCTAATGAAGACTCTCTAGTTGAGGTCCCATCTGTTGAGCCCTCATTTCTGGGAGGTCTTAATGTTAAGTCCATGATTCCAAGGTATCATGGCATATAAATGAATGACAATAAAGAAGTTATGTGCTACATGCAAAAGGTGTTGTATGCTATATGATATGTGCTATGTGTAAATGTTATATGCTGTGTGCAAATGTGAAAAGTATGATGATATATGTTATTCTCATGGCATAACTTTCCTATTCCAAATCTGGAAAGCCCACTGACTTTCCTAATCCAAATTTGAAAAGCTAATTGACTTTCCTAATCCAAATTTGGAAACTTTTCTAATCTCAATTTGGCAAGTCCACTGACTTGATTTCCAAAAATCATGTTGTTAGGAAAGAGCTATTCTTTCTCATGCATGTCCTTGGTGTGTGCTTGTATATACCCATACTTAGTACAAGTGTGTACTAACCCTATAAAAACTCTACTATTTTAGGTGCAGGCACAGGTGGACGATAGAGCTACAGGATCATCGCTGCAGTTATCCGGACGTCCAGCATTAATCCGGTTTTGGTAGGTCCTCATTCTTTCGAGGATGCTACTGTTTTATATTCTAGCTTAGTTTTAGAGTTGAGCTAGTGGAGCATGATCCACTAGCGTTTCTTTCCTATTTTTATTCAGACTATGTATTGGTGCCATTTTGGCAATTATACACTTAATAAGAATTGAACTATTTCTTTCAGTTGCTTATCTCTTAATGTTAGATGGTTGATGGTGAACAATTACGTATTAATGAGAATGTTTTTATAAGTATGTTAAGAAACAAAAAGTTTCAAATTTTCTGCTAAAATTAACCTAGATGAAGTAAGAATGACGTAAGTAGGCTTGTCTGCGACCTCTGAGAGGTCAACGACGCCGGTCTCATCTGGGGTCTAGATTCAAGTCGTGACAAACACTCAAGAACGTCCATGGCATTCGAAAGATGTGCCTTGAAATGACCTTGTGTGTCTAGGCATGTTTGGTCGAGTTTTACTTGTTCGTTTTGAGTGAAATTTATGTAAGAGGTACTAAACTCATATATGGTCATGTTTTAGTTGGAAACGTCCAGGCAAACATCCCCATGGACAAACCAAGGGTCTTTGAGGAAGAACCCATGTCGGAGGCCAGGACTGCCCAAGGCAGCCTCACCTACGAAAGCCAATCGACCGACATTGGGCTGGTCGACAGTCCGTGGGTGATGGGCGTGGGTAGGTACTTAGATTGGGTGGCTAAGCTACCTGTCCCAAATCTCTGAACCCATCGATGGAGGACAAGACGGACCGTAAGTGGACCTACGTCTCGTCGATGGGCAGACCGTCGATGGAAGGACCATGTCCCAGACCACGGACTAAAGGATGGTCCGTAGGTCCAAGGACGGTCCGTCGATGGTTAAGTAGGTTGAGACTTAGGCTGGGAAAGGTTGTGAACCATGTCCAGCCTCTGAACCAATCGATGGGAGGACAGGACGGTGTGCTTGTGGACAAATGGTTCGTTGACTGCCACCGTCGATGGTGCCAAGTCCTGCGTGCAGTTTCACTGCCAAGTGAGGGGTGAACTTGTAAATTCACCCCACTTCCAAAAATAGACTTTGGCGGTTCCTAAGGGGTATATTGGGTATTTTAAAGTTGAATATAAGGTTTTAACACTTAGAATATTTCATTCTTCAAAAATCAAAATCCCAAAATACCTTAGAAATTCCCCAAGACTCCATTGAAGTCCAAAGTCAAGGAAGAGATTGGTGTGACGAATTGAGTGAAGATTCTTCATCAAAGTGAAGAATTAGCTTCATTTAGGTATGGCTTTTGATCCTTTAAACTCGTTTCATCAAAGAGACCAACTTCTAAGATGTTTTCTAAAGTTTTCAAAGATGAATTGTCCAATTTCGTGATTCTACCATGGGTTCTTCCATTAAAGATTTTTAATCATTGAATAGTGATTGAAGTGTTGTTATTTAGATGATTTTAACTCAATCTACCTATGAACCCATGAATTTGATGAACTCTAGATTTTGACAAACTTATGGGTTACTTGATATTGGTCTAATGTTGATGAATTCATGTGTAGTTTCTTATGGGCTTTCTAATGGTGTAATAATTGTATTCAATTGTTATATAATTGATCTTAGAATGTTGAATCTATGTTGAATTAGTTTAGATTTCATTGATTATCACAATTGTGTATTGAATTGGTGTTCATGGCCATGGGTAAGGGTCTTATGATGTTGAATTTGGTGATTTGGTATTGGCTTGAAGTGTTGAGGATGAAGAGGTGGTACGCTGCCTTATTTCTTCTTATTTAATGTTATTTTAGATTTCAAATATGTTGTGATTGGTTTGGTCCACTTATGGTGGCGGTGTTATGTGAATTGATGTGGCCTTGTCGGCGTTATTTTGAGTATATTGATGATCATGGCCTTGTCGGCAACTACTTGAAGTTATATGGCTATTTGTTTATTTTTTTTGGTGATGCATGATCATATCTACCTATGTGTGAAACTATGTGTTAGACTATTGATTCTATGTAGGTAATGATATTATGCTTTGACTATGTGTTAAGTGTGTAGTCTTAGAATTGATACATGGTTGTTCCTAAATTGGCTAGCACCGAGTGAGTATGGTAAGGGAGGTAGTTATAGTTAAAGATTGAGACTAGAATACAAATAAGCCCTTCATATTTCCTTAACCATGTGCCTACATGGGATGTGTCTAAGTTCTACCATTGGCAAGTGGTACACCTCATCGGAGTAGGATAGAACTCCGGAATACATGCCTTGCTACCATGGTATATGTCGGTTATTGCCTATTCTCATCATATAGGACACATATTAGCATTATAGAATTTCTATGAAGTTTAGGTGGTGGTATGGGACGCTATTTAGACATTGCACAATAGGCTTTGAAGATGTTAATAAGAGTCCCTAGGTCTTGTCTAACACCATTACTTGAATGTCCTGTATGTGATGTATGAATGTCATAAATGAACTGATGAACTAATGATGTAATGATATAAAAGTATGTAAATGAATAAGTACCTAATCTAAAGTGACTTAAGAATTCCTTAGTTAAAGTGTGAAGAGGGCATAAAAGATGATCTCTTCATGTCTTATCTTTGGAAGTCTTGAGAATGACTCTAGTTAGGGAAGTTGTTTGATATGTTTGACATGATCTAGACCTAGGAAGTATTAAGGATTACTTAGGTAGCCTTGAAGTGGATGTATGAGTGTTCTCTTCTAGGAGTACTTGAGTGAGTCTTTTGATAGCCTTGGTAGGGGAGATTGTCATACCTTATATGTTATGTATGTTGATGTATTGTAGATGTGTATGTGACTCATCATGAGTAATCTTAAGGATCGTTTAGGCACATCTAGAGAGGGTGTATGGATGGTCTCTCTTTGTGTGACTTAAGTGAATCTTAGGATAGCTTTAGTGAGAAGAATACATGCTAGAAGATGCTTAATACGAAAATAATGTAACTTCACTGTACAGTAAAGTGAGCTCACTGTAAAGGGAGTTCTTAAATATGTAAATTGGTTTTAAATGATTTCTTATGTGATTCTAAGTTGCTAAATGTTATTCTTATGATGATATTATGATGTTTTAAATAAAACATGCATATTTCCAATAAATGTCCATTTTCATGATTTTATGCATAATGCCATACTTAGTACATGTGGTTGTACTAATTCCATTCTTTATTTCTATCTATATAGTTCTTGGTAGGTGAAGATATTTGGGAAGAAGACTTGAACTAGGACTTCGTTCAAGGAGAAGTTTGAAGTATGTCCTCACTTGACTCGAGGGCATATATGTCATTTTTATGTTTCATTTATGAAGTTTTGTAATAGACTATATAGTAGTATGTTTTCAAATTCTTATGGGCCGTCTCCCAAGTATTCTTGTGTCTTAAGATTATGATTCGAGACCTAGCATTTTCTATTACTATATATGAAAGAGTTTTAAGACTATGTTATTGTTTTTATGAAAAGTTTTAATTCCACACTACTTTTCATTATGTATATGCGATGAATGATATGATAGGCTTGTATGAGACCTCTGAGAGGTCGAGTACGCCGGTTGCAGTCCAAGATTGCACCCTAACTTCTAGGGTGTGATTTCGGGATGTGACATATCTATGGAAGTCTTGAGAATGACTCTAGTTAGGAAAGTTGGTTGTTATGTTTGACATGATCTAAACATAGAAAGTCTTAAGGATTATTTAGGTAACCTTGAAGAGGGTGTATGGCGTTCTCTTCTAGGAGTACTTAAGTAAGTTTTTTGATAGCCTTGGTAGGTGAGATTGTCATATTATGTATGTCTTGTATGTTGTTGTATTGTAGGTGTGTATGTGTTCCATTATAAGTATCCTTGAGGATCGTTTAGGCACATTTAGAGAGGGTGTATGGGTGGTCTCTCTTTGTGTGACTTAAGTGAATCTTAGGATAGATTTTAGTGGGATGATTACATGCTAGAAGAGGTTTAAAATGAAGAGAAGAGACTTCACAGTAACAGTGAAGAACTTCACTGTACAATGAAGAACTTCACTGTACAGTGAAGTGAGGTTACTGTAAAGTGACCTTCAAAAATGTAATAATTGGTTTAAATATTTCCTTATGTGATTATAAGTTGATAAATGTTGTTATTATGATTATATTATGATATTTAATTAAAAAGATGGATATTTCCAATAAATGTCCATTTTCATGATTTTTATGCTTTAAGCCATACTTAGTACATGTGCTTGTACTAATTCCAACCTTTTATATATGTATATAGTTCTTGGTAGGTGAGGAACATTTGGGAAGAATGACTTGGACCGTAGCATCGTTCAATAGAAATTGAAGTATGTCCTCATTTAACCTTTTATATGTTTTGTGAAAAGTTTTAATTCAGCACTACTTTTCACAATGTATATGTGACGAATGATATGAAAGGGCTTATATAAGACCTCTGAGAGGTCGAGTACGCCGGTTACAATCCGAGATTTTGCCCTAACTTCTAGGGTGTGGTTTTGGGATGTGACATTATGCATGCTTTGAAGATTCTAAACGTCATGAAAAAGTATTTTTGATAAAATTCATGTTTTGTTATGTTGATTGTGCATATTGTTATGTTAGTTGTGCATGTAACTTCATGAGATAAGGTAAGAAGTATGTTTGAAGTCACCCTTAATGTGTAGTATTTAGCCTCATAATGAAAAATTTTGAGTCTCCTTGAAATGAAAATAATGAGTCTCTTGAAAATTATGTGACTTTTACGATTTGGGAGCTATGTATTTAGGCTCACTCTTGAAAAGTGAAGGCATGTTTAGCTATTTTCCTTGTGTATGCCTATAAATTGTAAGATTTTCTCTAAATGATGCATGTTTATGAAAGGTAGTGTTATGCTAGAAATGGAAACTTTGTGATATGAATTCCTATTGTTGTAATGTGTGTGGTGTAATTTACCTTTTACTTCACTAGGAAGAAAGTATGAGCATGCTTTGGTTAAAAAGTTGAGATATTCTCATTTAAAATGAATAGACCTTTGTGCCTTGCTTGGGTGTGAACTAATGAGACATGTAAGTGTGTTGAGGAGAAGGACATTCTTCCATGGACACAACTAAGCATGGTGTGGTTGAGTATGACCCTCATGGTATTAGGCTTAACTAATAAGAATCAATTGTCAACATATTTGACTGAAGTCTATGTGCATTGAAGTATGAGTGTAAAATTAGTCTCTTGAGTGTTGTTGGAAAATGCCTAAGTGTTTGATGCATTAAGCATGAGTAAGTGAAAGTGTGGCTTGCTTGTGTTGCATTAAGTGCTAAGTTGGCTGAAGTTTATGTTTCATTGTAATGTGGTGCATTGAATTCTATGTGACGAGGTTGTGAATATTGTGAGCTGCACTATGATTCACTGTAGTACTTGTTGTGATTAAAATGTTACAAGTGTCATTTGAGGACGAATGTTACCGAGTGGGGGATATTGCAAGACCCCCAAAATTAGTTAGGGTGTCTAGAGCTTCGCATGTGCCTATAATCTTGTTAACATGTTATTAAGTGTTTTAGAGCATGCATGACAGATTTGAAGTAATTTGGAAGTCAAACGTCCAGGGACAACCAAGACGTTCGACGACTAGTCACCAAGTGGCCTTAGATGTTTTCATGTGCTTATATGTGTGTCATTAACTTATGAAGTCCTTCTATGAGTAATACTGATGTTTATAGGCAGTATGTTATGTTTCATGAAGTTTAGAGGTTAAACGTCCAAGATGTTCAAAAGTTAGTCCTTTAGACGTGCTTGTGTGACTTGAGGGTTCCTAGCATGTTTTGAAGTGTTGCGAGTTATTGTTTTGGGTGAAACTGATGTGTTGCGAGTTGTTGCACTAAGTAGGCATTCCGAAAGTGAAGTCCTGGTGTGTTGTTGAGTGTTCTTCTAATGTCTTGTGATTGAGTGGTGACTCGTTCTCCCGAGTGGAGTAAGCCTATGGTGGGTAGTCTTAAGGATCTCCTTGGTATGCATTAAAGGATGTGTATGGGCGTTTCCTTCATGTCTTACCTTGGAAAGTCTTAGGATAACCTCGGTTAGGGAAACTATTACGGAAATGAGTTCACTTCCTCTTGGCAATACCTTGGAAGTTCACTGTTTTGGAGTTAGTTTGGTGCACTGTAAGGTTTCCATAGTTCACTGTAAAATTTGGAAGGTTTACTGTAAAGTGCATATTTTTGTTAAAATTATGGAAATCCTTCTCTAAGTGTCAAATGATGTTTCTAATGTTGATTTGCTTGTAAATTTATGAATGTTTTACTTATTTGGCATGAAAGTCTATTTATAATAAAATGTCCCTTTTTACATGTTTTTGCATATGCCATACTTAGTACATTATTTTGTACTCACCCATACTTTTCTATTCTCTATAAGTATAGGTTCGGAAGCGAGAAGAAGTCTAAAAGGCGAAACTTGGGAAATCTACTCTCTCAAGATCTAGTATGTCCTCATATATTCGAGGACATAGCATACGTTTCTTAGTTTTGTTATTAAGACTTATGATGTATTTCTTTCAATGTAAAGGGACGTGTCCCTAAGATATTATGTCATGTCTTTAAGTTGGCTTGTGATGATGAGATTCTCTAATTATTGATGAAAGATTTCCTTTTATTAATATATTCATGAAAAGTTTTAAATTCCGCACTACTTTTCATGTCTTATGTAATGAACAGTAGTAAAAGGGCTTGTACAGGACCCCAAAGGGTAAAGTACGCCCGGTCATTACCAAAGGGTTCTCCCTAGCTTCTAGGGGGTACTTTTAGGTCGTGAAAGACTTGGTATCAGACCATAAGGTTATTCGAAATAGTTTAGGGTCTAAAAGTCTCACAAGCCACATCTAGTAAGGTCTTTGTCATTGGTGTGAGTCGCGACACATCCATGGACAAGAGTCTATAGGATGATAGAAGTTTCACTTTCTTGTTTATTCTAATGTCGTGCCTTAGATTTGAGTTCTATAAGATGTCTTTTCTCAACCTATTCTCTTTGTGTTTATAGGACATGAATACGAGGAGATCAACCGCTAGAAGGGAGGAGGGAGGTGTAGCTAATGAGAGTATCCCTCCCCGTGTTAACCAAGTTCCTATTGCTGGCCTAGAGGGAGAGAATGAGAAGGTTCCCCTTCAAGAACCTCATGCGCCTCCGGAACCTCAAGAGCCTCAAGTGCCCCAAGTGCCTCCTATGCCTCAAGCTCGTTTTGTTGAAGGAGATATGACTAATGCGAAGTTGAAGGCTTCCCTAATGAATTTGACCCAACTTATGACGGCTCAAGCTCATGTTGTCAATAATCACTTTGTTGCCTAATCTAATCAAGGAGTTGGACCTCAACCTAATGTTAGTAATCCCGCTTCTAGAATTTGGGATTTCACGAGGATGAACCCTTCTACTTTTCATGGTACTAAGGTGGATGAAGATCGACAAGGTTTCATAGATGAGTTTTTTAAAGTGGTAGATGCTATGGGTGTGACCCGTAAGGAGAAAGCGGAGTTAGCCGCTTACAAACTCAAAGATGTGGCTCAAGTGTGGTTTGAGGAATGGAGGGGTGAGAAACCCTTAGGAGATGGTCCGGTTGATTGGGAAGAGTTCAAAGAGGCTTTCCTAGATAGGTTCTTTCCCTTAGAATGGAGGGAGAAAAATATGGTTGAATTCATGAACATTCGTCAAGGGGGAATTTGTGTACAAGAGTACTCTCTCAAATTCACCGAACTCTCTAAGTATGACCCAACCATGGTAGTCAACCCTATGGATAGGATAAATAAATTTGTAATAGGAGTGTCTAGCTTGGTGGATAAAGAGTGTCATATGGAATGCTTCTTAATGACATGGATATTTCTAGGCTCATGGTTTATGCACAACAAATTGAGGAGTCCAAAATTAGGGAGATAAGGCAAGAGGGTTAGAGGCCTAGGTCGGATGATTCTAGTCACTAAAATCCTAAGAAGAGGTTGTATTACTAATATTATTCCATGGGAAACAAGGATAGGGCTCCAAACCAATATTCCCAAGGTGGTGTCCATACTTTGGAAAGGGCTAGGTGTGCTACTTGTGGAAAGCAACATTCGGGTAAGTGTCTTGCCAGAACGAATGGTTATTTTAGCTGTAGTAGTAAAGGCCACAAGATGAGGAACTTACCCATAATCAAAGTAAGAGGGAAATAGTTCAATCAAGCCCCTCAAAGTGGTTTAGATCCCAATGCTTCAAAGAAGAGTCATCCCTATGGGTTGGGAGCTAGGAAGGATAACTAATCCGGAGTTGATGGTCCCAGTAAGTCATAACTCTTTATGATTGTTGTTTTTATGTTATGAGATGATATTATATGGTTTTATACTTCATATGATCATTTCGTCTTGATGAATTTCTCAAAGAATGGATTTTTGAAAATTAGCATGTCTAACAGTGGTACAGTGAATGCTCACTGTAAAGTTTCTCATTTTTGAAAAAAAAATTGTGTTGAATTGTAGTTTCAATGTATACAAAAGTGTTGTATATTAGCATGTTTAATGTTGGATAAGGTAGTTCCACATAAAAGCAAGATAAAGATGAATTTTGAGTTTGTGAAGTTTTGCAAAAGTTGCCTGTGTTGCAAGTGTTTGGAAATGTAAAATGGTGCTCCTTGCTAGTTGATTCTTTGATTTTTAGTGTTTTGATCATGATTTTAATTTATTATGTGTTAACAATGGAGTACTTGATGGTCTTAAAGTGTTTAGTGTCATTCGAGGACGAATGTTATTCAAGTGGGGCAGAATGTAACACCCTAAAATGAACTAAGGTGAAGTAGATCTTCGTGAATGTTTCTTGAGTTAATTTTAGTGTCCTTAGGCAGTGTGTGAAGTTTGGTTAAGCTTATAGGTCAAACTCTAAGAACGTCCATGACGTTCGGAATATATGCCTTAGAAACTGCTTGTGTGTCTTGATATGTTTGAGTGAGTTTTACGTGTTCGTTTTTTTTTAAAATGGTCTGGGATGTTACTAATACCTAGACTACTATGTTTAGGGGTTTAAAGTTTGGGTAATACCCCACCTAGGACACACGGGGGCCCTAGAAGAGGACCCCACCTCTTGGCAAGAAGCTGCCAAATAGTAACCAAACGACGACCCAAGAGACGGTCCGTCGACCATGGGTGTCGATTGGACCTGCATGTCAGGATATACTGCTCTTGAATGAGGCTAAGTTCCAACCAATGAGACCCCACCAACGGGCCGTTGATGGAAAACGGTCTGTTGGTTGGTCCGTCTATGAGACTGCCCCAAAAGCTGTCAATTCCATGTAATGACTTGGGGTGTTTGGTAAATTCACCCCATGTCTTTTATGAACCTTGAGTGATATTTTTAGTTTTTTTTAGGTATATTAAAGTGTTTTAAACCCTAAGAGCTAATCTTTGACCTCATTTGCTAATACCCAAAACCCCTCTCTCTTAGAACTCTCTCTCAAACTCCATAGAAGCTAGAAGTCAATAAGGATCTAGGAGGGCTGTTGGTGGTCAAGTTATTCATAAAATTTAGTGATTTTTATTCTAATTAAGGTATGGTATCCATCCTTGAACTCTCTTCTATTGAAGGAGTCACTTCTAACGGATTTTCAAAAAGGTTTTTCAACCCTAGTTTCTTCTATCTTCAACTCTAAACATGGGTCTTGCATAAAAACGTTTCTAATGATTCAAAAATTATGTTTCTAATGTTAGTTGGTGATTTTAATTCCTAAACTTCAATGAAATCATGTTCAAACTTTTCATCAAATTTTGGCTTAAGAAATGGGTTAAATGAAAATGAATTGGGGTCTTTGAGCTTTATTTTGTTATGGTTGATATTGTTGTTTAGCTACTGCCGAAAGGTCTATATTATGAAGAAATATTGATTAAATTTTTATAGGTTATGGAATCTAGGATAAAAGGGTAAGTAGGTTATGTTAATTAGCATTAATTTTAAAATACTCTTGAGTGGTATGGTCCACCTTCATTGTGGGGGTGTTTATTTGACTTATATGAATGTGATGTTATTTATTGTGAATGAGGCCATGAATGCTTGTTATGTGAAGTAAGGATGAACAAGATGTTATTCTTGTTAAATGTGCTTATAGAAGCTATTATGTGAAGTAGGCTAGACAATATGCCAAAATGAAGTATATGGTTATGTGAGCATGTAAAGTATGTGATTTGAAGAATGTAGGTCTAAAGTATTTATAGAAGTTAATGTAAATGAAATGATGCTTATATGCAAGGTGTGTTAACATGTACACAAACACTCACACTTAAATAAATTAATGAAGCTAAGTTAAGTAAAAAGGGGAGTCTTGGGGTGAAAACTCTTCGTGAGTTGAGATGAAGTGTTTAGTAGCAACCTCACTACATCCTAATAGCTTTCTAAGATAGATCGGAGGATGAATACCCTTCATGAGTTGAGATGTAGTGGTCACTAGTTATCCTTAACCTATAATATAAAATGTTGAGAATCTGTGGGGAATTATGCTTAGCACCAAGAGGATATGAAGAAGGGGTGGTTACACTTCGTGAGTTGAGATGTTGTATCCCAATGTACCTCTTCAGATGAGTACTCCTCGTTAATAGAGAATGAGTTACTTAGTAGAAATTTCCTTATCCCTTAACTATGCGCCCGCATAGGTATAGCTATTGGAAAGCCATGTAAAAGCTAAGAGAATGACCTTACTCTAGGCAAGTGAGGATCCCTCATCCGGTAGAGGTTAATATCGGGATTCCAAGTCTATCTCTAATGGTCTATGTCGGTTAATCTAACCCACACAAATGTAATTCTTCTAAAAGAGTGTACTACTTATGGTAGGTAGTGGAATGGGACGCTATTTATCCATTGCACTAGGTAGGCATTCCGGAAGGGGAGTCTTTGTGAGTCTTATGTGAATTGAATGAACTAAGTATTTTAAAAGAACTTACTACTTTGGGTTGGTGTTGGTATGGGACGCTATCTATCCATTGCACTAAGTAGACCTTCCGAAAGGGAAGTGTTGGTGCCAAGCCTTCTAAAAGAGTGTACTACTTAAGGTAGGTGGTGGAATGGGACGTCATCTACTCATTACACTAAGTAGGCATTCCGAAAGGGAAGTCTTGGTGTGTTGTTGAATGTTCTTCTAACTTCTTGTGATTGAGTGGTGACTTGGTCTCCCGAGTGGAGTAAGCCTATGGTGGGTAGTCTTAACGATCTCCTTGGTGTTCATTGAAGTAGGTGTGTGAGCATTTACTTCATGTCTTACCTTGGAGAGTCTTAGGTAACCTCGGTTAGGGAAAATCCTACGGAAATGAGTTCACTGTTTTGGAGTTAGTTTGGTTCACTTTAAGGTTTCCATAGTTCACTGTAAAATTTGGAAGGTTTACTGTAAAGTGCATCTTTTTGTTAAAATTATGGAAATCCTTCTCTAAGTGTCAAATGATGTTTCTAATGTTGATTTGCTTGTAAATTCATGAATGTTTTACTTATTTTGCATGAAAGTCTATTTATAATAAAATGTCCCTTTTTACATGTTTTTTCATATGCCATACGTAGTACATTATTTTGTACTAACCCCATACTTTTCTATACTCTATAAGTATAGGTTTGGAATCAAGAAGAAGTCTAGAAGGCGAAACATGGGAAATCTATTCTCTCAAGATTTGGTATGTCCTCATATATTCGAGGACATAGTCTACGTTTCTTAGTTTTTTTACTAAGACTTATTATGTATTTGTTTCAATGTAAAGGGCCGTGTCCCTAAGATATTATGTCGTGTATTTAAGTTGGCTTGTGACGTTGAGATTCTCTAAGTATTTATGAAAGATTTCCTTTTATTAATTTATTCATGCAGAGTTTTAAATTACGCACTACTTTTCATGTCTTTTGTAATGAATGATAGTTAAAGGGCTTGTACATGACACCAAAGGGTCAAGTACGCCCGGTCATGACCCAAGGGTTCTCCCTAGCTTCTAGGGGGTACTTTCGGGTCGTGACAGTCTTAATGTCGGTTAAGGCTATAGTTTCCCTGAAGTAAAATGGACAATCGAAGTAATTACTAGGACCCTAACTAGGATAACCTAAGGGTAGTTGCTTAGTGTAGGTGGGGGTATGGGACTGCACCTATGCATTGAACAAGTAACTCTTTAAGGGAGTTCTAGGAAGGTGTTCTTATGTATGTGAATATGTTGATGTCTTTATACATGGCATGTAGTCTTGTCCACTTGTTGTGATGATGTGCATGGTATGAGTCTTAATGAGTCTATATGATGTTTTTTCTCCTTAGGTGTATAATGTTGGTCATATTGGCTATGTGAATGAAGGTCCTACTTTGGTTACATGTAGTTGACTAAAGTCTTATATTAAGTGTAATGTGAAGTATGTGCCTTGTTATATGAAATGGTCCTATGGATGTATATCTTGAGTTGAAAGGTTGTATGTTATGATTTCATTGTAGTCTTAAGGTGATGCTTGAGTATGGATAGTCTTATGGGAAATTACCTATATATTGCACCAAGAGTTACTAGGAGGTTACTTGGAAGTCACGAAGTTAGAATAAGATGAAGTTCACTGTAAAGGGAAAATAGCTCACTGTAATGTGAATGAGCTTACTGTAAAATGACCCCAATTGTGACTTAAATGCGATACATGATTTTATGTGATATTATGACTATGATATATGCCTAAATGAAGTATGTAAGTTGTATAATGCTTAATGTATCAAGTTTATGAAATTTTCACAAAAAGACATGATACATGGTTTTCAAAGGAAAATATCCCTTTTAAGTGTATGTTTTTGGATGGTTACCATACTTACGGCATTTTTGTACTAACTCCATTCTTCTTTATTTCTTACACAAAGTGTAGGTTATGAATGCTTAAAGGAGGTCTCTAAGGTGAATGGCTTGTTGTATGTTCCCCAAGCTCAAGCGAAAGGAATCACTATGTTCCAAGGATTTCCTATGTCAAGTCTATATTCAATGTATTGTGATAGTTCAAGTATGATGTTATGATATTAAATGGCCATGTCCCTATTCTATTCTATGATGTTGACTCTATGATGGCAAAAGAGTCTTAGAGTCCAAATATGTATTGTGACCTATATTATATATATATATATATATATGAAGTGATGTTCTAACATATGATGTTCTATGTAATGTTTTAAATTTTCCGCTATATGTACTATGACAATGCAATGAATGACAACTATGGGCTTGTATAAGACCTCTGAGAGGTCAAGTACGACATGTTACTTCTAGGGGGTGCTCCCCTGTCGTGACACATAACAACTTCACTATAGCTTACTAGAGACACACGTCATCAACAAGAATAACTCATGCTTTGACTCAGGACCTTCACAATACTTACATATTCAAGTTATAAGATGATAAAACCATAATTCATAAAGTAATGCCGACGAGGCCATATTGATTCATAATTCATAAAGTAATGCCGACGAGGCCACATTAATCACAAGTATAGCACATAATCACCGCCACCATAAGTGGACCATACCAAACATTATCATCATCTAAAACCTATATTACACAATATAGAGAAAGTTAGGTCAACATACCATAAATCTAACTTCCAAACTCGAATCCATAGCCAACTCAACCAAGTCAATATGTAAAGCCTCTTACCAATTGCCATAGTTACCAACTCAATTCAACAATCACAATATACAATGAATTCAATATAATAAAACATGAATTTATAAAATTAGGGCAGCCTACTTACAATTCTAACACGATTGTTTCATAATTCAATAGTCCCAATAAAACTACACAATAATTCAATAGTATAGAGACATAATCAAATCACCCATAAATAGTCAAAACTAGGGTTTCATGAATTGCATGGTTTCATAGATTCAAAACGTTTATGCAAGAACCCATGGCTAGATATCAAAATAAGACAATTTCATTTTTTGGAAATCACTTTGAAGTTTGGATCCTTGAATAAAAGAGATTCAAGAATGAAGGTTATACCTTAATTGATGCTAGACCACAAAAATTGAGACGAATTCATGGAGAAACCAAGTTTCAAGCTCCAATCTCCCTTCAAGCTCCAATGGTGTTCTAGAGAGTTCCTTAGAGGTTTATGGTTTTGATTTTTGGAATAATGAATTCATCTAAGTGTTTAAGTCTTATAAACCAACTTAAAATATCTAAAATGACCTTAATAAACCGTTCAACTAATTTTAGGAAGGATAGGTGAAAACCCCAAAATACCCTTGGGCTGGCCGAGACACCTGCAGAAATTGCACGTGCCATCGATGACCACTTAACTACGCCTCATAGCCCAACCAACAGACCGTCCTGCTGGTCTGTGGCTTAGGTTAGAAGCTTGCACTTGGAATTTCAAGCTCCCACTCCTAAGTCCACACCAACGCCCTCCACCTACGGGGCGTCGACCAGCCTATTGAGAGTCGATTGCCATCCGTAGGTGGGACTTTTTTGGACAGTCGTGGCAACCAAAATGTGTCCTCCTCAAGGACCCCTTGTTTGGTCCATGGGGAGTTTTTCTCGGACGTTTCCAACCCGAGTATAGTCGTACACATGTTAAGGACCTTTCAGATATATTTCATTCAAAACGAACACGTAAGACTTGACGAAACAAACTAAGACATACAACCACGTTTCAAGGCAAACCTTTAGAACGTCATGATGTTCTTGGAAGTTTGACCTCCAAACTTCACGAAACATTAAACACAGCCTCCTATAATCACTATAACCCATTTTAGGACTTCAAAATATCATGACACAAGTGTTATTCTCTAGTTTAACCTAAGTTGTTTTTAGAGGTGTTACAATCTAATACATTCAAATCTAGTTAATTACACTTATATTGGTCTTGAATCCTCATTATTCATTATGTGAGGCCCTAGTCTAGGTCATAAGAATTTTTTGGGGTCTTACATTCTTTAGGGTTCAAAGTATCATGAGTACACTTTTAGTAGAGTCTTGTTCATCTGTGTGAGTCACGGCATATCTATGAGCGGGAGACTATAGGAAGATAGAAGTTTCACTTTCTTCATTACTCTTTAGTTGTGCCATAGAGATTAGTTCTATAAGTGTCTTTTCCTAATCTATTCTTTTGTTTCTATAGTATATGAATATAAGAAAGATGCCCCCAAGAATAATGGATTAGAAAGTAGTGAATAAGGGAGTTCCTCCCTTAGGTGATAAAGTCCCTCAACGTGAACAAGTTCCTATAGTTAATGAAGGGAATGAGGCTTTGGTGGTTCCCTCGGCCATGACTAATGAAAAGGTTAGATGGGATTTCCGTACCATAGCTTGGGTTGTAACACGCCAAAAGTCCATGACTTAGTCTAGAGCATCACATGTTGAACTAAGACTTTAACCAATGTTTCTAAGCCTAGATTAATGTATTGAAACTAGATAGGAAGTGGTAGTATCAAAACCTCAAGAAACGTCCACGACGTCCGGTGAACTAGTGACTTGGATTAGTGTAGTGCTAGGTTATTTTCAATGTGCTGTCAAAAGTGTGGTTTACGATAAGGTGATGATAGTTTACATATGTGCTAAATAAGGGGTATAGGAAAGTAACACCAAGGGAGGAGTGCAAAATTTCAAGGGCAAGCCAAAGTCAAAGGGCCAAGGCTGCCAAAGGATGGAGGCTACTGCCTCAGTCTTCACGAGCATGACCAGAACTCGTGTTCATGATCACGTCCATGTGGGGATCTCGTGAGGATGTTTTTTCCATGGGGGAAAGTTACATGAAGGTCTAGATACTGTCTAAGACACCACGATCCACTTCACGACTCGTGGTGTACTGGATGAAAGGAAGGGGGCAGTTTTGAACATGCCTTACCGATTTGAGGGAAATGGGGGGGGTAGGGAGGGGCGTTGGTAAGCTACTGCCTAAGTGCACCACGAGACACATAACGGGCATTGGTGCATGTTCAAGGAAGGGAGCAAGGGTTCGTGAAGTTGCCTTAAAGAAAAATGGAGTTGTCTCGTTTAGGGAGCTACTGGCTCACCTTTAACGACCACCACCACGGTACATCAAGCACTTCACGGACCGTGAAGAGGGTCATGAAGGTGGACGGGGCTTCACATTTAATGTTAAGTTGGACTTCACTTTTGGAAGTCCAGCTTAATGAGGGGTATTTTGGGTATTTTGGGGGTGGACTAAAAATTGATTTTATGTCAACTATTATCCATTTCCCACACCAAAAACTCAAACACAAATTGAAACCAAATTTCTCCTACCTCTCTCGACATTCTTTCTCTATTCACCCTCCAAGGTTCTTACTCATTTTTTTAGGACAAAGCTTCATTAAGGTATGAGTTCTTTACTATTGGAATTTCATTCCCCAAAGGTACTTTCAAAGATGATTTCTAAACAACCCAGTTTCTAGGGCTATCTCTAACAATTGGATGTTTTTCTAAACTTGAAATTGATGATTTATTATGTAGAATTGTTATTTCCTATGGATAATTAAGTATGTATTGTTGAGTAATTGATGTTTATTATGTAGACTTTGTGTGGTCCATGCCCTTCCAAAATTTCCCCAAATCCTGGGTCATATTTATGAATTGGTAGGAAGTGATTAATCTATTGATTGTTAGACTCCTGTTAACTATTCTAATTCATTCATGGACTGCCTAATGTCTCCTACTATTGGGATTGGATCTAATTATTGAAGAATACATGGATGAACCCTTTTTCGTAAACCCTAGCTATAAGTTGGACTTTTAAATTATTAGGGTTATTAAAATTGATTATGTTATTCATTAATTCACTATATTATGGTGATGGTAATGTGGATTGGTTGATAATTGTGATTGATAAATGGTAAGATGATGAAGAAGGCTTATGAAGTCTATGTGGTAAGACTTTGTCACCTTAATCCTTTACTTCAATGATGATGGATTATACTTGATTATGAGGTTAAATTGAAGTATTATATGTGATTAGATTGAGACTAAGATTATATGATTATTATGATGCCTTGACATGATTAAGATGTTTGTGAGGTCTTGATAGGGATATAACCATGCAAGTTTCAGTGTGAACTACTTGTGTGCCTTATTATGAATTGATTATGATGACCTTACTAATGATTGTTTGGATGAGAGATAGTTCTAATCATATACCTAATGAGCTAATGACATGATTATACAAGGTATTAGTCCCTATGACCTATGCTATGGTTTACTTAAATGCATATCAAAAAGGGACTTTACCTTAGCGCCGAGTGAACTAGTTTTGAGACGTGTCCCTTCCAATGAGGGAAGGTAGGTTCACTATGTTCTCATGAGATAGAGATTACAAAGCTAATGTCATAAAGAGGGTCTCTAATATGTCTCCTAGTTCTTGAACTATGTTTCCCGCATAGGAATATTAGTTAGTGGATCCACATAAGAATGCTATGTACATGTTTGGTTCTACGTTGGAAAGTAGACCACCTTCTTTCGGTGTACGGTTTCATGACACCGGTTTCTAGATTTAGCTTATGTGGTTTATGTTGGTTAAGGCAATTCTTCCTGAAAGTATAATAAATGAATAAATGCAACAATGATGGACATTGATTAGGAAGACTTAAGGGGTCTACTTAGTATAGGTAGGGGTATGAGACTCTACCTAGACATTGCACAAGTTAATTCTAAAAGGAGTCCTAGAAGATGGTCTTATGTATTATGATGTCATGTAATTTGTAACTATTAATTTATATGATGATACACTTATAGCAGTTGGTGATATTGATGAAAATGATGTTGGTCTAAGTTGCTATATGTGGTAATGATATGTGTTATGTATCAAAGCGTTACTTATGATCTCCTATCTTGTTTACTTGATTATGTGGGGTTATGGGGCTTCACAATAGAATTGCACTTGTAGGCTTATGATGGGATTTTGGTAAGGGTACGGGATGTTTTTTTGTTATGAACATGTTTTAGGTTATTGTGATCCTTATATTTGTATGATCATGTATGTCCACTAAAGGTTTTCCAAATGACTTCATATTTTCCTAAAGTAATGGTCTCTTTCGTGCATGTCTTCAAATCTTTTATGTGCATATATCCATACTTAGTACAAGTAGTGTACTAACTCATATTTCTATGTTTTGTACAAATATGTAGGTTTCGTCCATTGAGGTTCTAGGAGGCCGATTCAAGAAGACTTTGATATCTTTATCCAAGTGTTGGTAGGTCCTCATGTTCGTGGATGTTCCCATTTCTACATAATAGTTTTGAAGTTGTATTGTCATAAAGACATTGTTTCATTCTTTTATCATTTGAAACATTTGTTTTATCCTATAATGGCTTATTGAATTTATAAAGGCTATGTACAAAGTTGTACTCGTTTAGATGGTTTAATGTGAGATGATGTTATTAGATTATTTTTGTGTGTTGGTTATGTTGTCTAAAAGGGAAGCCTAAGCAAGCTTCCTATGCGAGGAGTCTATGTGTAAACTCCCTATATGTAGTATGTGAAAGGTCTATGTACCCTCACTATGTATATGTTAAAGTTTTAAATTTTCCGTGTTTTTGGCCTATGACATGTAATGATAAATGCTAAGGGCTTGTCTAAGTCCTCTCCGAGGACGATGACGCCGGTTACGTCTAGGGGATGCTCCCGGTCGTGACAAACTTGGTAACAGAGCATGAGGTTAAGTTATCCTAGGGTTGATGCCTCACTAAACCACGTTTATATTGATTATTATTCATAATTGTTGGACCTACTAGGCATCAATGGTTGTCCGTTGTTTGAACCTGCAATCTGTAGCCTGCACACTATTTCATTAAGGGGTGAATGGGAAATTTGTCCCATGTCCTAACCTGACCCTGGGAGGTATATTTAACTATTTTTGGGTATACTAAGATAGTTAAAAAGATCAAAACCCCATTCCGAATAAATGATTTCAAAATTAGACTTCCCTCTCCAAAATATCCTCTTTAGAAACCTCCATTGGAGATGAAGCTCAAGAACACCCATGGTGATGGATTCTCAAGGTTTCTTCATCAATTTTTTCTCATTTCTATATCTTATAAGGTTCGGTGATCCTTCATCTCTAGATAACCTTTCATCTAGAGAGTTCTTCCTAATGTTATCAAAGATAATTCATGATCAATCTTCCTATCTTTAAATCTAGCCATGGGTTCTTTCTAAAAATGATTTCAAAAGCATGATGATAATGAATTTATGATTTACTACTGATTGGAATTTGATTTTCAATCCAATTCCATGTTGAACCCACGATCCCTGTCAATCTCGAATTAGCCTATATTGTAGTATGTTTTGATCTTGATGCTAGAATGATTGTTATGAAATTCAATCTTGATGCTAGAATGATTGTTATGAAATTCAATTATGATAAATTGATTTAGTTACTGCCTATGATGCAATTTTATGATGAATTATGTATAGTTCATCCAATGTAGATTAAGGTTTGAATATTTGAATGAAATTTTCCTATCTTCATCCACTTCTATAGCTTGTTATGTAGTGATTTCAATGTGATTTCGATTCTAGGGTAGTTGAAGTAGGATTTCGTTTATGTTATGTTTTCTTTATCAATTGTCCCATATTGTATTTTTGATGAATTATGAATATTTATCTAGGATGATCAAAGCAAAGGGGATTGGGTAAGTGATCTATTTTTCTCTACTCTCTATTGAATTGGTGATGTAGTGTACATGTTAGTATCATGATCTTGTGGTGTTCTATGGATCATTTCGTCCATATTAATGTTTATTTAGCTACAATAAATGCCACATATAGGCTATACATCAATACAATTGGACATAGCCCATACATCAATACAATAAACGCCACATATAGGATATACAATCTTTAGTACTCAATGGAAAAAATGAACATATTGTCTTTAAGACTAATCAATATCCAAAGCTAGAAAATAGCAGTGTCCTCGAAGTGGTGAGGACCTACCCAACATGGAGAGCGAGAATACAAGTCTTCCTTCAAAAGTCATCACAAGACCTTCAATGACCGGAACCTTAAATGTTGGGGAGAAAGGGAGAAAATGGGGTTAGCACATCACTTGTACTAAGTATCGGACCATATGATCAAAGACATAAAATCATGCTAAAAAGTATATTTCATTAAATCATGCAATTTCCTTTGAAAATCACCATGCACATTACAAGAACCAATACAAGTCAAGAGTACATATTAATTAAGTCAAGATCATGTACATCACAAGCCCAACAATATTAAGTCTAGTTAAGCCAACATGCATATCATTATAATGGAGAACATAATCAACACAACTCTATCATCAAGTTATAATATCAACAAGCAGGAATAAGAGTTTATAACATCATAACCAAAGCAAGACTATTACTCATGAATCCTCATTAAGTCCACTAGTGCAATGACTAAGCAAAGCCCCATAGCCTTACTCAATCAAGACATAACAAGAACCATAACCAATGTCCAACTTCACATACTATATCATGTAGACAAATCATCATCGTACCTTAGAAATATAGCCATACACATAATCATAAGTGAAAGCAATGTCATATAGTGTCATCAATATGTAAGATCATCATATAGACATCATTTACATTTATAAGCGTATACATACATGAGAACATCCTTCGAAGACTTCCCTCAAGGCTAACTAGTGCGATGTATAGGTAGAGTACCATACACCTACCTAGACTAAGTCAAACCTGTCAAGTCATCCTAGTTAGAGTCCACTTTATTACTTCATTTTACTTTTGGGAACATCTTTCCTAAACTGACATAGACCACATGAGCCAATGTGGAATCTGGTGTCATAGAACCCTAAACCAAAGGAAGGTAGACTACTTGCCGAGGTAGTACCAAAACATGAACATAGCATCTACGTGGATCCACTAGCTAGTATTTCTATTGGGGAAACATAATTCTAGAACTAGGAGATATAGTTGGGACTCTATTTATGCTACATGCATTATAGTCTCCAATCTCATAAGTACAATAGTGAACCTACCTTCCCTATGTGGGAAGGGACACTCCTCACCCTAGTTCACTCGGAGCTAAGCTATAGTCCTTTTTGAAATGTCTTTAATGCCTTTATTAATCATCATAGATTAATGTAGGTCACAGGGTCTACCCCTTATATAGTCATTATCATCATATCTCAATAAGAATTGCATGAGTATTGTCCTTTCATTACAATTCATACATGTGAGGTTAGCACATTTACATATCACTTCATAATAAGGCACATTGATAAGTTATCACCATACTTATAACATTTACATCTTAACCAACAACTCATTAACCATAGTTCAAGACATTTCAATTCAATATAATACCAACCCTATCAATATAATGTAAGGTATACTTCAATACAACATCATCACTTAATAACAAGTAATCACAATTGAAGTAAAGAATTGAGATTACAAGAATGACCCAATCTCCTTTACAATGCCATCATCAAGGTCTTACAATAAACCCTCCAATTCTACCCAAAAATGGGTGTAATATCATCACACAATAGTACCAACATAATAATGAAGTAAATTGAATCACTACACAACAATTTATCACTAGTTCATAGCCTACAATTAGAGACTTAGGTCTATTACTCAAGAGCTAGCATAATTGGATTATAATATATGAGAATCTACTCATAATTGACATAATAAAAACATACGATAGCAACTCACACACTAACCAACCCAATTGTATCAATACTATACCATTCAATTCAAGGTCACAACCTAGGGATAAGGGGAAAAGGTCATCTTTTACAAACTAGGACAATGTATCAAGAATTAGTATAATGTAACAATAATACATGTTAATATACTCATAATAACCAAAACAAATCATAAACAAAGCAATTCACAAGATCAATTTTGTAATGGAAGTAAACCCACTAGAATTTCATACTTTTCGGACCGTCTTTAAGCTACATACAATATAGTCTCCAATCTCATGAATAGAATAGTGAACCTACCTTTCCTCTGTGGGAAGGGACACTCCTCACTCTAGTTCACTCGGTGCTAACCTAGATTCCCTTTTGAAATATCTTTAATGCCTTTATTAATCATAATAGTTAATGTAGGTCATAGGGTCTACCCCTTATAAAATCATCATCACAATATCTCAATAAGAATTGCATGAGTATTGTTCTTTAATTACAATTCATACATGTGAGGTTAGCACATTTAGATATCACATTATAATAAGGCACATTGATAAGTTATCACCATCTTTATAACATTTACATCATAACCAACAACTCACAAACAATAGTTCAAGACATTTCAACACCATACCAACCTTATCAATCTTAATGTAAGGTATACTTCAATACAATATCATCACTTAATCACAAGTAATCAAAATTGAAGTAAAGAATTAAGATCACAAGACTCACACGATCTCCTTGACAATGCCATCATCAAGGTGTTACAATAAACCCTCCAATTCAACCCAACAATGGGTTTAATATCATCACACAATAGTAACCAACATAATAATGAAGTCAATTGAATCACTATGCAACGATTCATCACTAGTTCATAGCCTAGAGTTACAGACATCGGCATATTACTCAAGAGCTAGTATAATAGGATTATAATATATCAAAATCTACTCATAATTGGCATAATAACACATAGGATAGAAACTCACACACTAACAAAGCCAATTGTATCAATAATATACCATTCAATTCAAGATCACAACCTAGGGATAAGGGGAAAAGGTCATCTTTTACAAACTAGGACAATGTATCAAGAATTAGTATAATGTAACAATAATACATTTTAATCTACTCATAATAACCAAAATAAATCATAAACTAAGCAATTCACAAGATCAATTTCGTAATGGAAATAAACACTTGAATTTCATACTTTTGAAATCAATTTGGATAAGCCCTTTGGGGAACGAGATCCCAAAGGTGAAAGGAATCCCATACCTTATTAATTGATGAAGTTTGATGGAGGAACTTGATCCTTTTCATCCGTAAAACCCTCCTTTTCTTGGTCTTCAATCGGGTTTCTTTAGGAGAGAGAAAGAAGAGAGAAGGAAGACCAATTTGGGTTTTGGTAATTATGAGGGTTAGGTTAGTTTAATTAGGTTAGGGTATTTATATAGGTCATTAACTAACTTAATTAGACCTCCCTTAACCCCTAACTAATTGAATAGACACATAATAAATTAATTAATTTAACTAACCTAAAAACGTGCATCAAAACAGTGCCTTGAAAAATGAAACCCCGACAAAAGTGTCATTTGTCAATCGACGGGCTCTGTTCATGGCCGTCATGTGCAGTCGTCGTTTTTGTCAGAGAGTTTTCCAAAAGGATCTTTGTCCAAAATGGCTAAATGTCCATATACGGTGTCCATCGACGCCACGTCGATTAGAACAGGCCTCGTCGATGGGCCACGTTGGTGAACACTGTCCCTTGACAGCTTTTTGCCACATTTGCAAGGGTCCTCCTAACATTCCCTTTGTTAGTACTTGGGGAGTCGTACCCGGACATTTCGACCATAAACCAACTATAATACGTGTTAGACACCTCACCACTAAATTTAATCATTTTCCAACTCTTAAAACATAGTCAAATGGGCTAAGGCACTCTATATCACATCCCGAGGCCACACCCTAGAATATATGGCACTCTCGGAGTGCAACCAGCGTACTTGACCTCTCGAAGGTCTTATACAAGCCTTTCGTATCGTTCATCGCATATACATAGTGAAAAGTAGTGTGGAATTAAAACTTTTCACAAACATTCTATAAATGTTTAAAATATCTTTCATATAAAATCCATAGGTAATACTACGCCTCATTTCGTCAAATCTTAGACACAAGAATACATGGGATACGGCCCATACAATATGAATATAGAAATACTTAGTCTATTACAATACTTCAATAAGAGAAATAAAAGACATATATGCCCTCGAGTCAAATGAGGACATACTTCAAGTTGCTTGAACGATCTCCTAATCCAAGATTAACTCTCCAAAAGCACCTTCACCTATGGATCACTTTATAGATAGATAAAAATATGGAATTAGTACAACAACATGTACTAAGTATGGCATAATGCATAAAAAATCATGAAAACATACATTTATTTGAAATATGCATCTTTTTCATTTAAACATCATAATATAATCATAAGAACATTATTTAACATCTTATAAACATATCAGAAATCACTTAGACAATTATTCACATTTTTAGCAACATTATAGTGAGCAGTATTACTGTTATAGTGCACTTCTTCACTGTTACAATGAACTCTAATCTCTTCATTTTAGACACCTTCTAGCATATAATTCCCTCACTAAAAGCTATCATAAGACTCACTTAAGCAACACAAAGATAGACCGCCCATACACCCTCTCTAAGCATGCCTAAATGAACCTGAAGACTACTTATAATGAGACACATACTTTTACAAATCACCAAAGCACATAACATGTATAATATGACATTCTCCTTATAAAAGCTATCAAAAGACTTACTTAAGTATTCCTAGAAGAGAACGCCCATAAACTCTCTTCAAGGTTATCTAAATAATCCTTAAGACTACCTAAGTTTAGATCATGTCTAAAGAATCAACCAACTTCCCTAACTAGATTCATTCTCAAGACTTCCCTAGATAAGACACGAATAGATCATCCCTTATGCCCTCTTCACACTTTAACTAAGGAATCCTTAAGTCACTCTAGATTAGGTAATCATTCATTTACCTGTTTTCTAACATAAGTCATTATTTCATTAGTTCATTAAGATACATTTATCACATAGAGGACATTCAAGTAATGGTCTTGAAGAAGACCTAGGGACTCTCACTAATATTTTCAAAGCCTATTCTGCAATGTCTAGATAGCATCTCATACCACCACCTAAACTTCATAAAACTTCTCTAATGCTAATAGGTATCCCAGATGATGAGAATAGGCAATAAGCCACATAGACCATGATAGCTAAACATGGAATTCGGAGTTCTAACCTACTCCGATAAGGGTGTTCTACTTGCCAAGGCTAGAAATAGGACACATCCCATGTAGGCATATTGTTAAGGAATATGAAGGAATTTTATGTACTCTAGTCTAATTGTCAAGTAGAGATACATTGTACTCTAGTTTCCGTCTCAAAGTAGAGCTACTTCCCATAACATAATCAATCGGTGCTAGCCTTTGTTCTCATAGAGTAATATACATTAAAGGATCACATGAAGAGATTCCATATCTAGTCCATAACCCAATCACATTCACCCTACCAAAGAGGTCCACTAGGGCTACCTTACCAAAGCGACAAAGTAGCTCATCATGACTTTCCTGAGGATGATATTATGTTGTTCTAGTCAAGCAACCCTAACTCCACCATTCATTACAAGAAGGATACCATTACGACTTTCTACTTCAAGGTTCACAACCTTACCACTAGGTTTAAGGTTCCATATACATGACCTTCGTAACATCGTTTAAGGTCTCACATATCATTCATTCATACATGACAAGTGTGCACTAAGCCTACCTAGTCAAGATATCTCATATTAACATATCATTCATACATGTATCAAGTAAGGGACACAAGTCTACCAAAACAAGATAAAACATAGTTTACTTTTATTACATATAGCATATCATTCTTTGAAGAACTTAGGAGTGACCCTTAGCATTTTTATGTCATCCTATACATTACTATAACATCATCAATATAACCATTATAGACTCATACAGTCAAGTAGGAACAATCATGCGTCAACTCTAAGACTACACACATGAACACATAGTCATTGTCTTACATGATCACCTAACAACATCAAACTTTCACATTACTTGCATGTAGATAGATTTGATCATATTTCACATAATCAACTACACAAATTATCATAATACTTCAAGTAGTGCCGACAAGTTCATGATCATCATAATACGTAAAGTAACGACGACAAAGCCACATCAATTGCAAGTAAAGCACATCGTACCGCCACCATAAGTGGACCATACAAATCACAACATAATTGAAGTCTAATTAACATAAAATAAAGAGAAGGGAAGCGTACCACCAGTCCATTCTCACCACTTCAATCCATAGCTAAATCATCCAATTCAATACAATCTGGCCCTCACCGATGGCCATGAACATCAATTCAATGCATAAATCAGAATACTCAATGAATCTAGGTTAATTAAATATATATTTATCAATCTAAGACAACCTATACATCAATTGAATACAATTCTTACATCATTCTGTAGCCCATACAAAACTACACTAGAATTCATAAGTATTAAGACAATATAACTTAGCCCATAAAGTAGTCAAAAGTAGGGTCATTAATTACATGGGTTCATAGTTTAATTGAATTGAGATCACGTAATTACCAACAATACAATAAATATTTAATGATTCAAAACCTTTAATGCAAGAACCCATGGATAGATTTCAATTTAGAAAACTCATCTTTTAAGAAGACTTTGAAAATCACTTTGAAGATTCGCTCCTTGATGAATAGAGTTTCAAGGATCAACAAAACCATACCTAAATGATTTTAATACTCCAATTTGATGAATAATCACATACTCAAATCTCCAATCCAAGCTCTTCCTTGAGTTTTTGCTCCAATGGAGTTCTAGAGAATTTCTAAGATTTTTTGGGTTTTGATTTTGAAGAATGAATTCTTCTAAGTGTTTAAGGATCATAAACATGTTTAAATTACCCAAAGTACCCCTAAATAACCTCCCTTTCTCTTACTTGGACGTGGGGTGAATTTACCAATTTACCCCTAAACATTACAGTTCTGCGCAGGAGACAGGCCATCGACGACTTGACCATCGACGGGGCGTCAGTCCACTTACGAACGTCCTGTCCTCCGTAGATTAGATCAGAGCCAGGAAAATGAAAGATTATATCTCACGCTAAGTATCCATGGACTCCCTCCACCTACTGGCCGTCGTTTGCCATCCGTAGGGGGGACTGCCTTGGGCAGTTTTGGCAACCAACATGGATCCTTCCTCAAGGACCCTTGGATGGTCCTTGAGGATGTTTGTCCGGACGTTTCCAACCCAAACATACTCGTATACGAGTTTAGGAAGTCTCACATGAATTTCATCCAAAATTAACACGTAAAACTCGACGAAACATGCTTAGACGCACAAGGTCATTTCAAGACAAACGTTTCAAACGTCATAGACGTTCTTGAACGATTGACCTCCAAACTTCACGAAACTTGACAAA
Organism: Solanum lycopersicoides; assembly: GCA_022817965.1. Classification (NCBI taxonomy): domain Eukaryota; kingdom Viridiplantae; phylum Streptophyta; class Magnoliopsida; order Solanales; family Solanaceae; genus Solanum; species Solanum lycopersicoides. Next base: position 35,449,175 of record CM040629.1, on the reverse strand, counting down.
CTGAATATATACAATATAATAACTCATTGAAGGACATTATATTGTCATGAATAACACATAAACACATATAACCTTATATTGGACAAATATGTGACTTAGTCGTCGAACGTCTTAGTCGTCCCTTAACGTTTGACTTCTAATGCACCTAAACTCTTAGACACTGCCCAGTACAACATTATAGACCAATTTAGGACCTTATACCCTCATGAAAACCATGTCATGATCTAGCTTCACCTAAGTCATTTTCCAGATCTTACAATCTCCCTCACTTGGACAACATTAGTCCTCCAATGACACTTACCACTCTTCTTACACTTCCAAGAATATAAATTCAACTAGCAACTAAAAATCATATCATATAAGACATTATACAACACAATCAAGGAGAAAACATCAATTTAACATAATCAAGAGACTCACAACACAACAAGAAACTAGAATAAATTTTATAACTCATCATGCCATAAAACTCACATCCTTCATTCAAAATAGCAAAAACTCATTTTATATTCATTATCATACTGATATACATCAGTTCTAACCACATAACAATAATTTGCGACCAAACAATGAATCATTCAAATTTTGAAAAATCTCATAGTGAGCAGGTAGTTCATTACAGTGAATTATGCAATTCTTCCAAAAATGTAACTTTTAGGCACTTCATGATAGAAACACTCCAATATGAAAAGTAAAACCATATAAAGTCATGCTACAACATAATTATAACTTCATAAAATACACAATGCAAGCAATCAATGAAATTCAATTTCAACAAAACCCCTAAACATAATGCACATGCAACATACTTCTATGAATTTCTAGCCCATCTACTAGCCATACTCCCCCACTTAGAAGGAACTCATTACACTAAAGAAATACAAGAACGTACCATCATTCGCATCATCATCCGGCTTTTCTCATCTAGCCCGGAGTGCATAAAAACGAGCCTTCGCATTTGGAACATCATCTTTTGGAACATTAGGTGCAACTTTCTTAGCCTCTCTCTTCCTCTAGCCTCAATGGTAAGGCAATCTCTCACCTTATGATCATCCTTCCCACAACCAAAGCAACCACTAGTACCGACTAGAAACTTCCCATAATGTTTCTTTCCACAATTAGCACAAGTAGGCTTGCCATCTTGAGAACCACCTCCTCTCTCAAGTTTGACCTGGAGCACTAGGTCCATCTTGAGTTTTATCCCTCTTATTGAACCTAGGTTGATCTTGCTCACTTGGTCCACTCCTAGACATCCTAGTTAAGTTTGGACTCATCTATGGATTGAGGATACACAATAGGTCTAGCTAAGGTCATATCATCATGTATCATGGCCGTACGACATTCTTCCCTCACTAGATCGGCAACCCCGGTCACAAACCTACACATCTCATCCTTAGGGTTAGACACAAGGGATGGGGAATATTTAGACAACATAGTGAACTTCAATGAATACTCTTCCACACTCATGTTGCCTTGCTTGAGATTAATGAACTCTTCAACTTTTACTTCCCTCCTTTCACGGGGAAAGTACTTTCCCAAGAAAGCCTTCTTGAATTCTTCCCACTCTATAGGAACCGACTCAACCGGCCTATTGCCTTTCCATTGTGTGTACCACACTTGAGAAACATCCCTCAATTGATACGAAGCGAACTCCACTTTCTCCCTAGAAGTCACCCCCATAGCATGCACTATCTTATACACCTCATCTAGAAATTCTTGGGGATCCTCTACCACCTTAGAGCCAAGAAAGATAGGAGGATTCATCCTCACAAAGTCTCCCAACCTATATGTCACAGTGCTCTCCACAACATTCACCCTAGGCTCCACACTCAAATTCACTTGAGTATTCACGGACTGGGCTAAAATTAAACAAAGCTTCTCTAATCTATATATTAGTCAATTCCGGGTGAACCACCGGAACCTCATTACGTCCTTCCACAATAGGGACTTGATCCACCTTGGTAAGGAACTTGAGCATTTTGAGCACCTTGAGGTACTTGCTCAACATGCTCAACTTGAGGAAGAATCTCCTCATGCACCTCATTCTCCTCAACTCTCCTAGGCGGTGTCCTCCTCGTATTCATCTTCCTAGAAACACAAGGAAAACCATAAGAAAAGAATACTCATAACTTTTACTCTACGACACGACGTAGGAGTAAAAAAGAATGGAAACTCTATCGTCCTATAGCCTCTCGCCCATATATGTGTCGCGACTCACACCGATTGTCGAGACTCTACAAGACATGACTTAATGAGACTTTTTGATTCCTAAGAATACTTTCATATCCTATGCTCTGATACCAAGCTTGTCACATCCTGAGACCACACCCTAGAAGATATAGCATTCTCGGAGTGCAACCAGCGCACTTGACCTCTCAGAGGTCTTATACAAGACCTTTCTTTTCGTTCATCGCATATACCTAGTGAAAAGTAGTGCGGAATTAAGCTTTTCAAAACATTCTATAAGTCATTAAAATATCATTAGTATAAAATCCATAGGAAATACTACGTCTCATTTCATCAAATCTTAGACCCAAGAATACTTGGGACACGGCCCATACAATATGAATATAGAAATACTTAGTCTATTACAATACTCCAATAAGAGGTATAAAAGACATCTATGCCCTTGAGTCAAATCAGGACATATTTCAAGTTGCTTGAACTATCTTCTAATCAAAGCTTAGATCTCCAAAATCACCTTCACCTATGAATCACTTTAGAGATAGATAAAAGCATGGAATTAGTACAACCTCATGTACTAAGTATGACATAATGCATAAAAAATCATGAAAACGGACATTTATTGGAAATATGCATATTTTTCATTTAAACATCATAGAACAACATTTAACATCTTATAAACATATAATAAATCACTTAGAAAATTATTCACATTTTTAGCAACATTACAGTAAGCAATATCACTGTTACAGTGAACTTCTTCACTGTTGTAGTAAAGTGTATTCACTTCATCTTAGATACCTTCTAGTATATAATTCTCCCACTAAAAGCTATCCTAAGATTCACTTAAGCAACACAAAGAGATACCGCCCATACACCCTATCTAAGAATGCCTAAATTATCCTCAAGACTACTTATAATGAGACACATACCCATACACCCTATCTAAGCATGCCTAAATTATCCTCAAGACTACTTATAATGAGACACATACTTTTACAAATCACCAAAGCACATAACATGTATAATATGGCATTATCCTTACCAAGGCTATCAAAAGACTTACTTAAGTACTCCTAGAAAGAACGTCCATACACTCTCGTCAAGGTTACCTAAATAATCCTTAAGACTACCTAAGTTTACATCAAGCCTAAAGAATCAACCAACTTTCCTAACTAGAGTTGTTCTCAAGACTTCCCTAGATAAGACATGAAGAGATCATCCCTTATGCCCTCTTCACACTTTAACTAAGGAAACCTTAAGTCACTCTAAATTGGGTACACATTCATTTACATGCTTTCTAAAATAAGTGATTATTTCATTAGTTTATTAAGAGACATTTATCAGATAGAGGACATTAAAGTAATGGTCTCGGAGAAGACCTAGGGACTCTCACTAACATTTTCAAAGCCTATTTTGCAATGTCTAGATAGCGTCCCATACCACCACCTAAACTTAAAAAAACTTCTCTAATGATAATAGGTATCCCATATGATGAGAATAGGCAATAACCGACATATACCATGATAGATAAACATGGAATCCGGAGTTCTAACCTACTATAATGAGGGTGTTCTACTTGCCAAGGGTAGAACTAGGATACATTCCATGTAGGCACATGGATAAGGAATATGAAGGGATTTTATGTACTCTAGCCTCATTCTCAAGAAGAGATACATTGTACTCTAGTGTTAGTCTCAAGTAGAACTACTTCCCATAACATACTCAATCGGTGCTAGCCTTTGTTCTCATAGAGTAATTTACATTAAAGGATCACACGAACCGGTTCCATATCTAGTTCATAAACCAATGACATTCAACCTACTAAAGAGGTCTACTAGGGCTACCTTACAATGGAGAAAAATATAGCTCATCATGACTTTCCTAAGGATGATATGATGTCGTTCCAAAAATCAACCCTAAGTCCACCATTCATTAGAAGAAGGATACCATTACAACTTCCAACTTCAAGGTTCACAACCTTACCACTAGGTTTAAGGTTCCACATATATGACCTTCTTAACATCATTTAAGGTCTCACATATCATTCATTCATACATGACAAGGGTGCACTAACCTACCTAGTACAGACATCTCATTTTAACATATCATTCATACATGTATCAAGTAAGGGACACAAGTCTACCAAAGCAAGACACAACATACTTTACTTTATTACATATAGCATAACATTCTTTGAAGCACTTAGGAATGACCCTTATCATATTTATGTCATCCTATACATTACAATAACATTATAAATATAACAATGATAGACTCATACAGTCAAGTAGGGACAATCATGCTTCAACTCTAAGACTACACATATGAACACATAGTCATAGTCTAACATGATCACCTGACAATATCAAACTTTCACATTACTAGAATGTAGATAGACATTATCATACTTCACATAATCAACTACATAAACCATCATAATACTTTAAGTAGTGCCGACAAGGCCATGATCATCATAATACGTAAAGTAATGCCGACAAGGCCACATCAATTGCAAGTAAAGAACATAGCATCGCCACCATGAGTGGACCATACCAATCACAACATAATTGAAGTATAATTAACATAAAATAAAGAGAATTACGGCAGCATACCACCATTCCTTTCTCACCACTTCAATCCATATCTAAATCATCCAATTCAATACCATAAGACCCTTACCCATGGCCATGAACATCAATTAATTGCATAAATCATAATACTCAATGAATTCAGGATAATTAAATATAGATTTATCAATCTAAGACAACTTATACATCAATTGAATACAATTCTTACATCATTCAATAGCCCATAGAAAACTACACTACAATTCATAAGCATGAAGATAATATCACTTAGCCCATAAAGTAGTCAAAACTAGGGTTCAGAAATTACATGGGTTCATAGGTTAATTGAGTTAAGATCATCTAATTAACAACGATTCAATCAAGAGTTTAAGGCTCATAAACATGTTTAAAATACCCAAAGTACCCCTAAATAACCGCCCTTTCTCTTATTTTGACGTGGGGTGAATTTACCAATTCATCCCTAAACATTACATTGAACTGTGCGCAGGAGACAGGCCATCGACGGGGCGTCAGTCCACTTACGGAACGTCCTGTCCTCCGTCGATTGGATCAAAGCCAAGAAAATTGAAGCTTAGCACCCCAGGATATGTATCCATCGACAGGATCCAACTACGGGGCGTCGACCCGGCCACTGGCCGTCGTTTTCCATCCGTAGGTGGGACTGCCTTGGGCAGTTTTTGCCACCAACATGCGTCCTTCCTCAAGGACCCTTGGATGGTCCTTGGGGATGTTTCCCAGACGTTTCCAACCCAAACATTCTCGTATAAGAGTTATGACCTCTCACGTGAATTTCATCCAAAAAGAACACGTAAATCTCGACGAAACATGCTTAGACGCAAAAAGTCGTTACAAGGCAAACCTTTCAAACGTCATAGACGTTATTGAACATTTTACCTCTAAACATCACGAAACTTGACACCCTGCCGAAATCCACCATAATAACTAATTTACGGACCTTATATCCTCATGATCATACATAAACATATATTACCACATAGGTGACTTAGTCATCGAACGTCTTAGTCGTCCCTTGACGTTTGACTTCCAATGCTCCTAAAATCATAAACACTGCCCCAATACTACATTATAGACAAATTTAGGACCTTAAACTCTCATGAAAACCAAGTTAGGCTCTAGCTTCACCTATGTCATTTTAGAGATCTTACACGCTAGTAAATCTTGAATTAGTTTCCGGACGTCATGAACGTTCCTTGACGTTTTGATTCTAAGACATCCTAAATGACTTATACACATTTCAATTGACATATAAACAGTGTTACAACTTTTAGACTCTCATGTTAGGCTCTAGATTAGGCTTTAGACTTTCAAAGTATTAAATTATCCCCCCCTTATGAACATTCGTCGCCGAATTTAGACTAGCAGCCCAACCAACAAAAACACATCAAAATATGAGTTACAACATCAATCATGGAATTTACATATAGCAATTCAAAACTTCAATTACTACACATAAGAGCTTCAAAATCAAAACATGAGAAATTTCCTTCTCACAACAACATGAGCTCAAAATATCATTAAGGAGTGAATTATGCTACAACTCAAACTATAAACATGCTTGATATCATTTCATAAAGAGTCATCATATCAAAATTCACAACATAACTTAAAATAAGTAAAATTGACAATTTTCAAATCTATAGGCACAACTTCATTGTAATTCCATGTAACATGAACATTTTTGCAAAACTTTACTCAAATTTAAAGCCACTTAAAGTTTATTCATTATTTTCATTACAATTAAGAATAACCAACCTTAGTTATAAAATAGATGAGGGTAACGGGACTTCAGGTCAGCCTCGTCCTCCCATGTTGCACCCTCAACTAGGTGATTCTTCCATAACACCTTTACGGAAGCCACCTCTTTATTCCTTAACGTCTTTACTTGTCAATCAAGGATTTGAACCGGAACCTCCTCATAGGAGAGGTTATCTTGAACACCTAGACCATCAATATGAAGAATGGACACCGGATCACCCGTACACTTCTTAAGCATGTAAACATGGAACACCGGATGAACCGAAGCAAATTCACTAGGCAACTTCAACTCATATGCAACCTTGCCAATCTTTTGCAAAATTTCATAGGGACCCATATAACGAGGACTCAACTTTACTGTTTAGGCCAAATCTCACCACCCCTTTCATAAGCGAAATTTTTAGATACCCTTTAACCCCTTTTTCAAACTCTGATTCTCTTCTCCTATGGTCGGCATAAGACTTTTGCCGGCTATAGGCTGTTTTCAAGTGATTCCTTATAATATGAACCTTTTCCAAAGTCTTAAAAATTAAATCGGGACCCAAAATGGAAGACTCACCTACTTAAGACCATCCAATTGGAGATCTACATCTCCTACCATACAAGTCTTCATAAGGATCCATAGATATAGATGAATGGTAACTATTGTTGTAGGCAAACTCAACCAAAGGCAAGTGTTTATCCCAATTTCCTTTGAAATCGATTATAAAGATCTAAGCATATCCTTAAAGGTTTGAATAGTACTCTCCGCTTGACCATCCGTTTGAGGATGAAAAGCGGTCCTTAACTTCACCTTGGTACCAAATCCTTTTTGGAATGACCTCCAAAACCTACATGTGAATTGTGCACCCCTATCCGATATGATGGATAACGGAATACCATGGCGACACACAATCTCTTCTATGATGATTTTTTATAATCCGCCGCCGAGTAAGTGGACTTGACGGGAATAAAATGAACGGATTTGGTCAACCTATCCATAATCACCCATATGGAGTCATATTGATTTTGTGTCCGAGGCATACCTACCACAAAATCCATATTAATGTCTTCCCATTTCCAAGTAGGGACTTTGATTTATTGAAGTAGACCACCCGGCTTTTGATGTTCGACTTTCACTTGTTGGCAATTTGGACACTTTGCAACAAATGCCGTTATATTCTTCTTCAAGCCTTCCCACTAAAACACTTTTCTAAGCTCATGATACATCTTTGTAGAACCCGGATGAATGGAATAACGCGAACCATGAGCTTACTCAAGAATTCGGTTCCTTAAGTCATCAACCTTCGCCACACACAACCTTCCTTGATACCTTAAGACACCATCCCCCCATAACGAGAATAACCCATTAAGCTTGCAAAGAACCTATTTCTTCAAATCCATCAATGATTGATCAAGGTGTTGTTTATTCTTCAGCTCAACCACCAAAGATAATTCAGAGTTATGATGGACCATAAAACCATCATTAGGAGAATCTTCAAATCTAATTCCCAATCTATCAAACCTATGAACATCTTTCACTAGGTCTTTACCATGTCTTCGACCACTCATATTTCACACTCTTTTGGGTCAAAGTAGTCAAGGGAGATGCAATTGACGCAAAAATATCCACAAACCTTCTATAATAATCCGCTAGACCCATGAAACTCGTAATGTCCATTGGAGTCAATTGTCTAGGCCAATTTTGCACCGCCTCAGTTTTCCTTGGATCAACCTCAACTCCCTCACTAGAGATGATATTACCAAGAAACGTTACCGAACTCAACCGAAACTCACATTTGTAATACTTGACAAATAGTTTATTCTCCTTAAGCACTTGTAACACTACTCTTTTAATGATCCATGTATTCACCCTTATTTTTCAAATATACCAAGATGTCTTCAATGAAGACAATGACAAATGAATCTAGGTAACTTTGAAACACCCTATTCATGAGATCCATAAATGTCGTCGGTGCATTAGTGAAACCAAAGTACATTACTAAGAACTCATAGTGACCATACCTAGTATGAAATGCCATTTTTGGTATATTCTCACCTCTCACCCAAACTTGGTGATACCCCGATCTCGAGTCAATCTTAGAAAAGTACCTTGCCCCTTGGATTTGATCAAAGAAGTCGTCAATCCGAGGGAGAGGATACATGTTCTTAGTATTGACTTTATTGAGTTAACAATAATCAATGCACATTCTAAAGGACCCGTCCTTCTTCTTCACAAACAAAACCGTCGCACCCAATGGAGAAATACTAGGTCTAATGAAGACTTTGTCTAGTAAATCTTTGAGTTGGACCTTGAACTCTTTCAATTTTTCCGGAGCCATCTGATGACGAGGAATTGAAATGGGATTGGAATCCAGTAGAAAGTCAATACCAAAATCAATTTCCCGTTCGAGCGTGATTCCGGGAAAATCATTAGGAAAGACCTCCGAAAATTCCCTTACTACGGGGACTAACTCAATGGGAGGATTTTCGGAGTCTAAATCTTTGACTCTTACAATGTTGTATAAACACCCCTTAGAGATCATCTTAAAGCTTTAAAACAAGAAATGATACAACCTCTAGGAATATAATTTCCCCCCTTCCACTCTAAAACGGACATATTTTGAAAGTTAAACTTCACCACCCTTGTTCAACAATCTATGGAAGCAAAGCAATCATGTAACCAATCCATCCCCAAAATGATATCAAAATCGACCATGAAGTTCTACTAATTCAACATAAGTAAATCTATTGGGAAACATTATATGAAAATTCCAATATATACCTTCTTTTCAACCACCAACTCACCTACCGGGGTAGTTACCATGAAAGGTTCATTTAGAGTATCGGGCAAAATATCAAAGTTTCTACCTATCAAGGGAGTAACAAAAGATAATGTAGAACCTGGATCAAGTAAAGAATATACATTAATAGAGAAGACTTGTAACATACCGGTCTGCATATCGGGAGAAATCTCTTGTTCACCCCTTGAGCGAAGTGCATAAAATGATTCTTCTTTGAAGGATCCACATTAGAACCACTAGCTTGAGCTTTCCCACTACCCTTGTCTTGCCTATTCAAATTTGGGCAATCCCTAACCTTGTGGCCACTCTTGCCACACCCAAAGCAATTGTCCGTCCCAACAAGGCAATCAACATAATGCTTCTTGCCACACTTTACACAAGTTGGCTTCTTTATTTGTGAGCTAGTACCTCTTACTTTTGAGACTTTAGGTTAGACACCCTTCATCATGAGCCTTGGGAAATTTGGTAGGAACTTGATTAGAAAACCTCTTCTTGAACCTAGGCTTGTCTTGAATGTCAAGCTTACCCTTTGAAGAACCACCATCAAATGTCCTTGCCTTTTTGGCATCCCTACTCTCTCTCTTAACCCTTTTATCTTCCACTTGTTGAGCATGAACCATGAGACGAGAGATATTCATATGATCATGTAGCATAGCCGAACGACATTATTCCTTCAAGTCATCCAACACCCCCGTCACAAAGCGGCTATTTCATGCCTAGGATCGGAAACCAAAGAAGGAGCATACTTTGACAATTTAGTGAATTTCAAATAGTAGTCAAGTACACTCATACCTCCTTGACGAAGGTTGATGAATTACTCCACTTTGGATTGCCTCATCTCTCTCGGAAAGAACACATCAAGAAAATCTTTCTTGAAGATCTCGCATATCACCAGTCCACCTCTTAAAGGCCTATTATCTCTCCATTGGACTTACCAAGCTTAAGTAACATCTTTGAGTTGGTAAGTGGCTAACTCGGCCTTCTGGCTAGTAATCAACCATATGGCATAGAGAATCTTGTAGGTTTCATCAATGAACTCTTGGGGGTGTTCCTCAACATCGGACTTGTAAAAAGTAGGGGGATTCATCCTTATGAAATCTCTCAAATGGGAGGCCATAATGCAAACATGTTGGTTTCCTCGAGGTACAACCTCCCGGTTAGCTAGGACCGTCATGGCTTGAGCTTGAGTAGTGACGGATTTTTCTTGAGTAGTAATGCTTAGGCCATTTGTAGAAAGGATGCCCTTATGTCCCCATCCGTCAGAGGAGGACGATTGACCGGAGCTTGGTCATCATTAGCAACTTCTTCAAGAGGAGGAACTTGATTGCCTTTAGAGGAACTGCCACATTGGTAATCTCTTCATCAAGTCTTTGAGCGGTTGTTCTTCGAGTATTCATTGCCTATAATCAAAACATAAGGATTAGATGCTAAGGGCACATAGAGTCAAGACTCTCAAGGCATGATATTGGATTTCCAAGAAAAGGAAAATTCCCTAAGCATCTTATAGTTTCCTATGCATAAGTGTGGCGTGCTTCACAATTATGAATAAGAATATACATAAACGTGGTTAAGTGAAATGCCGACTCTAAAGATATTCAACCTCACGCCGTGATACCAAGTTTGTCACATCCGGGGAGCACCCTGTAGACATAACCGGTGTCATCCTCCTCATCGAGGACTAATACTAGTCTCTTAGCTTACATCATTACATTCAGACGGTAAAAATGCAAAAAAAATGTAAGACCTTTTTTCTATATATCATGAGGTTTACATAGACCTCTCTCATACACATAATATATATATTCATATCGAGTATACTTAGAACCTTCATATAAGAAGATTACATAGTCTTCTACTTTTATTGCGGGCACACACACACACACACACACACATATATATATATATATATATATATATATATAAAAGCTATACCATAGTCTTAAAATCGAATGTCTCATCTGATAACCATGTAAACAAGAGTATAACAATTGAGAATATCCCATATATCAATACAATAAACGCCACATATAGTCTATACAATTTTTAGTACTCAAATGGAAGAAATGATTATATTGTCTTTAGTACTAATCAATATACGAAGCTAGAAAATGGCATTGTCATCTAAGTGGTAAGGACCTACCCAACTTGGAGAGTGAGAATCCAAGTCTTCATTCAAAAGTCGTCACAAGCCCTTTAACAACCGGAACCTAAAATATTGGGGGGAAAGGGAGAAAATGGGGTTAGCACATCACTTGTAGAACTATAGGATCATATGCACACAAACACATAAAATCATGCTAAAAAGGGACATTTCATTAAAACATGCAATTTCCTTTGAAAAGCACCATGCACATTTCAAGGACTAATACAAGTCAAGAGTACATATTCATTAAGTCAAGATCATGTAAATCACAAGCCCCACAATACTAAGTCTAGTTAAGTCAACATACATATCATCATAATTGAGCACAAAATCAAGACAACTCTATCATCAAATTATAATATCAACAAGCAAGAATAAGAGTTCATAACATCATAACCAAAGCAAGACTATTACTCATGAACACTCATTATGTACACTAGTGCAATGAGTAAGCAAAGCCCCATAACCTTACTCAATCAAGTAAACCTAAAAAGAACCATAACCAATGTCCAACTTCACATACTATATCATTTAGACAAATCATCATCATACCTTAGCAATATAGACCATAGACATAATCATAAGTGAAACCAAAGTCATATAGTGTCATCAACATGTAATATCATCATATACACATCATTTATATTTATAAACATATACATACATAAGAACATCCTTCTAAGATTTCCCTCAAGGCTAACTATTGCGACGTGTAGGTAGAGTCCCATACCCCTACCTAGACTAAGTCAAACCTCTCAAGTTATCCTAAATAGAGTCCACTTAATTACTTCATTTTAATTTCAGAAAAATCTTGTCTTAACCGACATAGACCACATGAGCCAATGTGGCATCCGGTGTCATAGAACCCTACACCGAAGGAAGGTGGTCTACTGGCCAAGTTAGTACCAAAACATGAACATAACATCTACGTGGATCCACTAGCTAGTATTCCTATGGGGGAAACATAGTTCAACAACTAGTGGATATATTTGGGACCGTCTTTATCTACATGAATTATAGTCTCCAATCACATGAGTAGAATAGATAACCTACCTTCCTTATGTGGAAAGGGAGACTACTCACTCTAGTTCACTCGGTGCTAACCTAGAGTCCCTTTTGAAATGTCTTTAATGCCATTATTAATCATCATAGATTAATGTAGGTCATAGGTTCTACCCCTTATAAAATCATCATCATCATAGCTCAATAAGAATTGCATGAGTATTGTTCTTTCATTACAATTCATACATGTGAGGTTAGCACATTTACATATCACTTTATAATAAGGCACATTGATAAGTTATCACCATCTTTATAACATTTACACCATAACCAACAACTAACAAACAATAGTTCAAGACATTTCAACATCATACCAACCTTATCAATCTTAATGTAAGGTATACTTCAATACAATATCATCACTTAATCACAAGTAATCAAAATTGAAGAAAACAATTAAGATCACAAGACTCACCCAATCTCCTTCACAATGCCATCAACAAGGTCTTCCAATAAACCCTCACATTCAACCCAAAAATGGGTGTAATATCATCACACAATAGTACAAACATATTAATGAAGTCAATTGAATCACTACACAATAATTCATCACTAGTTCATAGCCTAGAATTACAGACTTCGGTCTACTAATCAAGAGCTAGTATAATAGGATTATAATATATCACAATCTACTCATAATTGGTATAATAACACATAGGATAGAAACTCACACACTAACAAAGCCAATTGTATCAATACTATACCATTCAATTCAAGATCACAGCCTACTTTTAAGGGGAAAAGGTCATCTTTTACAAACTAGGACAACATATCAAGAATAAATATGATGTAACCATAATAAATGTTAATCTACTCATAATAACCAAAATAAATCATAAACTCAGCAATTCACAAGATCAATTTCGTAATGGAAGTAAACCCACTTGAATTTCATACTTTTGAAATCAATTTTGATGATCCCTATGGGGAAAGAGAACCCAAAGGTGGAAGAAGTACCATACCTTACTAATTGATGAAGTTTGATGGAGGAACTTGATCCTTTGAAGCCCTATAACCCTCCTTTGATTGGTCTTCAATGGGGTTTCTTTGGGAGACAGAAAGAAGAGAGAAGGAAGAGCAATTTGGGTTTTGGGAATTATGAGGGTTACATTCGTTTAATTAGGTTAGGGTCTTTATATAGGTCATTAACTAACTTAACTATACCTACCTTAACCCCTAAATAATTAACTAACCACCTAATTAATTAATTTAAATAACCTAAAAACGTGCAGCAAAACAATGCCTTGACAAACGAAACCCCAACCAACGGGTCATTTGTCAATCGACGGGCACTGTTCATGGCCGTCCTGTGCAGTCGTAGTTTTGGTCAGAGAGTTTTCCAAAAGTAACTTTGTCAAAAATGGATAATTTTCCATCGACGGTGGCCATTGACTCCCCGTTGATTGGACCACGCCTCGTCGATGGGCCACGTTGGTGAACATTGTCCCTTGACAACTTTTAGCCACATTTGCAAGGTCCTCCTCAAGGGACCTTGGTTGGTCCTTGGGGAATAGTACTCGGATGTTTCAACAATAAACCAACTCTAATACGTGTTAGACACCTCACCACCAAATTTCATCAATTTCCGACTCTTAAAACTTAATCAAATAGGGTAAGGCACGCTAGTACCTCTTGAAATAGTTTCTGGACGTCATGGACGTTCCTTGACGTTTTGATTATTAAACTTCTTAAATGACTGATATACATTTCAATTGACTTATAAACAGTGTTACAACTCTTGTACTCTCATGTTAGGCTCTATATTAGGCTTTAGACTTTCGGAGTATTACACTTAGGGGCATAGTGCTCATATGACATGATGAACTTAGGTCTTAATTATTAAACTGGACTATGATCAAGAATGACCAAAGAGATGTACTTAGATTTGGTATTAGTATGGGATTCTACCTTAGCCTTGCACTAGTATACTTGGAGGTAGCTTATGGTATAGTTCATTTTAGTAAGAAGGACAAGTAAGTAAGTATGAACTCTTATGTACTTTATGATGCATTAATATGCTTATGATGTTCATGATATGCTTATGACTTTATCTCTTATGATTATGTCTATTATTGACTAACCCTTTGAGATATATTTCGTTTGGTGTGATAGTTTCCATACTTAGTACATATCGTACTAACGCATATTGCTTACATGTTGTCCATGTTCGGTCTTGAGAATGTTGAGTTGCTTTCAAGGGTAGACTTCCAAGGTTTCCAAGAAGATAAGAAGTGGTGAGTCCTCATATCATCGAGGACGAACCTTTATGTTCCTTTATGTTTTATTTATGTTTTAGACTTTATCACGGCTACGTCCCATGAGTTTCGTTCATGTCAAAGTTAGATGTTTTTTGAGAAAATGTTATTAGAGATGCTTCCGCTATTATGAAATACCTTTTGGGTTAAGTTGAAAGAAAGTTTTTAAATTCCCTCCATTTATGCATGATGTTATGTAATGAAGTCAAAAGGCTTGTACAAGACCTTCGAGAGGTCTAGTACGCCGTGTTGAGACTGAAGGGTTTCCCTAACTTCTATTGTGTACTTGTGGGTTGTGACAAGCTGAGTATCGGAGAATAAGATTATGAAAATTGTATTAGGATGTCTCAAGACCACGTCTAGTAGAGTCTTATTCATCGGTGTGAGACGTGACACATATATGAGTAGGAGTCTATGGAATTCTTAGGAAAGTTCCACTTCTTCATTCTTCAGGTCGTGCCATAGATCTATAATCTCTCTCTCTTATCCCTTATCTTATGATCTTTAGGATGTGACTATTGAAAGGGTTATGCTACAAGTAGTGAGGGGGGAAGGTTGGTTGAAATGCCAAGTACTGTTGTGTGACTTGATAAAGTTGGGATGATGGATGTTTTATGGGAGGATGTATGGTTATGTTGATGATTAGTTGAAGGGCATGATGTGTGTTGACGTATGTTGATAGAATCGGTGGAATAGAGTATTTGAGTACTTCCTAGAAGGGGTGAGTTAATAGACTCCTATAAAGAGGGTAGAAGTGTAATTCACTATGGTTTAAGAGTCACCTTGGGTGAAGGATGTGAAATCTTACTGATGTTTAGAATGGAATTAGCATGGGATTGCTCCAAATTGGGGAATAAGGTTGTTATGTATCAGTGATGTTCATAGGTTAGGGGTGCTAGAGATTGTCACCTTGAGTGGTGTAGTTACTATGATAACTTTAGTCCCGGCTGATAGGATGATGTAAGGTTATAAATGGTTCCTAGTAAGAGTGCCCTAAGGGCTAGGGTTACGATAAAGAGGAAGCAAGCTAGTTGCTTCTATTAATGTGGAAAGTTTTTCCTAAAGCCAAGAATAGGTTCTATGCTCTCCAATCCAAGGGTGATCATGAACGATCCCCTTATGTCTCTTTCCCAGTATGTGTTTCTCAAATGATTTATGAAAATTTCAAGAATTTCTTATGATTATGAATTTCTTTGTTGAATTGATGTTTCCTTATGATGAGGAATTGATGTTAGAAAGATATGTGTAGCTTATTCCCAAGTGGGGGATAAAGAGCTTTGTATGAGGTCTATGTATGAGTATGTTTAGTGATGTTTAGATTAGAATTGTATTGTTTACTTGATTTGGGTATCTGCCTTAAGGTATAATGCATATACAATGTTCTTCTAGTCCAGAATAGGTCCTCTAAAGCACCGTTTAAGAAGGTGTCATTCGAGGAAGAATGTTTCCCGAGTGGAGGATATTGTAACACCTCAAAATGTGATTTAGGTGTAGCTATATCCTAACATAAGTGTCATGAGGTTTTAAGGTCCTAAAATTACTAATAATAGTTTTTAGAAGCAATGTGTAAAGTTTGAGAGAGTTTGGAGGTGAAACGTCCAAGAACGTCCGGTGACGTTTGAAAGTTAGCCTTGAGACGTGCTAGTGTGCCATAGTATGCTTCATGAGGTTTTATGTAGTGTTTAGATTTCAAATTGATGTGAGAGGTTTCTAACATATATATGAGAGTATTTTATGTATAAACGTCTGGGAAAAACTACCCAAGGATCAACCAAAGGACCAAGGACACAACCTTGGGCCAACAAGCTGCCCAAGGATACAACTTTTGTTCCTTGGTGAAATAGGACTTCGTCGCGGACTAGGGTCTCCATAGACCAAAGCTTTCTCTGAGTCGTGGACACAACGCAGACTCAACTTCCCCAAAAGTTATTTTTAAAAAAATAATGTGGGAACAACTCTGCGTCGCGGACTTGTTTCCCGACGAAGATTCCAAAAATATAAGTTACATTAGACTTTTCTAAAAGTGTCCAATTGATATAAGGGTAGTTTGGGTACTTGAGAAGTCGGTTTAAAATGGTTTTAGGTCCTATATAATCCTTTTCCCAAACCAAATCCCCAATACCCAATAAGAAATAAGAAAACAAAACCTTTCTCTCCAGAAGTTCTCCCAAAACCATCATTGAAGAAGAAGATATATTGCAACACCTTTTAGGAAAAACTGATCAAGGTTACAATATGGGTTCATTGTCATAATCTAAGGTATGTGAAGCTTATTCATTCATGGATTCTTCCATTAATGAATCCCCCTAGTTTCCCATTTAATTGTGAATCCAAAGAACCCAATCTAGAGAGGGTTGTGATTGCATTGTGGGTAAGGCTTGATTATAATCCCAATCTAGTGGGTAGCATTCAATGATCCTTATATAATGATTATATATTGTTTTTATGGAGTTTTTTCATGGTTAATTATGGTAACTGAATTTGAAGGTGATCATGGTGATCTTAGGTCATTAGAGACTAGATGAAGATTTTTATTGATTCTTCTTAAATTGATCTTATTGTATATTAATTGATCGTGATTTAATCACATAAGTATGATTTGAACTAGATTTGATGAATTAAGACTGTTCTTGATTGAATTGAAACCCAAAAAGGGATTTATGACTATATTTAACTAGTATTGAAGAATGTGAGTAGAAAGCTATGGCTAGAAGACTCTATAATCTACCTATGAATGAAGATAGAATGATTGATGAATAATGAACTTTATGATTGTTTGTTGTATATAGATTTAGGATGGTTGATTGAAACATACAGAATTCACTTAAGCATGGAGAGATTGTCTAGGACATCCCTCCATGAGAGAACGTTGAGAAAGGCTTGACAAGTAAACCTTGGAGTATATGCTTGACTCCATGTAGATATGCAAAGTGAGACGGATGGTCTAGCGAGGGCCCAGACTCCAAGTATGTCACACCTGGATTCTGGAATCCGAATGCAACCGGCGTCTTTAATGTTTCAGAGGTCGCAGACAAGCCTCTTCTTAGCTTTCATCACAATCATACAGTTTAATTTGCGAAATATTTAAAACTTTTGTTGAACTATACATACACTTCATATAACTGCATAGAGTGATATAGTAATAGCTCAATATAAAGCAACCATCTATCAATAGATTAAACAATCGAAACGATGAATAATAATAATAATAATAGTTTGCCAAATCGTCCTTATTACAAATGCTTGACCAAATGTTTGAAATGGAACGCTCGGGACTCCATCCACCAACTATGTCGAATCTACTAAGCTAGAATAATAAGTGTAGCATCCTCGAACTCAAGAGGACCTACCAAAATCTGGAGATCGCTAATCCAAACCGCTTTGTCGAATCTTCAATCTTCTTTAGAACCTGCACCTATAAAAATAGTAATTATATATGGGGTTAGCACACACTTGTACTAAGTAATGGAGTATGCACAAAAACACATAAGGACTATGCATGATCAAGGAAAGCTCTTTCTAAAGCAACATGCCGTTTCTGGAAAGTTAAGTCACCTTACTTTCTTAATTCGTTATTTGTGATTCATGCTATGAATATGACATGTTTTCATGCAATTAAGGCACATAACTCATTTTCTATATAAACATAATACATTGGAATGATGAACATAATTTTAGAACAACTAAAACAAAACTTATTATTTTTGCTCCCTTAGGCCGAGAGCTCACCTCCCCAGCCTTAGTTTATTTTTCAGTCTTTTTCTTCTATTTGTTTGTGAAGTTCAATGATCTCCTTTGATCCTATGTTTTACTTACAAATGCAATGATTCATTGTAGTCCCATACCTACAATGAATCGAGTAAGTAATTAAAAAGACTAAGGAAATGATTTGGCTACTCTACTCATGAGTTATACTTCTCACTATTTGTTAAATTGGGCATGAATGTATTTATAAGCCAATCTTTATTGGCTATGACCATTATTTGATTATTTTCATAATATATTGATCTTGGGGCATATATTCATACTCCACTATTGGCATAAACTACTAACTTGTTAAAACTTAATTCTTATCAAACACTGATGATTGACATTCTTAAGCTCTTGCTTACTTAGTTCACTACGAACTTACGTTCTTCTTCTTTGATCTGTTGTTCACTTTGAACATGCTACTTTCATTCTTTCTTACTTTATTTAAAGAATGCTTTATCATTAACTGAAATAGATCATGCGAGCTAAAATAAAATCCAGTGTCTTCCCCACACCGAAAAGAGGTGGATCACCGGTTAAAGTGAAACCAACCTCAGTGTATTCCCCACACTGAAAAGAGGTGGTTCACCGGCTAAAGTGAAACCATAGTCAGTGTCTTCCCCACACCGAAAAGTGGTGGTTCACGGGTAAAGTGAACCTAATACTTTCTTGAGGTTTAACCGACATAGATCATGTGAGCTAAACATGAAATCCAGTGTCTTCCCCACACCGAAAAGAGGTGGTATCACCGGCCAAAGAGAAACCGAAACTACCTAGCATTCTTAGGTGGATAAATCCACTAGCTAGTCCCTATGCTGGAAACATAGTTCAAAGACTAGGAGACTTCGGATACCCTGGTCAACTAGGGTGGTGATCTCGTCTCATGAGGCTTACATGTGCTGTCACAAGCTCATTACTAGTCTATCGGTGCTAAGCTCAGATTTATTTTACTTTATAACTTTTAGAGTTGACTCAAACATTATGAAAGCTTCCTTCTAGTATGAGGTATACTTAACTCGGTGAATGGCTGGTCATCCCTTTTTTATACTTGATGAATATGAACTTAAATCTTACATTATCATCATGGTGCGAGTGAGACTTGTCTCACGGCTTCTAGCACCCTCTTATGTGAGTATGTTTGACATAATCTTTTAAGTGTAAGTGAGCTCTGTCTCACTTCCTTTAACACTCCTTATTAGGTCAATTTCATAACTTAAGCTTTTAGTTATTTCATTACTCACCTTATCTTGTTCAATTATTTTGATAGTCTTGTATAATTCTTTAGGAAAGTTATAAGGACTTATTCAATGTTATTACGTTGACAAGTTCGTGTGGATAGGGTATGTTGGGACTTGTCGCATTGATTGGCATACCCTATGTTATGAGTTCAATGAGTTAAGTTGGTATGACTTCACATATTTTGGGAAATAATATTGCTAGCCAATTTGTTGGCATAAATCAAATATGATATTATCACTAGCCAATTCAATTACTTCATGAATACATTATAGTAATCTATCATGTTAAAAAAGCCAACTTTTAACCTTTGATTAGTCTATAAAACAATTCACTGAACAAATTATAAAAATTTCATCTTGTCGAACACAAGTAGGCATTACAACATTATTATCTCATGTAAATAACACCCTAATCATACGGATCTAACATATAGGTATCATTCGACATTATCAATCAGATAAACCTACACATAATGATCAGTTAGCACCACATACAAACAACATGCTCGAGATTTACATTTACACAAACTACTAGAATCGGAAATAAGGAGAACTAGGGAGATGAACATGCGATTCATTGGGAACAACCCTAGTTTTCGGATTCTTGAATTCAAAAGTTTGAAAAGCCTCTTAGAGAAAGGAATCCAGGAAAGAAAATCCATACCTTACTGTAGAATTGAATCTACGAAGATCACCTTGCACTTTGCACGAAAACCTTGAAGAACTTCTTGAAATCGCCTAGGGTTTGCTTACGTTTTCACTTATTTTTAGTCGTAGGGTTTACTGATGAATAACGTGAGTCTAAGTATTTAGGAACTGAATATTAACTAATTCAACTTAGACTATATAACTTAATTAAATTAAACCAATTAGCTAATTACCAAAATGCCCTTCCTAAATTGACTAAAAATAGGAGAATACTTGATTTAACCGAAATTCTGGAATTTTGCTTAATGGTTTCGGTTTTGACTAATTAAATTAATTAATTAAGTTTCTAATTTAATTAATTAAGTAACCTAGGGAAATTACTAAAGTACCCGTAAGTTGTTAGGACCATAACCAAACCTTTGGACCATCCTAGGTTAGGTACTAGGATGTTTCTTAGTTAGTTACTCGGCTTAGTGTCACCCGGTTAGGTCTTAGGTTGTCGGGTCCACTAGTTAGTTAATTTTGGTTAGTCCTAGGTTAGTTAGCTAGTTAGGTCAGTTATTTAGAGCCTAGGACCGGTTAGGGATCTTGTCCCTACGTCATTGGACACGGACACGCGCCTGTCCCCAACCGCTCTAACCGAATCGTTTAGCTTGGTCCCTCGGCCGGTTGCACATGTGTTGTCGTGCACTTTCCTAACTAACCATTCTGGAAGGTTCATTTGGAATGTTCACTTACTGTCCCAAGGATCCACACACTGTCCTTGGGGCACTACTTAATCTACATGATCATTTTAAATGATTATGTGCTATGGTACCTAGGCTTGACACTTGGATGCCTAGTACCTAATGAGTGATAAATGATGAAAATAAAATTTTAGCATAGGGTCTTCATTGGAGGTAAAATTTCTAATCAAGCTTGGATTGGAGTATTTGACATCGACGTATATTTTAATTTACTTGTGTAGACATTGGCTAACACCCTTAAGACAATATTCTCTAACATGCCCAATATTTCTATGTACCCCAATGCATATTCTTAAAACCTAATAGTCTCTTCACTAGACATGTACATTTTTTGGAATGTTACATTATCCCACCCTTAGGAACATTTATCCCCGAATGACACTACACATCACTTGAATCAAAGAGGGTATTTTCGAAAAACATATTAACATACTTGAAACTTTACTCTTTGCGAATATCTGATTCACAACTTACTCTGGATGATGCACATTACTCAAAGCTTATCTGAAGCTTTATCTCTGAGATTGAGGAACTTCCTTTTCAATCTTACTTTAACTTAATGCACATCACACTCATGCGACACAAAAATCACGTCTACGCTATACAAAAATAGCAACATGAATGCAAGCATGAACTCATATTAAATCATATAGTGCAAGTATAAAACATACAATCATGAATTAAACACCAAAACCCTAATGCACTAAAATTTAGAGTCTCATCAACAAAATTGGACTTAAGAAGAGTATATCTAACCTCAAGAACAAAAGTGAGGGTAACGGGATATCATATCGGCCTCGCTCCATGTTGCTCCCTCAACAAGGTGGTTCCTCCATAACACCTTTACGTGGAAACCTCCTTGTTCCTCAGCCGCTTTACTTGACGATCTAAAATTTCAACGAGAACCTCTTCATAAGAAAGGTCTCATCGACTCCTAACCCCTCATAGGTAGAATGGAGCTGGATCGCCTAGACACTTTTAAGCCTCAAACGTGAAACTGGATGAAACAGAAGCCAAGTCATTCGGTAACTTCAGTTCATAGGCAACATTTCCTACTCGATGTAAGATCTCATAAGGACCTAAATATACCTCGGACTCAACTTCCCTTTCTTGCCAAACCTCATCACCCCTTTCATGGGTGATATCTTTAGGTACACTTGATCACCTACTTCGAATTCAAGAGCTCTCTTTCGATTATCACCATATGATTTTTGACGACTGTAAGCAGTAGCCAATCTATCCCTGATCATTCTCACCTTTTCCAAAGCCTCATGTATGATCTCGGGACCAAGGATGGCAGATTCCCCTACTTCAAACCACCCAATTGGGGACCTACATCTCCTACCATACAGTTCTTCAAAAGGTGCCATCCCAATACTGGAATGGTAGCTATTATTATAAGAGAACTCAATTAATGGCAAGTGATCATCCCAACTCCCGTTGAAGTCAATAATACATGCTGTCAACACGTCTTCAAGGGTCTGAATGGTACGTTCTGCTTGCCCATCCGATTGAGGGTGAAAAGCAGTGTTGAGCTTTATTTGCGTACCCAAATTCTTTTGGAAAGATCTCCAAAAATGAGAAGTGAATTGGGATCCCCAATCCGAAATGATAGATAAAGGAATCACATGCCACCTCACAATCTCATCAATATATAGCTTGGCATAATCTTCGGCTCTGTAAGTATACTTCACAAGAATGAAGTGAGCAGACTTAGTCATCCTATCAACAATGACCCAAATGGAATCATGCAGTCTTCGGGATCTGGGCAGACCAACCACAAAATCCATATTAATAGAATCCCACTTCCATGTTGGAATCTCAATCGACTGAGTAAGACCTCCAGGCTTAAGGTGTTCGGCCTTAACCTGTTGGCAATTGGGACAATCCACCACAAACTTAGAGATATCTCGCTTCATACCTTCCCACCAATAAATTTCCTTCAGATCATGATACATATTAGTGGAACTTGGATGAATGGAATACCTAGAGCCATGAGCCTCTGCAATAATATTAGGCCTCAAATCATTAATATTTCGTACGCACAATCTTCCGTGGTATCTAAGCACACCATCCATCCTTAGAGAGAATGATTCATTCATCTTACTCAACACTGAATATTTCAACTCCATGAGTGCTGGGTCGAGATGCTTCTTGGCTTTAACATCTACAACAAATGAGGATTCAGAACTTGAATGGATCGTAACACCCCCATTTGGTGCATCTACCAGTTGTACACCTAACCTAGCCAATCGGTGTACTTCTTTAACCAACTCTTTCTTCTCATCATCGATATGACACACACTGCCCATGCTCAATCGGCTCAAAGCATCCTTCACTACATTGGCCTTACCTTGGTGATAGTAGACACTCATGTCATAATCCTTTAGTAACTCTAGCCATCTTCTCTAACGAAGATTCAATTCTCTTTGCGTAAAAACATACTGAAGACTTTTATGGTCAGTAAATACATCAACATGTACACCATATAAGTAATGTCTCCAAAGTTTCAACGCAAATACCACAGCAGCTAACTCAAGATCATACGTAGTGTAATTCTTCTCGTGTATTTTCAACTGTCTTAATGCATATGCAATCACCTTGCCATCTTGCATAAGAGCACATCCCAAACCTACTCCGGAAACATCACAGTACACCACATACCCTTCACCACTTCTCGGCAACGCGAGAACTGGGGCCGAAGTGAGTCGTTCTTTGAGCTCTTAAAATCTCTTTTCACAAGTTTTTGACCACTCAAACTTTGCCTTCTTCTTTGTTAAAGTAGTTAATGGAGCAGCAATTGAGGAAAAGACCTCCACAAACCTGCGATAATAATTAGCCAAACCAAAGAAACTTTGAATATCTGTAGGAGTGAGGGGTCTCGGCCAATTCTTTACTTCCTCAATCTTTTTCGGATCGACCTCTACACCCTGGTCGGTCACAACATGACCAAGGAAGGTCACTAATCTCAACCAAAACTCACATTTGCTAAACTTTGCATACAACTGATGTTCCCTGGGTACTTGCAAAGTCATTCTCAAATGTTGTTCATGCTCTTATCTGGGCTTAGAGTATATGAGGATGTCATCTATGAATACTATGACAAAATAATCAAGATATTCATGGAAGACTCTATTCATAAGGTCCATAAATGCGGCTGGTGCGTTATTGTGACCGAATGACATGACAAGAAACTCGTAATGACCATACCTAGTACAGAAGGCAGTCTTAGGAACATCCTCTTGTCTCACTCTAAGTTGGTGATAACCTAACCGAAGATCTATTTTATAAAAGAAACTTGAACCTTGAAGTTGATCAAATAGATCATCGATTCTGGGAAGAGGGTACTTGTTCTTTATAGTGACTTTGTTGAGTTGCCCATAATCGATACACATTCTAAGAGTTCCATCATTTTTCTTAATGAACAACACTAGAGCGCCCCATGGGGATATGCTCGGCTGGATGAAGCCCTTATCAAGTAAATCTTTTAACTGCAACTTCAACTCTTTGAATTCGGCTGGTGCCATTCGATATGGAGGAATGGAAATTGGTTTGGTGTTGGGATCTAAGTCAACACCGAAATCAATTTCGTGTTCAGGAAGGATTCCTGGCAAATCCTCCATATCGACATCTTGAAACTCATTTAATACGACCACAGAGTCTATGGAGGGAACTTAATGTTCTAAGTCATTGACTCTAACTAAGTGGCATAAATACCCCTTAGATAACATCTTATTGACTTTAAGATTGGAAACTATTTGTCCTGTTGGATTTGAACCACGCCCTTCCCATTTTAACCCTAACTCATTTGGAAACTGAAACCTTACTACCCTGTTTCGATAGTCTATGGTAGCATAGCATTTATGATGCCAATCCATACCCAAAATTATATCAAAATCAAGCATGGTTAATTCTATTAGGTCAGCATAAGTAACTCTATCAACAACAGTTATTGGGCAATCTCTATATACCCTTTCGGCCCTAATGATGTCTCCTATAGGAATACTAACTAGTAATGGCTCATGCAAGATCTCAGGAAGCAAGTCAAATTTACTAGCTACTAAAGGAGTAACAGAAGACAAGGTAGATCCTGGATCTAATAATGCATAAACAGGGAAAGAAAAGACAAGCAAGTTACCAGTAACCACATAAGCGGACTTCTCTTGCTCTTCTCTTCCTTTAAACGCGTAGAATATGTTTCTCTTGGTAGGTTCAGCTGCAATAGTAGGATTATGTCGAGGCTGAGTATCTGCCTTGGCATGATTATTCGCATGTGGGCAATCCCTGATCATGTGCCCACTCTTACCGCACCCATAGCATCCATTAGAAACTACCAAGCACTCACCTCCATGCAAACGGCCACACTTACTACACATCTTTCGGTCACGCTGGGAATTTCTATCATTGCCCTTCTTGTCATTAGTGTTCTTAGAAGGAGTAGGTTTACCTGAGTTTGGTGCACCTTCTTGAACTTGGTCCTGTCTTGGACACCGAACGAAACCCTACCATTGCTCGAACCAGACAGATCTGAGGGCCTAGATTTCCTGCTTTATCGGCCTCCATTTCTCCGATGACTTTCCTCAACCTACTGTGCATGTACCATCAACCTACCAAGGTCCATGTTATCATGCAACATGCCTTCCCGACATTCCTCC
This sequence comes from Solanum lycopersicoides, assembly GCA_022817965.1. Lineage (NCBI taxonomy): Eukaryota > Viridiplantae > Streptophyta > Magnoliopsida > Solanales > Solanaceae > Solanum > Solanum lycopersicoides. Next base: position 35,423,344 of record CM040629.1, on the reverse strand, counting down.
TCCAAATCCTCCGATACACTAGTCACAAACCTGCTCATCTCATCCCTGCTATTTTACACCAGAGAAGAGGCATATTTGGAAGCTTAACAAACTTCATGGAGTATTCTTTGACTGACATACCTCCCTGTCATAGGTGAATTCATTCCTCAACCCTAGCCTCTCTATGCTCTCTAGGAAAGAACCTCTTCAGGAATGCAGTCTTGAGAACGTCCCAAGTGATCGGGACTTCTCCTGGTGTTCGGCCATCTCGTCACATCATGTACCACACCGATCCACATCTTTGAGTTGGTAAGCAACCAATTCAGCCTTTTCCTCTTCACTAACACCCATAGCACAGAGAATCTTGTGAACCTCATCCCAAACTCTTGGGGATCCTCATTGGTATTGGACCCGTAGTAGACTGGAGGATTTATTCTGGTGAAATCCCTCAGTCTACTAGCCATGGTGCTAGCGTGCGGGTTATCCTTGGGAGCACCCTCTCTAGTGGCTTGGGTCATGATAGCATGTGCTTGCACAGTGATGGCTTGGGCCATCTGAACCAGTACCACTCTCACTTCTCCATCCGCCAACGCAGCTGGGTTGACAGGCACTTGCTCTCCAGCAGTGATGGCTTGAGGAGGATCTTGGTTGCTTCCAGCAGCTTCTTCTTCAACTCTTCTGCCTGGGTTTCTTCTTGTGTTCATTTTCTACACGTACACACAAGAAGGAAGTTAGATACTAGAATGACACAAAATCAAAGCTTTAGACAGCACGATAAAGAGTAGAAGAAGGGAAAATTCGTAACATCAAAAAATCTCTTTGTGATAATTGTGGTGCACTTCACAACAATAAGTTAGAAACTACTCAACGTGGTTGTTTTGAGCTTTAGTTCCTAGGTAATTTAACCTCATTCTCTGTTGCCAAGTTTGTCACACTCAGATTCTGGAATCCAAATGCAACCGGCGTCGTTAACCTCTCAGAGGTCGCAGACAAGCCTCTTCTTAGCTTTCATCACAATCATACAGTTAAATTTGCGGAAAATTTAAAACTTTTATTTAAGTATACATATAATTCATATAACTGCATAGAGTGATATACTAATAGCTCAACATAAAGCAACCATCTATCAATAGATTAAACAATCGAAATGATGAATCATAATAATAATAATAGTTTGCCAAATCGTCCTTATTACAAATGCTTGAACAAATGTTTGAAATGGAACACTAGGGACTCCATACACTAGATATTTCTAATGTACTAAGCTAGAATAATAAGTGTAGCATCCTTGAACTCAAGAGATTCTACCAAAGTCTGGAGATCGCTAATCCAAACCGCTTCGTCGAATCTTCAATCTTCTTTAGAACCTGCTCCTATAAAAATAGAAATAATATATCGGGTTAGTACATACTTGTACTAAGTATTGGTGTATGCACATAAACACATAAGGACTATGCATGATCAATGAAAGCTCTTCCTAAAGCAACATGCTTTCTGGAAAGTTAAGTCACTTTACTTACTTAATTCGCTATTTGTGATTCATGCTATGAATATGACATGTTCTCATGCAATTAAGGCACATAACTCATTTTCTATATAAACACAATACATTGGAATGATGAACATAATTTAAGAACAACTAAAACAAAACTTATTATTTTTGCTCCCTTAGGCCGAGAGCTCACCTCTCCAGCCTTAGTTTATTTTTCAGTCTTTTTCTTCTATTTGTTGTGAAGTTCAATGATCTCATTTGATCCTATGTTTTACTTACAAGTGCAATGATTCATTGTAGTCCCATACCTACAATGAATCGAGTAAGTAATTCAAAAGACTAAGGAAATGATTTGGCTACTCTACTCATGAGTTATACTTCTCAGTCTTTGTTAAATTGGGCATGAATGTATTTACAAGCCTATATTTATTGGCTATGACCATTATTTGATTATTTGCATAATATATAGATCTTGGGGCATATATTCATACTCCACTATTGCATAACCCACTAACTTGTTAAAATTTCATTCTTACCAACCACTAATGATTGACATTCTTAATCTCTTGCTTGCTTAGTGCACTACGAACTTACGTTCTTCTTCTTTGATGTGTTGTTCCCTTTGAACATGCTACTTTCATTCTTTCTTACTTTATTTAAAGAAGTCTTTAGCATTAACTGAAATAGATCATGCGATCTAACATGAAATCCAGTGTCTTCTCCACACCGAAAAGAAGTGGATCACCAGTTAAAGTGAAACCAAGCTCAGTGTCTTCCCCACACTGAAAAGAGGTGGTTCACCGGCTAAGGTGAAACCAAAGTCATTGTCTTCCCCACACCAAAAAGAGGTGGTTCACGGCTAAAGTGAACCGAATACTTTCTTGAGCTTTAACCGACATAGATCATGTGAGCTAAACATGAAATCCAGTGTCTTCTCCACACCGAAAAGAGGTGGTATCACTGGCCAAAGTGAAACCGAAACTACCTAGCATTCTTAGGTGGATAAATCCACTAGCTAATCCCTATGCTAGCAACATAGTTCAAAGACTAGGAGACTTTGGAAACCCTGGTCCACCTGGGTGGTGATCTCGTCTCATGAGGCTTACATGTGCTGGCACAAGCTCATTGCTAGTCTATCGGTGCTAAGCACAAATTTATTTTACATTATAACTTTTGGAGTTGACTCAAACATTATGGAAGCTTGCTTCTAGTATGAGGTATACTTAACTCGGCGTATGGCTGGTCATCCCTTTTATATACTTGATGAATATGAACTTAAATCATACATTATCATCATGGTGCGAGTGAGACTTGTCTCACGGCTTCTAACACCCTCTTATGTGAGTATCTTTGACATAATCTTTTAAGTGTAAGTGAGGTCTTTCTCACTTCATTTAACACTCTTTATTAGGTCAATTTCATAACTTAAGCTTTTAGTTATTTAATTACTCATCTTATCTTGTTCAACATTAATTGATAGTCTTGTACAATTCTTTAGGAAAGTTATAAGGACTTATTAAATGTTATTACGTTCACAATTTGTGTGGATAAGGTATGTTGGACTTTTCCCATTGATTGGCATACCCTACGTTATGAGTTCATTTGAGTTAAGATTGGTATGACTTCACATATTTTGGGAAATAATATTGCTAGCCAATTTGTTGGCATAAATCAAATATGATATTATCACAAGCCAATTCAATTACTTCATGAATACATTATAGTAATCTATCATGTTAAACAAGCCAACTTTTAACCTTTAATTAGTCTGTGAAACAATTCAATGAACAACTTATAACAATTTCATCATCTCGAACACAAGTAGGCATTACAACATTATTATCTCATGTAAATAACACCCTAATCATACAGATCTAACGTATAGGTATCATTCGACATTATCAATCACATAAACCTACACATAATTATAACTTAGCACCACATGCAAACAACATGCTCGACATTTACATTTAAACAAACTACTAGAATCGGAAATAAGGAGAACTAGGGAGATGAACATGCGATTCATTGGGAACAATCCTAGTTTTTGGATTCTTGAATTCAAAACATTTGAAAATCCTCTTGGAGAAAGGAATTCAAGATATAAAACCCATACCTTACTGTAGAATTGAATCTACGAAGATCACCTTGCACTTTGTACGAAAACCTTGAAGAACTGCTTGAAAACTCCTAGGGTTTGCTTACGTTTTCACTTGTTTTTAGTCGTAGGGTTTACTGATAAATAAAGTCAGTCTAAGCTTTAGGAACTGAATATTAAATAATTCAACTTAAACTATATAACTTAATTAAATTAAACCAATTAGCTAATTACCAAAACGCCCCTCATAAATTGACTAAAAATAGGAGAATACTTGATTTAACTGAAATCTTGAATTTTTCTTAATGGTTTCGGTTTTGACTAATTAAATTAATTAATTAAGTTGCTAATTTAATTAATTAAGTAACCTAGGGTAATTACTAAAGTACCCCTAAGTTGCTAGGAACATAACCAAACCTTTGGACCATCCTATGTTAGGTACTAGGATGTTTCTTAGTTAGTTACTCGGCTTAGTGTCACCCGGTTAGGTCTTAGGTTTTCGGGTCCAATAGTTAGTTATTTTTGGTTAGTCCTAGGTTATTGAGTTAGTTAGGTCAGTTAGTTAGAGCCTAGGACCGGTTAGGGAGATTAGCCCCACGTGGCTGGACCCGGATGCGCGCCTGTCTCCAACTGCTCTAACCGAATCGGTTAGCATGGTCCCTCAGCCGGTTGCACATGTGCTTGCACATGTGTTGCCGTGCACTTTTGTAACTAACTATTCTTGAAGGTTCATTTGGAATGTTCACTGATTGTCCCAAGGATCCTCACTATGTTCTTGTGGCACTACTTAATCTACATGATCATTTTAAATGATTATGTGCTATGGTACCTAAGATTGACACTTGGATCCCTAGTACCTAATGAGTGATAAGCGATGAAAATAATATTTTTAGCTTAGGGTCTTCATTGCAGGTACAATTTCTAAATAAACTTGGATTGGAGTATTTGACATCGACGTATATTTTAATTTACTTTTGTAGACATTTGCTAACACCCTTAAGCCAATATTCTCTACCATGCCGAATATTTCTCAATATTGGGCATGGGGATGACTATGTACCCCAATGCATATTCTTAAAACCTAATAGGCTCTTCACTAGACATGTGCATTTTCTAGAATGTTACAAAGTAGAACGGAGAGCCAGACCTAGTAGTTGTGATGACTATCCAAGTAGGTCCCATGAGGCGGGAATCCTTCACGTAGTTGAGTCAAGGAATCCTAGTAGAGATCTCCATATCCTATGAACTTAGACATTCTTGAGAAGCATCTCGTAGTGTTCATAAGAAACGAGTGAAATTATACATGCCCAAGGAGTATCTCGTAGGTTTTATAGTGTGTGAATGAACTTAGACATGCCCTAGGGATATCTCGTGGTGTTCATGATTATTAAGTGATCAAGACATACCTTAAAAAGTTATCTCGTAGGATCCATATGATTAAGGAACTTAGACGTTCTTAATGAAGCATCTCATAGTGTTAAAAAAATAAAGATAGGGGCTAGGCTCCAAAGTAAGAAATAATAGAAAAGAATCCAAACGAAGTACCTTGCATAAATGGTGCTATGGGGCATCATAAGTGCATTGCACAAGGTATAACCTAGGGTCATTAAAGAAGAAGAGATTTAGATAGGATTGGACCAGAGTCTCTTTTCCTATTAAAGTAGACTAAAGATTAGGGAATCTTAATAAATGAAATTAAATAATGATAGGGCTATGGAGGGTGAACATGTTAAGGATGACTTCAAGATAGACTTAGTATGTGAGGTAGTATGGGCTGGCTCATCTACATTTCACAGGCATGTTTTGAGGAAATCATAAAAGTAAAATACTCTTTAGTATGAAGTAAGGCTACTATAGACTTGATGAAATAAGATAGGGTGACTTAAAGATATGCTTAGTGTGTGAGGTAGTATGGGATGCTTCACATGCATTGCACGAGTATGTTTTGAGTTGTCTTAGGGGCATATTGCTCATATGACATGATGAATATAGGTCTTAATTATGAAAGTTGACTATGATCAAGGATGACCAAAGAGATGTACTTAGCTTTGGTAGTAGTATGGGATGCTACCTTAGCCTTGCACTAGTATACTTGGAGGTAGCTTGTTGTGTAGTTCATTTGAGTAATAAGGAAAAGTAAGTAAGTATGAACTCTTATGTAATTTATGATGCTTTAATATTCTTATGATATTCATGATATTCTTATGACATTATCTCTTATGATTATGTCTATTATTGACTAACCATTAGAGATATCTTATGTTTGGTGTGATAGTTTCCATACTTAGTACATATCGTACTAACGCATATTGCCTACATGTTTTTAATGTAGAGTCTTAATAAGGTTGAGTTGCTTTCAAGGGTAGAGTTCCAAGGTTTACAAGAATAGAAGAAGTGGTGAGTCCTCATAGCTTCGAGGACGAACCTTTATGTTCCTTTATGTTTTCTTTATGTTTTAGACTTTATCAGAGATGCGTCCCAAGATCTTTCATTCATGTCAAAGTTAGATGGTTTTTGAGAAAATGTTATTAGAGATGCTTCCGCTATTATGAAATACCTTTTGCTATAAGTTTAAAGAAAGTTTTTAAATTCCCTCCATTTATGCATGATGTTATGTAATGAAGTCATGAGAATTTTACAAGACCTCCTAGAGGTCGAGTACGCCGTGTTGCGACCCAATATGTTCCCTAACTTCTAGGATGCACTTCTGGGTCGTGACATTCATGATAAGATGATGAGAGTTGACATAGTTTACTATGAAGGGGTATAGGTAAGTAAAACCAAGGGAGGAGTGCCAACCTTCAAGGTCAAGCCAAAGCCAAAGGGCCAAGGCTTCCCAAGGAAGGAGGCTACTGCCTCAATCTTCACGAGCATGACCACATCTCATGGTCATAACCACGGCCAAGTGGGGAGATCATGAAGATGACTTGGTCATGGGTAAAAGTGACATGAAGTCTAGCTATTGTTTAAGACACCACGAGCCACTTCACTACTCGTGGTGTACTTGACAAAAAGAAGTGGGAAGTCGTGAACATGCCTAAGCCATTGCGTTGGTGTGCTACTTCCTAAGAGCACCACGAGCCACTCAACGGATCCTGGTTCATGTTCACAAAAGGGAGAAAGGGTTCAGGAAGTTTCCTTACAGAAAAATGGAGGTGGCTCGTTTAGGGAGCTACGGCCTCACCATTCACGACCACCATCATGGTCTATCATGAACTTCGTGGACCGTTAAGTGGGGCGTGAAGGTGGACGAGGCTTTACAATTAATGTTAAGTTGGACTTCACTTTTGGAAGTCCAACTTAATGAGGGGTAGTTTGGGTATATTGGGGTGGACTATTTATTTATTTTAGGTCAAATATTATCCATTTCCCACTCCAAAACTCAAACACAAATTGAAACCCAATTTCACCCACCTCTCTCTACTTTCACTATCTATTCATCCTCCATTGAAGAAGTAAAGAAGTTTGAAGAAGAAGACCAAGTCTCCAAGTTTCATATTCAAATTTTGTGGAAAAAGCTTCATTAAGGTATGGGTTCTTCACTCTTGGTATTCCATTCCCCAAGAGGTCCTTTCAAAGTTGATTTCTAAACAACCCAATTTCTAAGGCTTTCTCTACAAATGGGTTTTCTTCTAAACTTGAAATTGATGATTGATTATTTTGAATTGTGATTTCCTATGTCTAATAGAGTATGTATTGTTGAGTAATTGTTGTTGATTATGTAGATTATTTGTGGTCCGTGCCGTTCCCCAATTTCATCTAACTTTGGTTCATGTTTATGAATTGGTAGGAAGTGATGAATGTATTTATTGTTAGACTTGTGTTAACTATTCTAATTAATTCATGGACTTCCTAATGTCTCCTATTGTTGGGATTGGATCTAATTCTTGGAGAATACATGGATAAACCCTTTTTCTTGAACCCTAAGTATAAGTTGGACTTGTAGATAATTAGGATTATTACAATGAATTATGTTATTCTTTAATTAACAATATTATTATTATGGTAATGTGGATTGATGGATAACTATGATGGATTAATTGTTAGATCATTAAGAAGTCCTATGAAGGCTATGTGGTAAGACTTTGTGACCTTGATCCTTTAATTCAATGATGATGGATGATACTTGATGATGATGTGCAATTGAAGTATTATATGTGATTAGATTGAAACTATGATGATATGATTATTATTATGCCTTGACATGAATAATATGGTTGTGAGGTCTTCATAGGGATATAACCATGCATGTTTGAGTGTGAATTACTTGTGTGCCTTATTATGAATTGATTATGATGACCTCACTAATGATTGTGTACATGAGAGGTAGTTCTCATACTATACCTAATGAGCTAATGACATGATTATACAACAGATTAGTCAATGTGACCTACGCTATGGTTGACTTAAATGCATATAAAAAAGGGACTCTAGCTTAGCACCGAGTGAACTAGTTGTGAGATATGTCCCTTCCCATGAGGGAAGGTAGGTTCACTATGTTCTCATTGGATAGAGATTACAATGCTAATGGCATAAAGAGGGTCTCTAATATGTATCCTAGTTCTTGAACTATGTTTCCTCCATAGAAATATTAGCTAGTGGATCCACCTTAGAATGCTATGTACATGTTTGGTTCTACCTTGGCAAGTAGAACACCTTCTTTCGGTGTACATATTCATGACACCGGATTCCAAATTTAGCTCATGTGGTCTATGTAGGTTAAGGCAATTGTTCCCGAAAGTATAATGAATGACTAAATGTAACAAAGATGGACATTGGTTAGGATGACTTAAGGGGTCTACTTAGTATAGGTAGGGCTATGGGACTCTACGTAGACATTGAACAAGTTAACTCTAAAAGGAGTCCTACGAATTGGTCTTAAGTATTATGATATCATGTAATCTATAACGATGACTTTATATGATGATACTCTGATATGATGTTAGTGATATTGATGAATATGGTATTGCTCTAAGTTTCTATATATGGTGGTGATATGTGATATCTAGGTAAGTGTTACTTATGATCTCTTGTCTTGTTTACTTGATTATGTGGGGTTATGGGGCTTCACATGAGCATTGCACTTGTAGGCTTGGGATGGGATTGTTTGTAAGTGTTTTTGATGTTGTGTTGTTATGAACATATTTTTGGTTATTGTGATCCTTATATTGTGTATTCTCTTGTACGTGCACTAAAGGTTTTCCAAATTACTTAGCATGTTTTCCTAAAGTAATTGTCCCTTTCATGCATGTCTTAAAATATTTGATGTGCATATATCGTTACTTAGTACAAGTGTTGTACTAACAAATATTTCTATGTTTTCTACAAATATATAGGTTCCGACCATTGAGGTTCTAGGAGGCCGATTAAAAAAGACTTGGATATCTTTGTCCATGTGTTTGTAGGTCCTCATGTTCAGTGATGTTACAATTTCTACATTCTAGATGTGATGTTGTATTGTAATATTTCATTCCTTTATCATTTGAGACATTGATGTAAGCCTATAATGGCGCATTGAATTTGTAATGGCTAAGTCCACAGTTGTATTCGTTTAGATGGTTTAATGTGAGACTATGTTAATAGACTATTTTTATGTATTGACTATGTTGTCTAAAAGAGAAGCCTAAGTAAGCTTCCTATGCGAGGAATATATGTGTCAACTCCCTATATGTATTATGTGAGAGGTCTATGTAAGACTCACAATTTATATGTAAAGGTTTTAAATTTTCCGTGTTTTTCGCCTATGACATATAAGGACGAATGCTAAGGGCTTCTACGGAGACGACGCTGATGCTGATTACGTCTGGGGGTGCTCCTCGGTTGTGACATGAGCCATGACGCCTCAAGAAAATAGAGATGTGGGGCCTAGGGTGAATTCTCTGGAGAGCATAATGACCTTAAGGTGTAGGGACATTTTGTGGATGAATCCTCCTACCTTTCTTTGTTCTAAGGATGGAGAGGGTCCCCAAGAATTCTTGTATGAGCTTTATATGATAGTACATGATACGGGTGTGTCTTCTACGGAGAAGGCGGAGTTAGTTTCATACAAATTGAAAGAGGTTGCTCAAGTGTGGTACACATAATGGAAAGACAATAGGTTGGTAGAATCGGGTCCTATAGAGTGGCAAGAGTTAAAGAAAGCATTAATAGGGAAGTACTTTCCCCTTAAGAGGAAGGAGGTTAAGATTGAGGAGTTTATAAACCTTAGGCAAGGTAATATTAGTGTGGAGGATTATTCTTTGAAATTTACCTTGTTGTCTAAATATGTTATATCTTTGGTGTCTAACCCTAGAGATGAGATGAGCAGGTTTTTGACCAGTGTTTCCGATTTTTTAAAGGAAGAGTGTCGTACTTCAATACTCCATAATAACATGACTCTATGTAGGATTATTGGTATGCTAAATGCATTGAGGAACCTAAGCTTGAGAGGAGGGGTAGAGATGTGAAGAGGGGATGAACCGATGAGCAAGGTCAACCTAGGTTTAAGAAGAGGGATCCAAATCAAGATGTTCCTAGTGCTTCTAAGGCTATATATTAAAGAGGTTGTGGTTCCAATTTTGATAAAACTACATGCTCAAATGGTAGGAAGAAACATTTTGGGAAGTGTCCAGACGGTACTAGTGGGTGATATGGATGTGGCTAGAGTGATCACAAGGTGAGAGATTTTCCTACTTATGATACTAGAGGGAGAGATATCAAGCAAGCTCATTATAATGGTCTGATTGTTGATGAAATTTTTTTATGTTCTTCAATCTAACATGGAAGTCAATCCAAAAGAAGGTGCCGGTAAATTATAATTACTTTTGGTCTTGTGATGGGATTTTTTCATATTTAATCATGATATATCTGTTTTCCCAAGTGGGGGAGAGTAGTGAGTAATAGGGTTGATGGAATTTTGTCTCTTCTAATTTATTTTATTCAAGCTTGAGATTTAGAATTTCCTATAGCATGTTGCATGTTTTGGGAGTCTTTGTGAAAATGAGTTTCCTTGATATCTTCATATATTGTGCACATTTTCATGAGCTTAGGTTTAAATGATAAAATTAGCTTTATTGACTTTGTCCTTCATGTTGTTATCTCTATAATAAATTACATAAAATTTGCATGAGTTGATCTATGAGCATGCCTAAATGTGATCTTGAAAATATTGCATAAATGTGATTTTATGATAAATTGGCATGGTGTGCTTAAAAATGTTTTGGTGGCATGATATATTGTGGAGAAGGAAGTTCCTCAAAATACAAATGAGAAATATGAGTCTTAATTATAATGAGCTTCTAGATGTTGTTCCTACCTTCTTGTTCTGTTTTGAGTCTATATGTGTGAAGTTGATCTTTCTCCTAGTTATGCATATTGAATATATTGTTGAATGTATGATGGTGGGATTCTAGTCATTAGTATTTACCTCTTTAAAGTGTTTTAAATATTTTTAGTGTTATTCGAGGACAAATGTTCCCAAGTCGTGGAGAATGTAACGACCCTCAAAATGAAATATAGCCTCACATGAGATTCTTGAGTTAGGAACTTGCTAAATTGAAGAGAAATAGATTCTAGGGTCTGGTTTGAGTGGTTTTGAGGACAAACGTCAAGGAACAACCAAGACGTTCGAAAACTAGTCTTTTGTGTGCTAGTGTGTCCTTGTGTGTTGTTCATGTTTTGGTGTATCCTTAGAAGTGTGAAATGATGGGAGGTGACCCTAGCATTTAGATGGTTGTGTTTAGGGTAAAAACGTCTGAGTACGACTCCTCAAGGACCCACAAGGGGCATTTGAGGAGGACCTTATCTCTTGGCCAAGAAGCTACTAGGCAGCATGATTGACGGATCCAATCGACAGACCATCAATCCATTGACGGGGTGTCAATGGTTTCCGTTAGTTGAAACATTGAATTTACCATCTTAGATCCATTTGACCACTCTCAGTCACCATTTATTGATGACCAGGACGGGGCAGTAAATCCATTGATGGTCCATGAATGGTGGTTCTCAATAGTCACCTCCAAATCTGCCAATGTTTTGGCCAAGCCAAGGGTGATTTGGTAAATTCCACCCTTGTCTAAGTAAATAGGGGGACGGTTATTTTTGGTTATTTTGGGTATTTTAATACGTATTAAACTTTAAAACCTAGGATAAGACTTCATCCTTCAAAACTCAAAACCCTTCTCTCACAAAAGTTCTCTTAAAACTCCATGGAAGCTTATAGTCAAATTGGATCTTAGATTGAAGGTTTCCATTGCATTCTTCTTCAATTTCGTGGGCTTCTCAAAACTAAGGTATTGGTGAATATTTATCTAGAGTTAGATATCTCTATACATCCAATTCTCAAATAGTTTTCATGTTTTAAAAAAGATGATAAAAACCCAATTCTTCCTCAAACTCATGGATTCTTGCATCACATTGTTTAAAATTAATTGCTATGATTATGTTATAGTTTAATTGATGATTTCAAGTGAAAGCTCCATGCATCCATGATCTCTCTAATTCCTTCATTTTGTATTGTAAAGTCGGTTTTATAATTGTGATTTTCTATGGATAGAATTGTATTTAGATTAGTTTATAGTATTGATCCTTGATGTTATGTATCTCTATATATGATGAATTATGGATTTAAGGATGAATTTTTGATCTTCGCCTTATGGGAATGATTATGGGTAAATTCTCTTGTTATGATAAGATGTATCGAAAGTTAATTAATAGTTAATTATGATATTGGATAATGGTGAGTTCATTTAATTTCTTAGTATAGTAGGATTGCTTTGTATGGTTTTATCCACTTCTAGTGGAGGTGCTTAGTTTTTGTTCTTATTATTATTGTGATCTTGATGGATCTATGAGGTGAATTTATGCTTTCGTATGCTGTTGTGTGGAAGATAGGCATAATGTGAAGTTGTTAGATGATTTTAAGAGGAACTTGTATAAAGCTATGTGATATTGTGAATGAAAGCATGTTTCCTCTAAATTTTGGTATGTGATGATGATAGACTTTGAAGAGTCTCTATGTGTTTATGTAGTGTCTTGTTTAGGTAGACCTAGTTTTCCTTACTTGATACATGAATGATACATAAGGTATTCTAGAGTATGTCTTGATCCGGTAGACCTAAGAATGGTTCCCCTTCTTGATGAGTCTAGAACCCTAAGTGAATGTACAAACCTTGAATATGAAAAAAAGGTTTATAATGAAGTGAATAGGGTAGACCTACCATGGTAACTGTTTAATGAATGATCTATTGATGCTTCAATATGTGTATATTTTTATATTTCGTGATCAATAACACTAACCTACAACTTGAGTTTCAATGAATCGAATCAAGTAAAGTAACCCGACCAACAGTTGGGGTCGTGTCCCAAGGGAGTGTATTGAAAGTTCTAGCTGCTTAGAATTACGTTCTAAATAATGATAGTTTAAGAAATTTTGAGTATTAAAACAAAAAAAAGGCTTAATTGGTTACACCTAAGTGTTGAATATCAAGAAGGGTTTTTGGTCACAAGTAGTATAATAGCGGAAATAAAGGAAAAAACAAGTATGGGAGAGAGTTCTTGGGGTGTGACTACAATATATGTTTGCACAAACTAATGGATACATGTTTTTGTTAGGAAACTTCATAATACAATGGTGACTAGGCTAAGCTTTAGGTGAAAGTAAATTCCCTCTTGGGTAACTTACGACATATCAAATGTCTTCCTCTCGGACACCCACTTGTCTAAACTAAGAATCCTACGCCTTACTAACAGCCTGACCATTGAATAGAGGGTTCTTGGATATGGTACTTGGGCTCACCCTCTCGGCCTGAACTTCATGTCGACCCACTCCTTAGGCCATCAGTGTAGTAGTATTGGTTTCACGAATTCCCTATTGGGGAATCAGAACACACATGGATGGTTTTGTATTTCAACTACAAAACCATTAAATTAATCCACAACCACTAGGTGAAATCATCATTAAAATGCATCTAATCATATCAGCAAACAAAACCCAAAAATAATATCAACACATATTTGCTAAATCAAACCCCAATAATATGGGGTTTTACCCACATATCAAGCAATAATCAAATAAACTTAAAATGATAAAGGAGTCATGTGTGTATAAGATATTAAACCTTAAAAGTAGAAAAGGAATGTAAAGAGAGAAGTCCCACTTAAAAAATTGGAAGAAGAACTTCATTCTTCAAGCTTTCTCAAAACCCTCTCAAACTTGAGAGAATACTTAAGAACAAAGTTTCTAAAATAAAATATCCAAGGTAGAATGTATCACTCTCTAAATTTATATATCTAAATAATAAAAGAGTTTAGTATTTATAGACTTCATATTTAGTGCTAGTGGATCCATTCAGCGTCTTTAGTCGTGAATCACTGATTTGTTAGTGATTCGCCATTCTCTGGTTCGTCGCCGTTTCTTCCTTTCCTTTATATCTATGCGTGTTGTAACATAGGGCGGAATAACCTACTTTGCATAAGTATTCGACGAAGCGCCAACTGCTCCTTTTTGTCGCCTCTTGATCCACTTCCTTCAAGGCTCACTCGCTTTAATAGAAGGTGGAACTTTTATATTCGACATATCTCCAAGTGTGCTTGGCAATGCGCACTTTGCATCTTCAGCTCTTTTCTTCTATTTTGCATTCGCTTTGAGCCTAAGTGTCCATGCTCCTACAAAATCCTCAAATACCTGAAACATAGAAGTTTTTATCAGATATCCACATAAAATACAAAATCAAGGACACTATTTGAATTAAGACAAGTCCCTACATGAGTCCAATTTGAGGACTCATCAATTCCCCTAACTTAAACTTTTGCTTGCCCTCAAGTAAAATTAATGTTCAGCAAATCAAATGGGATGTCTCAAATAGTGCTCCACAAGACACAATTATGAATGTACACAACAAGAATTAAATTACTTATGCATAACTCAATTGTATACTCAAAGATTCAAGTTGTGACACACCATTACCATAGATTCATGAGCTCACAATACTTGCTACTAATACAAGTTCAAGGTCAACAAAAGTATTTACATGCCCTTACACAAAGAACGATTCCATTTAATCACATGTAGATTTATCAACTTAGGATCAGGAATTTGACGCAACACTCACACTCATAAAGAGGAATACAATGCATGTTTTCACCCACAGGTTTGCCCTTATTTTCTAATTGACCTCTAGTTCGGTTCACTCAAGATCAAAAACGTCTTTCTAAGGCTTGTAATGGGCGGACTGCAAAGGTATGGTCATTTCGTTCTTTTACATTTTCTCATGAGTTGTTATTTCCTTTAGATTGCCTTATGTTCCTTCATTAATCCTAAGTAAAGTGCTTCTAGGTCATCTACTATTTCCCTTCATGGATTTCATTGAAACCCGATTTCTTTTCATTTCGTGCTTTTATTTCACGACTTTTCTTTTATATTTTTTTTTTCTTTTTTTTCTTTTTTTTGTATGGAGGGCTTCCATTTCTCTGCAATTTCATAGGTTTGCGAGACTTTTCTTGCACTTCTTAAATTCTTCATTCCCTTCTTACCACACGCCCAACTTAGGCTTTTGGCCTATGTTGGTTATTCACTTATATCACATTTCTAAAAGGATTATAGGTGATGGATAACGTGAGGTATAGGTTCCATCAAGGTTTTTCCAAGGAAGAGGTAAGGTTCAAAGGGTGTTCAAAAGAGGTATATGTCAAATTTGTCTCACACTCACAAGAATTGCCTAAGATCATGTTAAAAGGATACCTTTCTAAATCAATTAGACTAAGCTAGAAAATTCAAGGTTTTTTCATTCAAGGTTCAAAGTAAGATTATTAAACCAGGCAGTGATACTTAAGTAAGACAAGACAACACACTTTTCTAGTGTGCAATGGTCATTTCTAAAGAATCAATTCAATAATTGGCTAATCACAACGAGATGCAAGGAGTTCACATATTGCCTATGAAACATCATTCTTTCTCTTTTTAGCCACACTTTCATGATTGTTCGATTCAGAGCACTTTTAAAGTTATCGGTATTGATTGAAACATGGACTTAATTTTTACAAGAACAACCACATTCAATAGAAGAGGAGGCGAAATTTTCAAAAGTTATATTTTTTCGGAAGGATCAAAATTATTAGGAAATTAGGACCCCAAAAGAGAACCATCAGCTCAAACATTTGTTAAAGCAATTTTGAAATGCAATTTAAAACACAAGACAGTATAACAGGCAACAAAAACATATACACATAACATGATTCATAGATAGCACAAAAAGTGTGGGTCTCACCCTAGCAAAATAAAAAATATTTGTCCTCAAATATATACAAGAATATCCAGAGGTCAAATCAAAGAGAGATAGAGATTCGGCTAGAGAATATCCTGCTTAGGTGGACCTAAGGTTCAGGTACGGTGGGGATGTTTGGTGCACAACCGAGTAATTCATGAAGCTTTTTACTCTCTTATCATCTAACAATTTGCCTATCTTCAACCCACGTTCTCGAATGATTAATCAACCACCTTTGTGTCCGTTAATCTGCAGCTTATGAAGTACGTTTCCAATTAACGACATTATATTCCATCCTGAGCCATTTGGCTCATTTCCAAATGAATTGTTACTTCAAGGAGTTCTTACAAAACTTCCAAACATATTTGGATTGTTCAATTGGCATTAGCCGTTATGTTCTCTGAGTCACCAAATCTTTTTTATGTTTACCGAGTTTTATGGCTCCTGATTCTGATGATATCATGAGTCAAACGGTGGAATAGAGTTGTTTAATGGTCTCTTTGGTGACTCGATAACTAGGTGTGTTCGTGGCTATTTTGCACCTTTTTAGCATTTTCAACACTTCAATATGCAAAAATAACGTACTATTATTTTACCAATACACAAATATAATATAATATGGGGTTTTAGGTTGCCTTGCAAATATCGCATGGGTTAAAATCATGGCAGGACGCAAGTTAATGCTTTAAGCTTCATAGTTAGGGCCACCCACATCGTGATTAGGTAACCCCTGGTTTCCCGAGCGTGATTATTAAGTAATGCGTTATACACAAGCTTTTCGAGTTTCTGGACATCTTGGGCGTGAGACCAGATAATACGCTTCATACCATTAGTGTCCTCTTTTATTTCTTCTAGCATTGCATCTTGCTCACTCATCTTTATTAGGATTTTTAAAAGCATTTCCTCGATGTGTTCCACCTTCTTGTCCCTTTTACCTTTCATTTCACAAAGATGGGTACTTTTATCTTTTCTCTTGCACTAAAATTTGATCTTCATCACCATCTGTATTAACTCATCCATCTGTGTTCGGACAAAATAATGTCTTTCTCCATTTCTCACTCAGCTTCAACAACGTAGTTGAGTAACTGAACAATCATCATGTAAGGCACTTGTGAAATCCCTCCTTCAATTAATTATGTCAAGTACTTGCTTGTTTACGGGGAAGAGGCTTTTGTAGAAACAATCCAGAATAACTTTAACACTCTAGAAGTTCAATGACTTAACTAGATACTCACATGATGAACAATGACTTAAAATGGTGTTTTTAAGCTTAAACAAAGGTAATGAACTTAATTAGGAAGTGCTAGAGTCAAAACGTCAAGAACAACCACGATGTCCAGTGATCTAGTAACTTGAACTAGTGTAGTGGAAGTGGTGCTAGGTGGTTTCAAAGAGGTGTCAAAAGGGTTGTACATTGGAAGGTGATGTTATTGGACATAGGTTACTAACAAAGGGTTTAAGTAATCAAGACCAAGGGAGAAGTGCCAACCTTGAAGGGAATTCAAAGCTAAAGCCCAAGGCTGCTCCAAAAAGGGAGGCTACTCACTCAACCTTCACGAGGATGACCACGGCTCATGGTCATGACCACGTCCAAGTGGGGAGCTCTTGAAGATGCCTTGGCCATGGGTGAAAGGTGACATCTACGACTAGACACTGTCCAAGGCACCACGAGCCACTTCACGACTCATGGTGCACTTGACGGAAGGGGCAGGCTTGTTGTGAAATTTCCTTAGATGTTTGAGGAAAAAGGGAAGTTTAGGAGAGGCTACTACCTAAGAGCACCACGATCCACTTGATGGGCCGTGGTGCATGTTCACGGAAGGGAGAAGGGGCCGTGAAATTCACTTGGAAAATATTTTAGGTGGAAAGTTGGGGAGCTACTACCTCACCATTTACGACCACCACCACGGTCCGTTAAGCACTTAACAGCTCGTTCAATGGGGTATGAAGGTGGGATGGCTTTCACAACCAAGGTCATGTTTGACTTCACTTTTGGAAGTCCAACTTACATGAGGGGTAGTTTGGTATTTTTGGGGTTGACTTCATATTGGTTTTAGGTCAATTATAACCTTTTCCCACTTCAAAACTCCAAAGTTAATTGAAACCCATTTGTTCTCAATTCTCTCTACATTCTATCTCTATGTCATCCTCCATTGAAGAAACCAAGAAGCTTGAAGAAGAAGACAAAGTCTCCAAGGTTCTTACTCAAATTTTGTGGATAATGGTTTCCAAGGTATGGATTGTTTCACTCTTTTGATTCTATTCCCAAAGAGGTCAATTCAATGTTTATTTCTAAATAATCCATAATTAAGGGTTTGCCTCCACAAATGGGTTTTGTTCTAAACTTGAAATTGATGATTGATTATTACCAATTGTGATTACCTATGGCTAATTAATTGTATTGTAACACCCCTAAAGACAATCTAGGTGAAACTAGAGCCTAACATGTGCGTCATGAGGTTTTAAATTCCAAAAATGGTTAATAATAGTGTTTATAGGGAGTGTCTAAAGTTTGATCATGTTTGGAGGTCAAACGTCCAAGAACTTCCATAACGTTCGAAAGATATGCCTTGAGACGTGCTTGTATGTTTATGTGTCCCTTTTCATGTTTTACGTGTTCGTTTTGGTTGACATGCAGATTTTTCTGCATGGTCGCGGCAAGCTCAAGGGCAACTTGGGGTTTTCACCTAGCCTTCCTAAAATTATTTTTGAGGTTTCTTAAGCATATATTGGGTATTTTAAGTGGGTTTATATGTCTTGAACACTTATATGAATTCACTTTTCAAAAATCAAAACCCAAACCCCAAGGAAGAACTATCTAGGACTACATTGAAACTGGAAGGGAGATTGGAGCTTGAAGCTTTGTTTCTCCATCAAATCTTCTCAAATTTCGTGGTTTAGCATCAATTAAAGGTATGGTTTTCATCCATGAATCTCTTTTATTCAAGGAGCCAATCTTCAAAGTGGTTTTCTCAAACTTTATCAAAAGATGAAATTCGAAGTTGTAAGCTAGCCATGGGTTCTTGCATAAAACATTTTGAATCAATGTATTATGATTGTATTGATGTTAATTTGATAATTTTAGACTAAAAAAACTCAATGAACCCATGCAATCCTAGTTTTGACTATTTATGGGTGATTTGGTCATGTCTCTATACTATTGAATTCTTGTATAGTTTGATTAGAGCTATTGAATTATGAAAGAATTATGCTAGAATTGTAAATAGATTGTCCTAAATTGATAAATTCAAGTTGTTTTATCTTGGATTCATTGTATATTGCGATTATTGGATTGAATTTTTTATCATGGCTATTTGTAAGAGCCTTTTAATATTGACTTGGTTTAGTTGGCTATGGATTCGAGTTGTGAGATTGAAATGGTGGTATGTTGACCTAACCTTCTCGATATTGTATAGTATAGGTCTTGAATTATGTTGATGGTTGGTATGGTCCACATATGGTGGAGGTGATTATGTGCTATACTTGTTAATAATGTGGCCTCGTTGGCATTACATTATAAAATTGTGAAACAATGTGGCCTCATCGGCATTATTTTATAAATTATGATATTATCATGTTATAACTTTAAAATGTGAGTCAAACGCCCCTAAAACAAACTAGGTTGAACTAGAGCTTCGCTTGTGTTTCATGAGTTAATTTTTTGCTAAAATGGTGTATAATTATGTTTTGAGGCAGTATTTAAGTTTTGGTTGAGTTTGGAAGTCAAAAGTCCGAGAACGTCCATGACGTTTTGAAGGCGTGCCTTAAAAAGTGCTTGTGCGTCTTAGTGTGTTTTAGCGAGTTTTACATGTTTGTTTTGATCGAATTGATGTGAGATGTTCCTAAGACCTATATGAATTTGTATAGGGGTTTAACGTACGGGTATGACTCCACCTAGGACCCACAAGGGGACCTAGGAGAGGAACCAAACCCCTAGGCAGAATCTGCAAAGACTGCCCAACACCAGTCTCCAACAACGGAGGAAATTGATATCCCTTGGGTCAATCGACGGCTTGTCATCTAGGTAGCAGGTTGGGACTTATACAATGTAACTTAACCCACATGTTACTATCTGCACACTCAAACGACGCCACACAGCACGACTTGTCGTTCAGTCGACGCCCCTTTGCTTGGGTCCGTCGATGGTAGTCCTGCAAAAGCTGTTGGACGCTGCTGCCAAGGCTTAGGGTGTTCTGTAAATTCACCCCAAGTCTTTTATGATCCTAGGATGATACTTTTAGGGTTTTTAAAGTATATTAAATTTGTTTTAAGTCCTAGACCTAGACAAGCCCCTCATTTGAAATATACAAACTCTCTCTCTCAAGAAAGACTCTCTCAAAACTCCATAAAAGCTAAAACTCAAGGAAGAGCTAGGATGTCTTGTTGTGAACGTTTCTTCATCAAAATTTCGTGGGTTTCCTTCTCTTTGAGGTGTATTATTCATCCTTGAACCTTCTTTCATTCAAGGAGTCCCTTCTAAGAGATTTCAAAAAATGGTTTTCAAACTCTATCTTCCTCTATCTTTGACTCTAA
The DNA here is from genome assembly GCA_022817965.1 of Solanum lycopersicoides. Taxonomy (NCBI): domain Eukaryota; kingdom Viridiplantae; phylum Streptophyta; class Magnoliopsida; order Solanales; family Solanaceae; genus Solanum; species Solanum lycopersicoides. The sequence goes on along the minus strand of CM040629.1, from coordinate 35,403,000 downwards.
GCATGGATCTTCATATAAAAATGTTTTAATGACTCAAATGTGTTTCTTTTAGTATTAGTTTATGATTTTAACATCAAAACCCTAATGAACCATGCTTATGCATATTTCCAACTTTTAGCTTAAGAAATGGGTTAAATGAACATGATTATGTAATGTTTGAACTATGGTTTCCTTATGATGATAGTATGATTTAGCCACTGCCCTAAGGGATATTCTTTTTGTGATGAATTATTGAAGAAATTGTGAATATGTGGCGAAAGCTTGGGTGAATGGTAAGTTGGTCATATTGTTTAGCTCTTATTGTGAAATGCTCTTGAGTGGTATGTTCCACCTTTGGTGGCGGTGTTTATTTTAAGTTCTTAACTATATTGTATTTTGTATGTGTATTGTGAGTATGTCCTTGAAGGCTTGATTTATGATGTAAAGTGGAAAAAATGATGTTCTTGTTGATATGTCTTGTTATAATACTCCGGAAGTCTAAGACATGTTCTAGAGACAAATATAGGTGTCAAAAGTTTTAGACACTGTTTTAAGGTAAATTTTAAAGTACATAAGTCATTTAGCATGTTTTGGTACAAAAATATCAAGGAACATCCATGACGTCCGGAAACTAGTTCAATGTGGTGCTAGTGTGCCTTAGCCTATTTGACTAAGTTTCAGGAGTCTGAAAATGATGAATTTTGGTGGAACGGTGTCTAACACGTATTAGAGTTAGTTCATAGTTGAAAAGTCCGGGTACGACTCCCCAGGACCAACCAAGGGCTCTTGAGGAGGACCCTTGAAATTTGGCAAAAAGCTGCCAAAGGGCAGTGTGCACAGACAAGTGCAATTGACGAATCGTGTATCAATCGACGGGGCGTCGATGGACACCAAATTCTCCTCCTTTTCTCTTCTTTCTCTCTCCCAAGTTGAAGAGCACCATAGAAGACAAGGTCAAGGTGGGTTCTAGGGCTGCAATCACTAAAGTTTCTCCATCAATCTTCATCAATCAAAAAGGTATGAGATTCCTTTCACCTTTGGGACTTCTTTCCCCAAAGGGTTCCTTCAAATTGATTTCAAAAGATGAGTTTTCATGTGGTTCTTTTTTAATCTCGAAATTGATCTTTCAATTAGATTTTTATATGGTTTCTTTAGATTGTATTGATTAAAATATGATTAATTATGACTATATTACACCATTTATTGATGGATTGGTCTAGTTTGTAGAATATGACTTATTCCCCTTAACCCTACGTTGTGATCTTGAATTGAATTGTGTAGTATTGATTCAATTAGTTTGGTTAGTGTGTGAATTACTATCCTATGTTGTTATTATGATAATTATGAGTAGATTATGATATATTGTAGTCCGAATATGGTATTTCTTGAGTAATTAACCTAGATTGTGAAGCAGATTATGCACTTGATCTAAGTCTCTAATTCTAGGCTATGAACTAGCAATGAGTTGTTGTATAATGATTCAATTGGCCTTGTTATTATGTTTATTATTGTGGTGTGATGATATTACACCCATTTTTGGGTTGAATTGAGGGTTGATTGTAAGACCTTGGTGATGGCATGGTGAAGGAGATTGAGTAAGTCTTGTGATCTCTATTCTTTACTTCAATTATGGTTACTTGTGCTTAAGTAATGATGATGTATTGAACTAGACCTTATGTTAAGATCTAGGCTCTGTATGATGTTTAATTGAAATATCTTTATTATGTGATTCTGAGATTATGCTTAAGATGTATTGATATAATGTTAGTGATAAAGTATAAAATTGCCTTACTGTGATATAATGGTGTTAATGCTCTAATCTCACATGTGAGGATTGTAATGAATGGTGTTCTCATGCAATTCTTATTGAGATATGATGATGATGAATATATAAGGGATGGACCATATGACCTATATTAAGCTATGATGATTAATGAAGACACTAAAGACATTTCAAAAGGGACGTTAGCTTAGCACCAAGAGAACTTGACAATGGGAGGTGTTGACTTTCCGTAGAGGAAGATTCACCCTATACTTTCACATGAGGTGTTGACTCCCTATGAGGGATACTCACCCTAAGGATTCTCACCAGATGAGTCTCAAATTTCCAAATAGCATGTAGAGGGTTCATACAAATCTCCTAGTTTCTTAACTATGTTGCTCCCATAGAAAGACTAGCTAGTGGATCCACCTAGAAAGCTACGTTTATGTTTGGTCCTACTTTGGCCAGTAGACCACCTTCCATCGGTGTAAGGTTTTACAACACCGGATTTAACACTTAGCTCTTGTGTTATATGTCAGTTAAGGCAAGTGTTCCCTAAACTAAAATGAAGTAATGAAGTACAAACCATCTAGGGTGACTTAAGAGGTTTGTCTTAGCTTAGGTAGGGGTATGGGACACTACCTATTCCTTGCACTAGTTTTCCTTAAGGGAAGCCTTAGGAGGATGTTCTGATGTATGTATATGCTTATAAGTATAAATAAGATGTATATGATGACATTACATGTTGATGTTATCTTATGATGTTGAACTCACTTATGAATACATGTTTTGTGTATATTGCTGAGGTATGATGTTTAGCACTCTTAATATCATGATATGTGAAGTTGGACATTGGTTGTGGTTCTTGTTGAGTTTACTTGATTGAGTAAGATTATGGGGCTTTGCTTAGTCATTGCACTACTTGACTTAATGAGAGTTCATGGGTAATGATCTTGATTTGGTTATGTTGTAATGAACTCTTATTCATGTTTGTTGATGTTATAGCATGATAATAGGGTTTTCTTGATTAGGTGTTCAAATTATGTGGATATGCATGTGGGTTTGATTAGACTTAGTATTGTTGGTCTTGTGCTATATATGCTCTTGACTTAATGAATATGTCTTATTGATTGGTATGGTCTTCTTGAGTGTGCATAAAGGCTTTTCGAAGGAAATTGCATATTTTAATATTGTGTTTCCTTTTTAACATAATTTTATGATGTATGTGCATATATTCTCATCCTTAGTACAAGTGGTGTACTAACCCTATTTCCTCCCTTTTTCCCCAATAATTTAGGTTCCGGTCGTTGAAGTGCTTTTGAGACAACTTTGAAGGAAGACTTGGAATTCTCACTCATCCATGTTTGGTAGGTCCTCACTTTCCGAGAGCAATGCCACTATCAAGCTAATGAAGTTGTTATAGTTTTAGGACTTCTATGTTCTTTCCTTTTCATTTGAGTACTAAAGATTGTATAGCCTATATGTGTCTCTTATTGTATTGATGTCTGGGCTATGCCCAATTGTGATATTCTTATTTATATATATATATATATATATGTGTGTGTGTGTGTGTGTGTGTGTGTGTACTAAAAGTAGAAGACTAAGTAATCTTCATATACGAATGGTCTATGTATACTCGATTTGACTATATTATGTCTATGGTAGGGGTCTATGTAAAACTCAAGATAGATGTAGAAAAGTTTTAAAAAATTTCGCATTTTTAACCTATGAATGTAATGATGTAAGCTAAGAGGCTAGTCTTAGTCCTCCAAGAGGAGGACGCCGCTGATTACATCTAGGGGGTGCTCCCCGGATGTGACACATGTGAAACTTGAATTGTATGCCTTATTTAGATTATTTCTAAATAAAGTATGTATACACATTTAGCATGCTAGTGTGTAAGATATGATGAATGAAGGTGTAAGCATGTCTAGAATTCAATGTTAATGAAATGGTGATTCTGTGAAAGGTGTGTTCACACATACAGACTCACACTTGAATGAATGAATGAAGTTAATGAATGTGAATATGGGTAGTTTTGGGGTGAACACTCTTCGTGAGTTAAGATGAAGTTCTTAGTAGCAATTTCACTATCTCCCTGGAGATTTCTAAGATAGGTCATAAGATGGATACCCTTCGTGAGTTGAGATGTTGTGTCCACTATTTATCCTTAACCTATAGTAATAAATATTTAAGAATCCGTGGGGGAGTTATGCTTAGCACCAAGAGGATATAAAAAATGGGTGGTTACACTTCGTGAGTTGAGATGTTGTATTCCAATTAACCTCTTGAATTGAGTACTCCTTGTTAGAAGAGAATGAGTTACTTAGTAGCAATAACTATGCGCCCGCATAGGTGTAGCTATTGGAGAAGCCATGTTAAATCTAAAAGAATGACCTTACTCTAGGCAAGTGGGGATCCCTCATCTGATAAGGGCTAATATTGGGATTGCATGTCTATTTCTCATGGTCTATGTCAGTTAAGATAGCCTCCACAAAAGAATTTAATGAACTAACTCTCCTGAAGAGTGTACTACTTAGGGTAGGTGGTGGTATGAGACGCTATTTATCCATTGCACAATTAGACACTCGAAAGGGGAGTCTTGGTGTGTCTTTATCTTGATGTATGAATGTTTATTATGTAATAAAATGAAGTTATGTGACTTAATGTCTAATGTTAAGAAAGCATGTTAAAGTTATGTCTTGTATAATGAAGTTTTTGAATGATGAATGTGGTGTACCTAACTTCATGGAATACTCAAGGAGCAGAAAGTGGGAGTAGTAGTATGGGATGCTATTCTAACATTTCACTTTGTGTAACTTGTGAGTCCACTTGGAGAGGGGAACCTATGTGAAGCCTTAATTGAAAGTATATTTCTCTAATGTCTAGTTATAAGATGTGGACTTGTTACCCAAACGTGGTAAGCCTATAATGGGTAGTCTTGAGGATCACTTAGGTGTGTATTGAAGGGGGTGTATGGGTTGTTCCATCATGTCTTACCTTGGTGAGTCTCAGGATAACTCTTTTAGCAAAACCTCAAAGAAAATGAGTTCACATTGTTTTGGTATGAATGTGGTCACTGTAAGTTACTTGGGTTAACTGTAAAAATATGTTTTGGTCCTAAAATCATGGGAGTTCTATTTTATGTGATAAATGATTATTCTTATGCTATTTTACTTCTATATTCATGAAGGTTTTACTTAATTGGCATGAAAGCTTTTTTCTATTAAAATGTCCCTTTTTGCATGATTTTGCATATGCCATACTTAGTACATTATGTACTAACCCCATACTATTCTATACTCTAGAAGTATAGGTTGGAGTCAAGAAGAAGTCTAGAAGGCAAAGCTTGGGAATCGACTCTCACAATACTCGGTATGTCCTAGTATATTCGACGATATAGTCTATTTTTTTTTAGTTTCTATTAATAAGACTTATTATGTATTTCATTAAATGTAAAGGGCCGTGTCCCTAAGATATTTATGTCGTGTCTTTAAGCTGTCTTTTGAAGATGAAAGTATTCCAAATATTTATGAAAGGAGTTTCCTTATTAATATAAATGTTGTGAAAAGTTTTAATTCCGCATTACTTTTCATGTCTTACGTAATGAATGATAGCTAAGAGGTTTGTATAAGACCTCAAAGGGGTCAAGTACACATTGTTCCAACCTAAGGGTGCCCCCTTCTTCTAGGGTTTTCTTGCGGGTCGTTACAAACTTGGTATCATAGAATAAGGTTATGGTAAATAGTTTATGGTCTAAAGTATCACAAGCCACATCTAGTAGAGTCTTGTTCATCGATCTGAGTCACGACACACCCATGAGTGAGAGACTATAGGACGATAGAGTTTCACTTTTTTTATTAATCTTGTATCGTGCCATAAAATTGAACTCCGTAAGGTTTCTCTGTTCTTTTCCTTTGTCTGGTAGTCTTCTAGATGTGATTTTTTTGAAGGGGAGATGCTTCTAAATTTGAGGGAGAGAAATGGGAGTTTTTATGCTTATGATGGTGTTGTGGCTAGAAGAGTAGATGTGAAGGTGAGTTTTGAAGATTGTGATATGATTCAATTTATGGCTATGTGTGATATATGAGGTTACAAGTATTGTGATGTGCGATAGCATGGTGATGTAGTTCTAAGCATAGTAAGAGTTATGGTGGTTGAATGAAGTCCTTTTTGGGGAAAATGAGTTATCATATGGTTATGTGTGCAATGATAGTAGAAAAACTAAGATGTAAATGTTAGGAGTGTTGAAAGAATGTGTTAATGTTGTGAGAGTATAGGGCTTCCCTCTTGTGTGGGTAATGTTTCATAGTGTACTTCTAATTGGATTGAAGTTCTCATGTATACTACTCTAACGAGGAATGGTAGTATGTTTGCCTAGCAAGGTAGTCATAAAATTATACTAAACAAATGGTGGAATCTATATAACAAGTTTTTTGTTTTTCTAATGAATCTACCATATTGGGTGGAAGGAGAAAGAGGGAATTTTATTCCATGAGTTGAGTTATGTGATGCCTAAGAGTTGAATGAGGTTATCTTTAAGAGTGTTTGTCCTAGATTGAATCCTAAGAGGAGAGTGTTATGCTTGACTAGTAAAGTTGATGTTTGGTCTTCATGTTCATAAGTTAAGGGTTGTATGAGTTCCCACCTTATGAGAGGTATTGTTGGACTTTGAAGTATGATACCTTGAAGATGGATTTACCCTAAGTGGGGGAGATTGAGTAGAAAGGTAGTTGACATCCTTATCTTTCCTTCTATTCTTATTCAAGTTTGAGACCAAAATCCTAAAAAGTTTTAAAATGATTAAGAGTCTTGCATATTAGTATGAGTTTAATTTCTCTTTTTGTTATGAGTGCATTTGATGGTATAATGTTTTGTATGCTCTTGATGATATCATGATTAGATGGGGAGATTGGTAGTCAACCTATGTTTCTCATGTTAAGTGTAGCTAATGATATTGCTTAATCGCTTCACATTTGTTATGTTTATCTTATAAGATTAGTTGGTATGTCCTTGTCTCTCATATTGTCATGCCTTCATATTAAATGTCTTGGAATATTAATTATTGAAATTTAAGCATGCTTCACTATAAAAATTTGGTGCTCACTGTAATGAAATTCAAAATTTGACTAAATTGTATTTTCATAATTAATGGTTTCAATGTCTTTAAAAATGATGTACATGAGCATGCCTAATGTTAGAGAAGGTAGTTCCTCCATAAATGAAGAATTAAGTGTGTGCTCTGAATTGTACAACTTGTTCCTAAAGTTGCTTGTGTTTCTATCAAATGTCTTACCAATGTGTAGTTCTGTTCCTTTTTAAGTTGGTGCATTGACTATGGATGTTTTGACCTTGATGTGATATTTTATATTCTGCTAGTTATGTTTTCTTTAAAAGTGTTTAGTGTCATTCGAGGACAAATGTTGTTCTAAGTGGGGGAGAATGTAACGCCCCTAAAACAAACTAGGTTTAACTAGAGATTATATTGTGTATCATAAGTTAATTTTGTTTTAAAATGGTTTATAATGATGTTTTGAGGCTGTATGTGAATTTTGGTTGAGTTTGGAAGTCAAACGTCCGAGAACGTCCATGATGTTTGAAAGGTGTGCCTTAGAAAGTGCTTGTGCATCTTACTGTATTTTAGCAAGGTTTACGTGTTTGTTTTGATTGAAATTGATGTGTGATGTTCTTAAGACCTAGATTACTTTGTATAGGGGTTTAACGTCTGGGTACGACTCCACCTAGGATCACAAGGGGCCCTAGGAGAGGACCCCAACGCCTAGGCAGAATCTGCCAAGACTGCCCAAACCAACCTGAAACGATGGAGGCAATCGATGCCCCTTGGTTCAATAGACGCACGTAGTTTAGGGAGTAGGTTGGGCCTTGGACTATGGATCTTAACCTCCATATTTCCATCTTCATATCCAAACAAAGCCTAGCAACACGGGCCGTTGTTTAGTTGACGCCCCGTTGCTTGGGTCTGTCGATGGTGGTCCTGCAAAAGTTGTTGGACGCCGCTGCCAAGGCTTGGGGTGATTTTTAAATTCACCCCAAGTATATTTATGAACCTAGAATGATATTTTTAGGGTTGTTACAGTTTAGTAATTGGTTTTATGTCCTAGACCTAGACAAGACCCCTCAATTCAAACATTCAAACTATCTCTCAAGAAAGACTCTGTCAAAACACCATAGAAGCTAAAACTCAAGGAAGAGCTAGGAGGGATGGTTGTGAATGTTTCTTCATCAAAATTTCGTGGGTTTCATTCTCTTTGAGGTATGGTAGTCATCATTGAACCTTCTTTCATTCAAGGAGTCCCTTCTAAGAGATTTCAAAAAAGGGTTTACAAACTCTATCTTCTTCTATCTTTGATTCTAAGGATGGGTCTTAATTAAAAAATGTTTTGATTATTCAAATGTATTGTTTTCAGTATTAGTTGATGATTTTAAAATCAAAAACCCTAAGGAACCCATGCTTATGCATATATTCAACTTTTATCTTAAGAAATGGGTTAAATGAACAAGATTATGTAATGTTTGAACTATTGTTTCATTATGATGATATTATAATTTATCCACTGCCCTAAGGGCTACTTTTTATGATGAATTATTGGAGAAATTGTTAATAGGTGGTGAAATCTTGGGTTAATGGCAAGTTTGTCATATTGTCTAGCTCTTATTGTGAAAAGCTCTTGAGTGGTATAATCCACCTTTGGTGGCGATGTTTACTTGAAGCTCTTGAGTATATTGTATTTTGTATGTCTATTGTGAGTATGGCCTTGAATTCTTGATATCTAAAGTGAAGTGGAAATGATGATGTTCTTGTTGATATGTCTTGTGAAACTTGAATTATATGCCTTGTTTAGATTATGTCTAAATAAAGTATGTGTACACGTTGAGCATGCTAGTGTGTAAGATATGATGAATGAAGGTGTAAGCATGCCTAGAATTCAATTTTAATTAAATGGTGATTATGTGAAAGGTGTGTTAACACATACACATAGACACTCAGAGTTGAATGAATGGATGAAGTTAATGAATGGTGACTAAGGGGAGTTTGGGGGTGAACACTCTTCGTGAGTTGTGATGAAGTGTTTAGTAGCAATCTCACTGTCTCTCAAGTGCTTTCTAATATTGGTTGGAAGATATATACCCTTCGTGATTTGAGATGTGGTGTCCACTAATTATCCTTAACCTATAGTAATGAATGTTTAATACTCCGTAGGGGAGTTATGCTTAACACCGAGAGGATATGTAGAAGGGGCGGTTACACTACGTGTGTTAAGATGTTGTATTCCAATGTACCTCTTGAGATAATTATTCCTCGTTAGTAGAAAATGAGTTACTTAGTAGCAATCTTCTTATCCCTTAACTATTTTCCCACATAGGTGTAGCTATTAAAGAAGCCATGTTAAAGCTAAAAGAATTACCCTATTCTAGGCAAGTGGGATCCCTTATATGATAAGGGCTAATATCAGGATTCCATGTCTAGCTCTCAAGGTCTATGTCGGTTAAGCTATCCCCCACAAAATAATGTCATGAACTAAGTCTCCTAAACACTGTACTACTTAAGGTAGGTGGTGGTATTGTAAGCTGTTTATCCATTGCACGAATAGACACTCGAAAGGGGAGTCTTGGTGTGTCTTTGTCTTAATGTATGTTTGTTTTATTATGTAATAAAATGAAGTTATGTGACTCAAGGTCTAATGTTGAGAAACCATGTTAAAGTTATGTCTTGTATAATGAAGTTTGTGAGTGATGAATGTGGTGTACCTAACTTCATGGAATCCTTAAGTAGCACAAGTGGGAGTAGTAGTATGGGATGCTATTCTCACATTGCACTTTGTATAAATTTTAAGTCCACTTGGGGAAGGGAACTTATGTGAATTCCTTAATGAATGTTCTTCTAATGTCTAGTTATAGAGTGTGGACTTGTTTCCCATGCGAGGTAAGTCTATGGTTGGTAGTCTTAAGGATCACTTAGGTGTGTATTGAAGGGGATTTATGGGTGGTTCCTTCATGTCTTACCTTAGTGAATCTTAGGATATCATGTTTAGGGAAACCTCAAAGTAAATAAGTTCACTGTGTTATGGTATGAATGTGGTCACTGTAAGTTACTTGGTTTAACTGTAAAAATATGTTTTGTTCCTAAAATCATGGGAGTTCTATTTTATGTGATAAATGATGATTCTTATGCTATTTTACTTCTATATTCATGAAGGTTTTACTTGATTGAAATGAAAGCTTATTTTAATTAAAATTTTCCTTTTTCATGATTTTGCATATGCCATACTTGGTACATTGTTTGTACAAACTCCATACTTTTCTATACTCTATAAGTATAGGTTGGAAGCAAGAAAAAGTCTAGAAGGCAAATCATGGGAATCAAATCTCTCAAGACTCGGTATGTCCTCATATATTCGAGGACATAGTCTATGTTTCTTAGTTTCTACTATTAAGACGTATTATGTAAATCGTTCAATGTAAAGGGCCGCGTCCCTAAGATATTTATGTCATGTCTTTAAGTTGTCTTGTGACGATGAGACTATTCTTAGTATTTATGAAAGGAGTTTCCTTATTTATATAAATGTTGTGAAAAGTTTTAATTTTGCACTACTTTTCATTTCTTATGTAATGAATGATAACTAAGACGCTTGTATAAGACCCCAAAAGGGTTAAGTACGTGTTGCTCCAACCTAAGGGTGCCCCTTCTTCTAGGGTGTACTTGTGGATCGTTACAATGAGTAATGTGAAGGTCTTGATGACTTATGTGTATATGTGAAGTCAAAGTATGTGTTCTTCTAAGTGATTATATGAGATCAAGATAGGCTATACTGATGCCTTGTATTTCTATACTTGATGTTGATGTGTGAATTTTCCTAGTTTAATATATGATCATTAGGATGAGTTATGTTGATGATTCTAAAGAAGTCTGTAGGGTGACTTGCAAGTATACTAAGTTGTCTCTATGTGTTTCTTGAATGATATGTTATATGTGTTTTTGGAAAGTATATGTGTCTTGATTTGGTATACTTTTGTCCCTTACTTGATACATGAAAAATATGAATATGAATCCTTGACTTAGTAGGATAGAGCACATTTGTCGTGAATGTATACATATGAATAGAATATGATCTTGAATATAGTAAAGAAGGTCATTTATGTGGAGCCTTTTTTAAAGATGGTTATGATATCCTTGAAGTTGAAAGTTGTAATGGTATCCTTCTTGTGTTAATGGTGGAATTAGGGTTGGTTGGCTGGAACGGCATGAAATCATCCTTAGGAAAGTCATTGAGCTATCCTCTTAACCATTGTAAGTCATCCCTAAGGGACCTCCTTGGTAAGGTATAGTATGATTTCGTTATGAACAAGATATGGTAGCTCTTCATATGATCAGTTATTGAATACTCTATGTGAAAAAAGTCTAGCACCGAGTGAGTATGCTTGGGGAGTGGCTTTAGCTGTATGATGAGGATAGAGTAAAAAAAAAGAACTCGATATTCCTTAACCATGTGCCTACATGAGTTGTGTCCTAGTTCTATTATTGTCTAGTAGAACACCTTTTATCTGAGTAGGGTTGACTCCAAATTCCATGCCTAGCTAATATGGTCTATGTCGGTTATTGCCTATTCTCATTATGTGGGATACATGCTAGTGTTGGATAAGTACTATGAAGTTTAGGTAGTGGAATGGGACGCTATCTAAACATTGCACGAATAGGCTTTGAAGATATTAGTGTGTTAGTTCCCTAGGTCTTCTCCAATACCATTATGTGAATGTCCTTAATTGTTGAATGTCTCTTAAATGGTCTAATGAACATAATTACTTATGTAAAGGTATGTTAATGAAAAGGAATCTATCTAGAGTAGCTTTGAGGATTGCTTAGGTAAGCTTGGAGAGAGTGTATGGGTGTTCTCTTCATGTCTTTTTTAGGTGAGTCTTAGAGTAATTCTAGGTTTGGAGTCTAATTAATGAAATGGGAATAATCTTATCTTAGGTAGTCTAAATAATCTCTTTGGTATGTGTGAAGGGATTGTAATTGCTTCATAACTCACTCAAGTGAGCCTTAGAATCACCTTTGGTAGGAAGATCTCATGTTTGCGTATTTTGAAGTGTTCTTGATGTTATATTGTTGAATGTGACGTATATGTTAAGTTGGTGTTATATGTGGTTCTTATACTTATGATATGAAGTTTTACTCAAAAGAGCATATTTTATACAAATGTCCCTTTTATAATGATTTTATGTATTATGCTTAGTTCATGCAATATACTAATTTCATAAATTTTAAAAAAATAAAGGTATAGGTTTCATTTTAGAGGAGTACGTGAAGTGAAGTTTGGATCCTAGCCTTTCATTCAAGCAAGTGTTGGTATGTCCTCACTAGATTTGAGGACATCATTATCTTTAGTTTCTATTAAAAGCATTGTAATAGATTTAGTATTCCTATATCGTACTGTATGGCCCGTGTCCCAAGATATTCGTGTGTCTAGGATTGGGACAATGAGACTTATCCTTATTCCTTATGTTTTCAATGAAAGATGTTTTAAAATATTATTCGTGTGAAAATTTTTAACTCCGCACTACTTTTCATACATCTATGCAATGAATGATGTCTAAGGATTGTAGAAGACCTCCAAGAGGTCAAGTACGCCGTGTTTCCATTCGAGGGAATGCCATATTTTCTGTGGTCTGCTCTCGGGTCATGAAAAACTTGGTATTAGATCATAGGTTATGAAGTAGTCAATTGGAATTTGAAGTCGCATTAAATCCATGTCTAGTAGAGTCTTGTTCATCAGTGTGAGTCGCGACACATCCATGATCGATAGGCTATAGGAAGATAGAGTTTCCTTTCTTCTCTAATCTTTTGTCGTGCCGTAGAGTTAAAAGTTATGAATGTCTTTTCTTAATGCTTTTCCTTGTGTTTATTTGAGATAACTAAAGAAGAATGGCCGCAAGAAGGTTGGAAGAATAAATGGTGCATGAGGAAATTCCCCATGGTGGGTTAGGTCCACAAGGAGTTTAAGATCCCCAAGGTGTCCAAGTTCCTCCCCAAGGTGATCAAGTACCTATTGGAGGTGAAGGTAATGAGGTTCCGGTGGTTCCCCCAGACATGACTAATGGGGAGATTAGATAGGCCCTACTTGCTTTATCCCGAGCCATGACAACTTATGTGAATAGGGGTATTGAACCTATAGTGAATTCTATAGAGAGTACCATGACCTCTAGATTGACAGACATTGTGAGAACTAATCCTCCAATCTTTTTTGGCTCTAAGGTGGGAGAGGATCCCCAAGAGTTTATTGATGGTGTGTATAAGGTGTTGAGTGCTATGGGGGTGACTTTTAGGTATAAGATGGAGTTTGCGTCATACCAATTGAGGTAAGTTTCTCAATTGTGTTACACTAAATGGAATGATAATAGGCTGGTTGAGACAGGTCCTATAGAGTGGGAGGAGTTTAAGGAGGCTTTCTTAGGAAAGTACTGCCCCCATGAGAGGAGGGTGGTGAAGGTTGAGGAGTTCATTAACCTTAAGCAAGGGAACATGAGTGTTGAAGAGTATTCTTTGAAGTTCACCATGTTGTCTAGGAATGCTCCATCCTTGGTGTCTAACCCTAAGGATGAGATGAGTAGGTTTGTGACCGGTGTTGCTGACCTTGTGAAAGACGAGTGTTGTACGACCATCCTCCACAATGATATGTACTTTTCTAGGCTTATGGTGTTTGCTCAATCCATTAAAGAGTACAAATATAGTAGGAATTCAACGAATTTGAAAATGAGTGGATCCAATGAGCAAAACCAACCTAAGTTTAAGAAAAGGGATCCAAACCATGATGGACCTAGTGCTCCTAAGGTCAAGGGTTAAGGTTGGAGTAGTTCTCAAGGTGTTAAGACTACTTGCTCTACTTGTGGGAAGAAGTACTTTGAAAAATGTCTAGTTGGTACCGGAAATTATTTTGGTTGTGGTAAGTATGGTCATAAAGTGAGGGATTGTCCTAATATTGCAGCTATAGGAAGAGAAACTAAGAAAGATATCCTAGTGTTCCGGAAGGTGATGCTCCAAAGAGGAATCACTTCTATGCTCTCCGAGCCAAAGGAACAAAGCCGGATGAGAATGATGATGCCGGTAAGTTATAGTTTTCTCTATTGTCTTGTGAAGGGTTCTTCTAAGTGGGGGAGTATGGTGAGTATTGAAGTTATGATTTATTGTCTCTTCTATTCTATTCTATTCAAGCTTGGCAGGTAGAACGTTATAGAAACATGTTGCATTGTGTTTAGGAGTCTTGTTGAAATTGAATTTCATTGATCTCCTTGAATTGTGCATTTTATGAAGTTATAATTATGTTGTAAAATGAGTTTATATGGTTTTGTCTCTCATATTTTCATCATAAATTGCTTAAGAGTTGCATTTTTGAATATTTGAGCATGTTTTACTGTAAGGTGGTTGGTGCTCACTGTAAAGATTTTTGAATTTTGACTAAATAGTGTTTTTATTGAAAACGGTTATAATGTGTATAGAATTGATGTATATGAGCATGATAATGTATGGAGAAGGACTTCCTCCTATTTGAAATGAAGAATGTGAGTCTTATTACATAATGAGTTGGAGAAGTGGTTCGTATCTTCTTGTTTTGTTTTGAGTCTCTTGATTATGTGAAAGTGGTGTTCATCCTAATTGTGTATTGTGCATTGTGTGGTATGGTTATTTGCTTCTAGCTTTGAGTTTATTATCTCTCGAAAGTGTTTAAAATGAATCAAGTGTCATTCGATGACGAATGTTGTCCATGTGGGGGACATTGTAACGCCCCTAAAAAGGAACTAGGTGAAACTAGATCCTAACATGTGTGTAATGATGCCTTGAGACGTGCTTGTACTTTTAGTTGTGCCTTTGTATGTTTTACGTGTTCTTTTGGTTGAAATTGATGTGAGGTGTTCCTAACATGTGTACGAGTGTATTTGGGTTGGAAACGTCTGGGATAAACTCCTAAGGACCAATCAAAAGGTCCTTGAGGAGGACCCAACTTCTGAGCCAAAACTGTATAAATCAGCCCCACCAAGAGAGGCTATCGACGCCCAGTAGGTAAGTCGACACCCCGTTGATGAAGGGCGTAGGTTGACACTTGGTGGAAGGAGCTCAATTTCCCAGTTGGAAGTCTCTGACCCAATTGACGGTTGCCAGCACGGTATGTCGATTGGTCTATGTGGCGTCGATGCTGATCCGTCGAAGGTAACCTACAAATTATTATGCAGGTCCACGGGGCAAATTGGGGTTTCCACCTAGACTTTCTAAAATTATTTGGGTGGTTTCTTGAGGGTATATAAGTTATTTTAAGTGGGTTATATGTCTTAAAAACTTAGATGAATTCACGTTTCAGATATTAAAACCCCAAACCCCAAGGAAGAACTCTCTAGGACTCCATTGAAGTTTGAAGGGAGATTGGAGCTTGAAGCTTCGTTTCTCCATAAAATCTTCTCAAATTTCGTGTTTTAGCATCCATTAAGGTATGGTTTTCATCCTTGAATCTCTTTTCTTCAAGGAGCCAATCTTCAAAGTAGTTTTCTAAGACTTTCTCTAAAGATGAACTTCTAAATTGTAATCTAGCCATGGGTTCTTGCAAAAAATGTTTTGAATCAATGTATTATTATTGAATCGATTTAATTTGATAATTTTATACTAAAAAACTCTATGAACCCATGCAAAACATGCAATCCTATTTTTGACTATTTATGGGTGATTTGATCAGGTCCCTATACTATTGAATTCTTGTATAGTTTGGTTAGGCCTATTGAATTATGAAACAATTATGCTAGAATTGTAAGTAGGCTAATCTAAATGGATAAATTAATGTTGTATTATCTTTTATTCATTGTATATTGTGATTATTGGATTTAATTGGTGATCATGGCTATTTGTAAGAGCCTTCTTGTGTTAAGTTGGTTGAATTAGCTATGGATTGGAGTTGTGATATTGGAATGGTGGTATGTTGACCTAACCTTCTCTATATTGTATAATATAGGTCTGGAATTATGATGATGGTTGGTATGGTCCACTTATGGTGGCGGTGCTTATGAGCTATACTTGTGAATAATGTGACCTCGTTGGCATTACTTTATGAATTATGAAACCATGTGGCTTCGTCGGCGTTACTTTATGAATTATGATATTATCATGTTATAACTTGAATATGTGAGTATTGTGAAGGTCTTTATGACTTATGTGTATATGTGAAGTCAAAGTATGTTTTCTTCTAAGTGATTATATGTGATAATGATAGGCTATAAGTGATTATATGTGATCATTATAAGCTATAGTCATGCCTTGTATTTCTACACTTGATGTTGAAGTGTAAATCTTCCTAGTTTACTATATGATCATTAGGATGAGTTATGTTGATGATTTTATAAAAGTATGTAGGGTGACTTGCAAGTATACTACATTGTCTCTATGTGCTTCTTGAATGATATGTTAGATGTGATAATGGAAAGTACACGTGTCTTGTTTTGGTAGACTTGTGTCCCTTACTTTATACATGAAGAATATGAATATGAATTCTTGACTAAGTAGGCTAAATCACCATAGTCATGAATGTATATGTATGAATAGAATATGATCTTGAATATAGTAAAGAAGGTCATTCATGTGGAACCTTTTTGAAAAAAGGTTATGATATCCTTGAAGTTGAAAGTCGTAATGGTATCCTTATTCTGTGAATGGTGGACTTAGGGATGGTTGGCTGGAACGACCTTAAACCATCCTTAGGAAAGTCATTTACCTATCCTCTTAACCATTGTAAGGCATCCCTAAGGGACCTCCTTGGTAAGGTGTAATACTATTTGGTTATGAACAAAATATGGTAGCTCTTCATATTCTTCTTATTTATTTACTCTATGAGAACAAAGTCTAGCACCGAGTGAGTATGCTTGGGGAGTTGTTTTAGCTGTATGATGAGGTTAAAGTACAAAGAAAACCTTGATATTCCTTAACTATGTGCCTACATGGGTTGTGTCCTAGTTCTACCATTGGCCAGTAGAACACCCTTTATCAAAGTAGGGTTGACTTTGGATTCCATGCCTAGCTAGTATGGTCTATTTTGTTTATTGCCTATTATCATCGTGTGGGATAGATGCTAGCGTTGGATAAGTATTATAAAGTTTAGGTACTGGAATGGGACGCTATCTAGACATTGCACGACTAGGCTTTGAAGATATTAGTGTGTGAGTTCCCTAGGTCTTCTCCAAGACCATTATGTGAAAGTCCTTATTTGTTGAATGTCTCTTAAATGGTCTTAAATGGTCTAATTAACATAATGGCTTAAGTAAAGGCATGTTAATGAAAAGGTATTTATCTAGAGTAGCTTTGAGGATTGCTTAGGTAGGCTTGTAGAGGGTGTATGGGCGTTCTCTTCATGTCTTACTTAGGTGATTCTTAGAGTAATACTAGTTTGGGAGTCTAATTAATGAAATGAGAATAATATTATCTTAGGTAGTCTAAAGGATCTCTTTGGTGTGTGTGAAGGGATTGTATGGGCGGTCGTTTCATAACTCACTCATGTTATCCTTAGAGTCACCTTTGGTAGGAGTGTCTCTTGTTTGCGTGTTTTGAAGTGTTCTTGATGTTATATTGTTGAATGTGAATTATATGTGAAGTTGGTGTTATATGTGGTTCTTATACTTATGATATGAAGTTTTATCGAAAAAGAGCAGATTTTATACAAATTTTCCTTTTATCATGATTTTTGCATTATGCCATATTTAGTACATGGAATGTACTAATTCTATACATTTTGTGTATGTCTAAAGGTGTAGGTGAATTTGAGAGGCGTAAATGAAGTGAAGCTTGGATCCTAGCCTTCATTAAAGCAAGTGTTGGTATGTCCTCACTAGATCCAAGGACATCATTATATTTAGTTTTCTTATTAAAAGCATTGTAATAGACTTAGTATTTCTATATCCTATTGTATGAGTCGGGTCCCAAGATATTTGTGTGTCTAAGATGGCGACAATGAGACTTAGCCTTATTCGTTATGTTTTATATGAAAGATGCTTTGAAATATTATTCGTGTGAAATTGTTTATTTCCTCTCTACTTTTGATACATGTATGCAATGAATGATGTCTAAGGTCTTGTACAAGACCTCCCGAGAGGTCAAGTACTCCGTGTTGCCATTCGAGGGAATGCCATATCTTCTAGGGCATGCTCTCAGGTCGTGAAAAACTTATTGTTGAGTAATTGATGTTGATTAATTGGAATGTCGTGTGATCCATGTACGTTCCATAATTTTTCCAAGTCTTTGATCTTACATATGATTTGATTGGATGTAATGAGTGTATTGATTGTTAGCTTGGGCTAACTTTGCTATATAACTCATCTATTGTCATGTAGTGTTGGTATTGGATCTACTTCTTGGAAAAATTCATGAATGAACCCTTTTCCCTAATCCTAGTTATGAATTGGACTTGTAGATGATTAGTGTTGTCGAAATTGATTATGTTATTGTTTGATTCACTATATTTTGACGATGGTGATTGGATTGTTGGATAATTGTGATTAATTAAGGTTATGATCTTGAAGGATGTTTTGGGAGAGATTGGTAAGACCTTTTATGACTATGAGTTCTTGACACGACTGGGTAGCACCCCCTAGACGCAACCGCCGTCGTCGTCCTCAGAGAGGACTAAGACTAGCCTCTTAGCATTCGTCATTACATATCATAGGTTAAAAATGCTGAAAACTTAAAAATTTTCATACATACATCTATATAGTGAGATTTACATAGACCTCTCGCATACTACATATTGATTTTATATAGACTCCTCACATAGGAAGCTTACATATGCTTCTCTTTTAGATAATATAACGATACATAGGAATTATTCCAATACGCCGTGTCACATTGAAACATTTAAACCAGTACATATCTTGGACGTAGACAATACAAAGTCAACATTCCAATATAGGCTTAAATCAATATCCAAATCAAAAAGGTAACATCCCCAAACATGAGGATCTACCAACACTTGGGGAATAGGATCCAAATCTTCTTCAATCGGACTTCTAAGACCTCAATGACCGGAACCTACATAATTATAGAAACATCAAAATATTGGTGAGTACACCACTTGTACTAAGTATGAAAACATATGCACATAAACATTTGAAATCATGCTAAAAGGGACATTTGTTCAAACCCATGCAAAGTTACTTTGAAAAGCCTTATGCACAACCAAGAACACATATAAGACAATAATCATACAATCCTTATAACAAGACCATATACACCACAAGAACAACATCATCAAGTAAAGTGAAGTCAACATGTGTAATAGTATATTAGAGCCATACCAAAGCAACGTCCACATCATGTTATAACAACAAAACATGTACAAGAGTTCAGAACATTACAATATTTGCAAGACCCTTACTCATAACCAAATACCAAGCTTACAAGTGCAATGACCAAGTGAAGTCCCATAACCCCACTCAACCAAGTAAACCAAAAAAAGGATAAGAAGTAGTGTCTAACGTCATATAACATAGCATCACGATTAGTCATCGTCATATATAACAATATAGACTAACAACACGTTCATAAGTGAAACCAACATCATATAGGATCATCAACATGTAAAGTAAACATATGCATATCATTTACTTCATCAGAAAATAAGAACATCCTCCTAGGACTTCCCTCAAGGCCAACTAGTGCAATGTATAGATAGAGTCTCATACCCTTACCTAGACTAAGTCAAACCCCTTAAGTCACCCTAGTTAGAGTTCACTTTATTACTTCATTTTACTTTCGGGAGAACTTGCCTTAACCGACTAAGACTATATGAGCTAATGTGGAATCTGGTGTCATGAAACCCTATACCGAAAGAAGGTGGACTACTTGCCAAGGTAGTGCCTTAACATGAACAGATTATCTAGGTGGATCCTTTAGCTAGTATTCCTATGGGGGCAACATATTTCAAGAACTAGGAGATATGCTTGAGACCATCTTTATGCCATTGGCATTGCAATCTCTATGTCATGAGTACAATAGTGAACCTACCTTCCCTACATGGGAAGGGACACACCTCACATTATCATCATCATGTCATAGTAAGGTACATAAGTGATTCATAATCAACCTTATATTATTGCACCTTAATAATAATCTCACAATCCATATAATCAAGACATTTTAAGTACATTCATCATATCATCACCTATTTAATCTAACCACAATTAATACTTCAATTTAACATCATCATCAAGTACAAGCCATCACAATTGAAGTAAACATTTAAGATCAATAGTCTTACCAATTCACCTACTCATCTTTCTTCCATGGTCTCACCATCAACCAACCATATTTGTCTGTAATAGGATTAATAACATCATACAATAGTAATTAACACAAGAACTAAGTCAATTGAGCCATCACTATTCAATTCAACATCAATTCATCACCTAGGGTTAGGGAAATAAGGTCAATTCATGATCTCTTCCATTGAACTAGGTCTAACATAAAGAACTACACTAATTAGCCAATAATAGATTATAATTAATTCATAATAACGAAAATAAATCAATAAAAATACAATTTAAAACATCAATTTCGGATTAAGAATGAAACCCATCTTTTTCTCAACTTTTGGAAATCAATTTTAAAGAAACCTTTGGCGAAAAGAGTCCCAAAGGTGAAGAGTTCCTATACCTTGTTAATCCTTGAAGATTGATGTAGAAAAGTAGAAGTCTTTCATCCCTAAACCCTTTGACCTTTGTCATCAAAGGTATTCTTTTGGGGAGAGAGAAAGTAGAGAGAATGAAGAGAGTTTGAGTTTTGGGAATTGAGGAGTATTAGGTTAGTTTAATGAGTGTTAGGCATTTTATAGTCTCTTAACTAACTAAACTAAACACCCCTTAGCCTATAATTTAACCTCTAACTAAATAACTAATTAAATGACTTCATTAAAATTGGACTGCCACAACAGACCTGACCTACGAGACCCCAACATATGGTCCGTAGGTCAGCCGTTGCCCACTGCACCCACCGTACTGCACGTCCGTCGATGGTGTCAGAGACTGATTCCTGGACCTTCCTCAGACATTTGGCTAAGTTTTCAATGACGGAACCTTTGACGGAGCATCGTCCAATCGACGGCTCGTCGACGAACGCTGCCCAAAATGGCAGTTTTTGGTCAACTTTGAAGGGTCCCCTCCAAGGACCCTTAGGGTGGTCCTTGAGGAGTCGTACCTGGATGTTTCGACTCTTAAAACATTCTATTACATGTTTAACACCATTCCACCAAAATTCATTTACTTACGACTCTCAAAACCCCATGAAACATGCCAAGGTACACTAGCACCTATTTCACTAGTCACCGGACGTGATGGACGTTTCTTGACGTTTTCACTCTAAAACTTTCTAAATGATTTAGATACTTATTTTAGATCTTAAAATACTGTTATCAACCTTATACCAACATGTGAGTCTCTAGTTTAGGTCATGGACATTCAGAGTGTTACATTATCCCCCCATAGGAACATTCGTCCCCGAATGACACTAAAATCTTTTATAGGGGAATGATAGACTCAATATTAGCAGCCCAACCAACAACATATATAAACAGCATGAGTTTCGACTCAAATCAACATCTCATCATGGCATTTACACATAGCAACTCATATCATAATTTACCACATATAAGAGCCCAACATAACAATATGAGGAATTTCTTTCTCAATATCAACATGAGCTCAACATGATCATCAAGTCACTTGTGCCAAAACTTCTTACTACACATCAATATACTCATTACTATTTTCAAGAAGGCAACAATACACAAATAAGTGTAAATCAATCAAAAGATCATTTTTCTAATGAAAACTCATTTTAGCATAAACCCTTTACCGTTATTATGCACATTTAGCAAAACAAGCCAAATACAAGTTATTTATTATATTCATTATTAATTAGAATGACTAACCCTAATTATAAAAAAAAATGAGGATAACGGGACTTCATGTCGGCCTCGGCCTTCCATGTTGCTTTCTCAACTAGGTGGTTTCTCCATAGAACCTTTAAGGAGGCCACCTTTCTTCAATTTCTTAACTTGGCGGTCTAGAATTTCAACCAGAATCTCTTCATAGGAGAGATCCTCATCCAAACCAATACCTTCAATAGTAAATATGGACACGAGATCAAAAAGTAGTTCTTAAGAATGGAAACATGGAATACCGTATGAACTTAAACTAGTTCACTAGTTAATCTCAACTCATATGCAACCTTTCCAGCCCTTTGCAAAACTTCATAAGGACCCACATACCGGGGAATTTATTTCCCAATTTTTTACAAACCTCATCACCCCTTTCATAGGTGAAATGTTCAAATACACCTTATCACCTACTTCGAATTCAAGATCGCTTCTTCTATTGTCAGCATAAGATTTTTGCCAACTATAGGTTGTTTTCAACCTATCCCTTATAATCAAGTGGGTATAAGAGATTAAACCCTAAAAATAGCAAAGGAATGTAAATAAGAAGACTCATTTCCAAAATTTATAGAAGATTTTCTTGCTTCAATGTTCCCGAAAACCCTCATAGCTTGATAGAAAACTTAAGAACAAAGTTTCTAAAATAAAATATCAAGTGTAGAATATTTCACTCTCTAAATTTTTATATCTAAATAATAAAAGTGTTCAGTATTTATAGACTTCAGATTTAGTGCTTGTCACGACCGAGAAGTACCCCTCTAGAAGTAAAACGTCTTAATTGACCTCTCGGAGGTATTGTACAAGCCTCTTAGCTTACATTCATCACATAGGTATGAAAAGTAGTGCGGAATTTAAAATTTTCACAATAAAGTCAATAAGAAAGTTCTTTATAAATGTAAGAAGAACTAAGTAGCATCATCACAAGCCATCTTAGACATGTCTTATTATCATAGGGTCACAACCCTTACATAGAAAAGTGACTCGTGTCTAATACAAAGTCTTTAATAGAAAGAAACTAAAAATAACATCTACATTCACAAAAATATGAGGACACACCAAGAGCCTTGGAAGAAAAATCTTCTTACCACGCTTCAACTCTAAGAACCTCACTTCCTTCAACATAAACTAGTAGAAATAGAGAAGAATATGGAGTTAGCAAAAATAATCCACTAAGTATGGCAATATACAAAACATGTCTTAAAGAGCACATTTTTGTTGAAAACTATGCATAATGCCAATCTAGTAAAATCGACATTAAACATCATATATGATACAATGGAAACAAATAACTCACATACAAAACCATTCTTTACATTGAGATACATTCCTTCCATATAGACCATCATCTTTTCATTTACCTCTTCAGCTCAAGTAACCATCAAATATCACATGATGCAATGAGTGGATAATGTCCCATTCCACCATCCACCCTCAAGTAATACTCTAAGGCCACCTAAGATTGACTCACATGCTTACTCCTTGAAATAAACCACACTTATTCATAAGACATAGAAATAACATAATCATTATCATCAAGTAACCCAATAGCTATTTAGGCCCTCTATCCAAAGTTATCTTAGGACCCATCTAGGTAAGACATTAAGAAACCGCCCATAAAACCTCTTAAATACACACATAAGTGATCCTTAAGACTAACAAGGATAAGGATAATTCCTTTTCATCACAACTTATCAAGTCAACATAACGTTCATTAACTTTGGACATAAGGCCAACATGCTTCATTAACATTAGACATACAACCCATATGCTTTATCAACATTCGACATAAAGTGTAAGACCCCAAAATGAGATAGTGTGTCTAGAGACTAACATGTTTGTATTAATGTTATAAGGTCCTAAAATGACTTATAATATGTTTTATAGTCAGTTTATAAAGTTTTAGGTGATTTGGAAGTCAAACGTCAAGGGCCGACCGAAACATTCGACGACTAAGTCACCTAAATGCCTCGTATGTGGTTCTATGTGATTATGTGTGATTCATGAGCTTATGAAGTCTTAAAATGGCTTATAATGATGTAAATTTATAGTATATGAAGTTTCGTGAAGTTTGGAGGTCAAACGACCAAGAACGTCTAAGGCGTTCGAAAGATAGCCCTTAAGACGTTCAACGTATGTCTTGATGGGGCTAGGCCTGTTTGGACGAGTTACAGATACTTGATCTGGGTGAAACTTCTGTGAAATGTCTAAAACTTATTAAGGGTTGTATTTACGTTGGAAACGTACGGGTACGAACTCTAAAGGGCCCCGCAAAAGGGCCCACAAGAAGGACCCAAGGCTGGTCGAGACACTGCCTTGGCAGTGTCCATTGACGGACCCAACGACGGACAGTTGGTCTACCAACGGCCCGTTTTTCAGGTCTCATCAACTGGAACTTGACTTGGGAAGGTATAAAGACAATAACTTGGCTAAGTACCAGCCGACAGAAGCTAGGCACAGTCCGTTGACAGACCAACGCCCCGTCAGTGCCTCCGTCGATGGTGGCCTGCAACTGGCAGCACCGTCTGTTTTAATTAAAGGGGTTAATGGGAAATTCACCCCACGTCCTAACCTTACTATAATAGGTGTATTTAGCTACTTTTGGGTGTATATAAGTCATCAAAAATGTGATCGGCCCATTCCCAAACCAACTCACACAAATTGAACTTTTCACTCCAAAAATGTTCTCTCTAAAACCACCATTGTTGGTGAAGCTCAAGAACTGCTTGGAGCTTAGATTTCTATGGGTGATTCATCAAGTTTTAGAGGTCTTCATATAGATAAAGGTATGGTGATCCTTCATCTCTAAGTAACCTTTCACTTGGAGAGTTCTTCTCAATGTTTTCAAAGAAAGTTTACGATCAAAGTTCTTCTTCTTCAATCTATGCATGGGTTCTTTCTAAAAACATTTTGAATGATTAAATCATGATGAATTGAAGGAAATACATTGGTTTGAACGTGATTTTACTCCAATTGCATGATGAACCCATGCTCCTTCCTTAAATCTATTTAGTCCTTGCATGGGCATTGTGATGATGACTTGTTATCGATTGAATTGTGATGTTCTTACGTTGAATCACCTATATCTACTGTTGTTTACGTTAATTGTTGTTGAATTATAAGTAATGGATCCATGTGGATCAATGAAGGAAGATTTGAACATGTTTAGTTTAGTTTTACTTGAATTCACTGTAACGTTGGTTCCTAAATGATCTATGCGAAATTCAATGGTGTAGGGATGATTGTACATACTGTTTTACTAGGATATTATTGTTGAATTATATAGATGTGATTCATGTGATTCAAGGTTGGTTTGGCCTATATTCTTCTATCTTTCATGTTCCTCGAATGTAGCATATTCACTGTAATCTAGCCATTTTGTGATCCTAATCCTAGGGTAGATGTAATCATGATTTTGATGTGATTTAGTATGTGTTTAGCTACTGCCTTAGATGGATATTGTTGATGAAATATGATCTATAATACATACAAGTGAAATTGGCTAATGGTTTATGTTCTTCTACATTCTAGCATGTTAATGTATGGTATTAGTTGTAATACGACTTTGTAGTGGCTTATGCTTAACTTCATGTATGATCATGATACATTAAGCTACTGCCATATACTCGATTTATTGGTGAAAAAGTAGTATTGGTCAATGGAGACCAAAGGCTAAAGGATTGGTAAGAATCGCTCTACTATTCTACTTCTCTACTCCTCTATAATAATGTTGATGAAGCCGTGAGTGGCATTGTGTGGTATGGTCCACTTATGGTGGCGGTGTTTAGTTTATTATCATTATATATGTGCTG
Source organism: Solanum lycopersicoides (assembly GCA_022817965.1). NCBI lineage: Eukaryota > Viridiplantae > Streptophyta > Magnoliopsida > Solanales > Solanaceae > Solanum > Solanum lycopersicoides. The sequence goes on along the minus strand of CM040629.1, from coordinate 35,377,474 downwards.
ACAATGTCCTTGAAGGCAAATTGATGATCACATGAATATGTGCTTGAGATGATACTATGAGAAGTTTATACCTACCTTCATATTCTAGTTGTGATCTAGGTTGTATGACTATTGTATAAGCATGTGTATATTCATGTTAGGGTAAAGTATAGGTACTGCCATTTATGTGTTAAAATAGTTAAGAATCCTTTACCTATGTATCCCTATGTGAATGCGTGTATAGTACAAGTTAGGGGTCTTAAGTGTAATATGAAGTTTACTTGTCTCCTATGCTATAGTGAGTCATGTGGTCTATGCTTGAAAGGGTAATGTGGTCTAAGAGGGTGGTTGCGTCAATATGTGTTGATAGATATTATGTGATCATGTTGACCAATGTACACACACTCACGCTTCATGCATGCTTACAATGTAGTAAATGTTCATAGTGTCTAAATGAAAGGTTGTTCTCATATTCACTAGTGTCTACTACTATGCATATAAAGTATATGTATGTAAGGTATGTTGTGTCTTTCCTTACTAGGATGACTTGATAGATGTACTAGTATGGGCAAGGGTATGGGACCTTGTCTATGCATTGCGCATGTGTACTTTGATAGGATAGTTTCTAGGTTTGGTTTCTATATGCATGAATATAAATGTATGGTTATGTGTGGTCTTAATGTGCTATGTGAAGGGTTTGCTCACGTATATGTATACACACACACATGAAAGATGATCTAGTTAATATAGGGGCCTTGAAAGGTGTGGCCAAGAATACTCTAAAACTAGATAGATGCTTGATATGCTATAAGCATATGAGGAAGGAATACTGAAAGTCTATGTTTTACAAATAAATGTAATAAAGGCTTTTTCAATAAAGAGAACTTAGCTTAGAACCGAGTGAACTTGACAATGGGAGTTGATGACTTGTCCATAAAAGGAAAGGTTCACACTAAAGTTGCCCGTGTGATGTTAACTCCCTTGCTTATGGGATATTTGATCTAAGGAATTCCCATGAGGAGCAACCCAATTACCACATGGTATGAATAGGGATATCTACCTCTTAGTTCTTGAACTATGTTGCCACCATAGGATACTAGCTAGTGGATCCACCTAGAAAGCTATGTTTATAAGGGGTTCTACCTTGGCCGGTAGACCGCCTTCCATCGGTGTAAGGTTTTGATGACACCGGATTCCATGTTTAGCATCACATGGTCTATGTCGGTTAAGGTTATAGTTTCCCTAAAGTAAAATAGACGTTGGAAGTAAATGAATAGGATCCTAACTAGGAGGACTTAAGGTAAGTTACTTAGGATAGGTGGAAGTAATGAACCCATCTAGACATTGCACAAGTGACTCCTTAGGAAGTCTTAGGTAGGTGACCTAATGTGTATGATTATGTTTATGTCCATATGCATGAATTAGTAGTATTTGTATATTTGTTATGAAGATGTGCATGGTATGAATCTATATGATGTGATCTTATCCTTATGTGCACTATGTTGGTCTAAATGATTATATTATGAAGGTATTGTATTGACATGAATGAAGTTGGCTTTACTTGTGATGTTGATGTATGAAGTGGTAAGGCTTATGGTCTCATGAAGGGTCTACTAAGTATATGTGAGGTTATGGGAATTCACATGTACATTGCACTAGTAGATTAAGATTGGGATTATGAGTAAGGTTTTATAGGGTACTATGTGAAGTAAAACAAGTATATGTGAATAATGATTAAGAGTTTACTGTAATGTTCTTTATAGTTTGTTTAAATATGTATATGTTGTACTATACTTCTAGGATGGTATGTGTTGTCTTGTATAGATGGTATGTATGTTTCCTTGTGGCCTTAAGGTGATGCATTTCACTAAGTATCACTAAAGGATTACTTGGAAGGTTAATGAATAAGGGAGAAAAGAGTTCACTGTAAAGTGGAAAGGGGTTTACTGTAATGTGCTTTAAAAATGCATTAAATTATATATGTGATCTTATGTGATGTTTGGTCTTTGAAAATGATTATATGATATATGTGAATGATATACATGCTATTGGTTAAAGGTTTTAGGGAGATTTACTCAAAAAGCATGATGTACGGTTTACAAGAAAATGTCCCTTTTAAATGCATGTTTTTGCATGGTTGCCATACTTAGTACATTCTTGTTCTAATCCCATTCTTCTCTAATTTTTTACACAAAGTGAAGGTTATGGATTCTTAAAGGATGTCTTGAATGGTGAATAGCTTGCTAGATGATTCCCAAGATCAATGAAAGGAATCCTTAAAGTTCAAGAATGTCCTACTTATGTCGTTAATGTAAAGTCTTTAACTATTGTATAGTTATGTAATGTGTCTTATGGGTCGTGTCCCTAATTTACTCTAAAGTTATTGAGTCTAAGATGGCAAAGAGACTTAAGATCTTTGAATGTATTATGGCTTATGTTTTATATATATATATGAGTTGAAGTTTCTAGCATATGATGTGCTATGAAAAGTTTTAAATTTTCCGTTAAATTTACTATGCCAATGCGATGAATGATAACTATGGGCTTGTATAGGACCTCCGAGAGGTCAAGTACGCCGTGTTACTTTCGGGGGGTGCTCCCCGGTTGTGACATAAAGTCAACTTACTTCATTAACATCATATCGAGATCCATTCATACATTTATATAACAAGGAAACACCAAGACTCCCTCCAAATGCCTTCTTGGGCAATGCATAGATGGTGCCAATTCCACCACCTACCCTATGTAGTTAACCTTTAGGAATACCTAGTTCATTACGTTCATTTGTGGGGATAACTTTAACTGACATAGACCATGAGATCTTAACATGGAATCCTCATATTAACCCCTACCAGATTAGAGATCCCCACTAGCCTAAGGTAGGGTCATTCTTTTAGCCTTTATATGGAACACCACTAGCTAGTCTGTGTGGGCGTATAGTTAAGGCATAAGGAGATTTCTTCTAAGTACTACATATCAACTAACAAAGACTACCCATCTCAAGAGGTACATTTATATACTACATCTCTACTCACGAAGAGTATCCACCCCTTTGTCAAATCCTCTGGGCGCTAAACATATATCCCCACCGTGTTTTAAACATTTAATACACTCATTAGCTTTAGGTTAAGAGATTCTACGAAGTACTAAATCTCTACTCATGAAGAGTACTCATCTCAAGAGGTTACTTTTTGATACTACATATCTCCTAAAAAAGAATACCACCCCTTACCTATCATTCATTCATTGGAAAGCTCATAGGAATAGTGAAATTGCTACTAGACACTACATCTAAGCTCACGAAAAGTGTCCACCAAAAAATCCACCATTCTTTTGTAATTGTTTTTATTGATGATATCTCTGTATATTCCAAGAGTGTGATAATATTTTTGAATTAGCAGCTGTACTGTTTGCCTTGAAAATATGGAGACATTAACTATTAAGTGTACATGTGGATGTATTTATCGACCACAAGAGTCTTCAATATGTGTTAACATAAAAGGAGATGAATCTCTGAGAAAGAAGATGGTTGGAACTTTTGAAGGATTACGACATGAGTGTTCTATATAACCCTAGCAAGGCCAACGTGGTTGCTGATGCGTTAAGTCGTATGACTATGGGTAGTGTGTCTGCTGTGTAAGAGTCTTTGAAAGACCTGGTGAAATATGTTCATAGGTTGGCACGATTGGATGTTTGGTTGGAAGATTCTCCAAATGTTGGTTTCATGGTGCATCATAACTCCAAATCGTCTTTAGTTGTTTAGGTGATGACTAAGCAACATATTGGTCCTCTATTGATGGAGTTGAAGGAATCGGTTCTTGGTAAGTTTAATGAGTCTTTTCCCAAGAGGTATGGTGTACTTAGGTACCAGGTAGATTATGTGTACCAGATGTTGATAATTTGAGGGGACAAATTTTGGAAGAAGCTCATGGATCCCGATATTCTATTCATTCGGGTGCCACCAAATGTACCATGATCTTCAAGAAGTCTATTGGTGGGATTAATTGAAAAGGGACATAGAGGAGTTTGTAGCTAGGTGTCCAAAACGCTAAGAAGTTAAAGTCGAGCGTCAAAAGCCGGGAGGTCTAACCCATGTAATGGATGTTCCTACTTAGAATTAGGAAGACATTAATATAGACTTCGTAGTGGGTTTTCCATGAACCCGGAGGCAAAATGACTCACTGTGGGTTATTGTTCATAGGTTGACAAAATTGGCTCACTTTATTCTCGTTAAGTCTAAGTTTGGCGGAAGAGTATGCTAGAACATACATTAATGAGATTGTAAGCTTACATGGGATCCCTTTGTCTATCATCTCAGATAGAGGTGCTCAATTCACTTCTTGTTTTTTGAGGTCTTTTAAAAAATGGTTAGGTACTCAAGTGAAACTTAGCACCGCCTTTCATCCTCAAACGGATGGTCAAGTGGAGAGTAACATTCAAACCCTAGAAGATATATTAAGAGCTTGTGGAATAGATTTCAAAGGAAATTGAACGATCACCTACCGTTGATTAGAGTTCTCTTATAATAATAGCTACCATTCGAGTATTTCTATGGCACCTTTTGAAGCACTCTATGGCAGGAGATGTAGCTCTCCGGTTGGGTGGTTGAGATTGGTGAGTCTTTACTCCTTGGTCCCTAGATAATCTATGAGGAAATTGAGAAATTTTGGGTGGTAAGAGATAGATTGAAAATAGGCTATAGTTGGAAAAATTCTTATGCAGACAATAAAAAAATAGACCATGAATTTGAAGTAGGTGATTGGGTGTACTTGAAGATTTCACCTATGAAGATGGTGATGAGATTCGGTAAAAAGAGGAGCTTAGTACTTGGTATGTGGATCCTTATAAGGTATTGCAACGGGCGGAAAAGTTGCTTATTAGGTAAAACTACCTAGTGAACTAGCTTCGGTTCATCCTGTATTTCATGTTTCTATGCTCAAGAACTGTATAGGCGACCTGGTGACTATTCTCCCTATTGAAGGGTTAGGATTTAATGAGAACCTTTCTTATGAAAAGTTCCAATTGAGATCATTGATCTTCAACTCAAAAATTTGGGGAAAAAAGAGGTGGCATCCGTAAAAGACCTATGGAGAAACCACCTAGTTGAGGGTGCTACCTAGAAGTCCGAGGCCGACATGAAGTCCCTTTACCCTCATCTTTTCACTCATTGAGGTTAGTGGTTCCTCTTAAATTGAAAAATCATTAATAATGTGGAATTTGACTGTTATGTGAAGTGTTTTGATTTTTTATTGAAGAGAGTTGTTAATTACTCCTACGAGCGATGACTTATGAAATATATGTATGTTCTTGTTGTTTTGGGCTGCTATTATTGAGTATATTATCTCCCTATAAAAGATTTTAGTGTCATTTGGGGACGAATGTTCCTAAGGGGGGGATAATGTAACACTCTGAAAGTTCTATGACTTAGATAGAACCTTACAAAAAGAAAAAAAGACTTAAAACAGTGTTCCTAAGATTAAACAAAGGTAATGAACTTAATTAGGAAGTACTAGAGTCAAAACGTCAAGAAACTACCACGACGTCCGGTGAGCTAGTAACTTGAACTAGTGTAGTGCCAGTGGTGCTAGGACGGTTTCAAATAAGTGTCAAAAAGGTTTTCAATAAGAAATTGATGGGAGTGGACATAGGTCATTAAGAAATTGTTTAAGGAATCAAGACCAAGGTTGGAGTGCGAACTTTAAAGGGCAAGCAAAGGCGAAATGCCAAGGCTGCCCCACGAAGTAAGGCTACTGCCTCAACCTTCACGAGCATGACCACGACCAAGTGAGAAGCTCGTGAAGATGCCTTGGACAAGGGGGGGAGGTTACATCTAGGACTATCTATTGCTCAAGGCACCACAAGCCACTTCACAACTCGTGGTGGACTTGACGGAAGGAGAAGGCTTGTCGTGAAGTTGCCTTAGACGTTTGAGCTAAAAGGGATAATCAGGAGAGGCTACTGCCTAAGAGAACCATGTGCCACTTGACGGGCCGTGGTGCATGTTCACGGAAGGGAGAAGGGAGCGTGAAGTTGACTTAGAAAATATTTTAGGTGGCAAGTTTAGGGAGCTACTGCCTCACCCTTCACGACCACAACCACGGTTTGTTACGCACTTCACAGCTCGTGAAGTGGGGCGTGAAGGTGGGCGGGCTTTCACTTCCAAGTTCAAGTTGGACTTCACTTTTGGAAGTCCAACTTATGAGGGATAGTTGGGTAATTTGGGGGTTTACTATATACTCGTTTTAGGTCAATTATCACCCATTTCCCACTTCAAAACTCAAACACAAATTGAAACTCAATTCTCCCACTTCTCTCTACATTCTCTCTCTACCTCATCTTCCATTTAAGAAACCAATAAGCTTGAAGAAGAAGACAATGTCTCCAAGGTTCTTACTAAAATTTTGTGTATAAAGCTTTCCAAGGTATGGATTCTTAAACTCTTGGGATTCCTTTCCCCAGAGGTCCATTCAAAGTTGATTTCTAATTAACCCAAAATCAAGGGCTTGTCTCTAATAATGGTTTTTTTTCTAAACTTTAAATTAATGATTTATTATGACGATTTGTGGTTACCTATGGCTAATTAAGTGTATACTGTTGAGTAATTTATGTTAATTATGATCCATGTCCTTTCCCCAGTTTTCCATGTCTTGGATCTTGCTTATGAATTAATTGGAAGTAATGAATGTATTGATTGTTAGGCATGGGTTAACTATGCTATATCACACATCTATTATCATGTAGTTTTGGGATTGGATCTACTTCTAGGATAAATTCATGAATGAACCCTTTTCCCTAACCCTAGTTATGAATTGGACTTGTAGATGATTAGGGTTATTGGAATTGATTATGTTATTATTTAATTCACTATATTATGATGATGGTGATTGGATTATTGGATAATTGTGATGAATTGAGGGTAAGATCTTGAAGGAGGTTTTGGGAGCTATTGGTAAGACCATTTATGACTATGAGCTCTTTACTTGAATAATGATGGATTTTTGTTGATGATGATATGATGAATATGATGGCATGTGATGAATATGTTGAATAGGGAGATCTCTATAGGGGTATGATCATGCTAGGTTGAATGTGATTCTCCTTTCTTATTATGGTGTGACAATGATGTGATGATCTCACTAATGATGGCTTGTGATCAAAGGAAGTTTTCATCCTATACCTAATGAGCTAATGCCATGATTATTCAAAGGGTTAGTCTCTTATGGCCTATATTAATATTGATGATTAATAATGACTTAAAAGTATTTCACAGAGGGACTTTAGCTTAGCAACGAGCGAACTATATATGAGAGGTGTCCCTTCCAAATGTGGAAAGGTAGGTTCACAATGATTCTCATGATATAGATACTACCATGCAATGTGCATACATGAGTCCCTATTATATCTCCTAGTTCCTTGACTATGTTGCCCCCATAAGAATACTAGCTAGTGGATCTACCTAGAAGGTTATGTTCATGTTTTAGTTCTACCTTGGCAAGTAGAGCACCTTATTTTGGTGTGAGGTTTCATGACACCGGATTCTATGTTTATCTCACATGGTCTATGTCGGTTAAGGCAATTGTTCCCGAAAGTAAAATGAATGAATGAAGAAATTAAGATGGACACTAACTAGGGTTACTTAAGGGGTTCTACTTAGTGTAGGTAGGGGTATGAGACTCTATCTATACATTGCACAAGTTGGCCTTGAAGGGAGTCCTAGGAGGCTGTTCTTATGTACTTATGATATCATGAAATTATAATGTTTTTCCTATATGATGTTGCTCTTATATGATTTTGGTTACATAGATGAACATTATATTGGTCTAAATTATGCATTTGACTATACATGATGTTATGTTATATGAGCAAGGCATCACTTATTATCTCTTTACTTGTTTGCATGATTATGTGGGGTTATGGAGCTTCACATGAGAATTGAACTTGTAGGTTTGAGATGGGATAGTTGGTCAGGGCCTTGTATGTTGATGATAGCAACTAATGAACATGAAATGTTAATATGGCTTTATGATGATGTTGTCCTTGTATATGAATATGCCTTATGTTGTTGTGATCATTTACTTGTATATGCTCTCTTGTGTGTGCATAAAGGTTTTCAAAATGACTTAGCATATTTCTAAAGAAATGGTCCCTTTTCTGCATCTCTTCAAATGGTTTTATTTGCATATATCTAGACCTAGTACAAGTGTTTCTACTAAACCATATTCTTTATATTTCTACGAATATGTAGGTTCAGGTTGTTGGGGTGCTTAGAGGACATTCACAAGATGACTTGGACATCTTTACCAAGTTGGTGGTGAGTCCTCAATCTTTGAGGATGTTTCCACCTTTCTATCTTAATAGAATTGCTTAGGTGTAAAAACTCTTGTTTCTTTCCTTATTCTTGAGACTAATGTTGTAAGACTACATTTGGCATAACGTACTTGTGTAAGGGCTATGCATGAATGCTTTAATTCACTTTAGATGGTTTATAATTGAGACAATATATTAGACACTTAACTAAATGTTTATGCAAAATGATAAGTCTATCTAAACATCATAAGCGAGGAGTCTATGTAAACTCCAGTTATGATACGTGAGAAGTCTAAGTATACTTCCCTCTGTAATTGTTTTAAATTTTCCATATTTTCTTTACTGATGATTGTTACAATAACCATGTCAGAGAGTCCGTGATTTGGGCCTCGAGCTATCAACTCTTTGAATCTTGCCAAGATTTATGTATTTGTCCTCCTTCAAACTTTTTTAAGGTCACTATGCAATGTCGGATCCTAATTAGCTCTTGTTGAGGAAAAACCATTGGTTTGTGGGTAATTTATGATCCTAGATACACCCTTCATCAAACCACGACTTAATGGAGAAAAACCAAAATTAAGGTAAGAAAACTAAAACTTAAAGAGAACGAAAACTCTAAAGGAACTACACTTTCACGTGACACCACTCCCTGGCATTGGAGCCATTTTGATGCTTCAATATTTGTATCTTATTATATTTCATGATCAACGACATTAACCTACATATTGAGTTTCCACGAATTGAATCTAGTAAAGTAACCCAACAAAGGATTGGGGTCGTGTCCCAAGGGAGTAGTGAAAGTTGTAGCTACTTTAAGTTTCGTTCGAAATAGTGATAGTTTAAGACGTTTTTTAATATTAAAAAAACAAGTGTCATGACCTGAGAGCACCCACTAGTCATAACACGGCGTACTCGAACTCTCTGAGGTCTTATACAAGCCCTTGGCATTTTTCCATCACATAGGCATAAAATAGTGCAAATTTAATATTTTTCCTTGTTTAACACAAGACTAAAAATTCATCTCTTTCTAAAATGATTAATACAAAGATAGGACACTATGTCTCATCTTGCCATCTTAGACATGACTCTCATATTATAGGGACACGACCCTTACAATGCAAAAGAAACATTACTAGTCTTTAACAAGAACATAATGAAACTCTTAATACAAAGGTCCTTTAATCATTAAGGAAACACCCGAACATTGGAATAGTAATCCAAGCACTTTATTAGATGGAAGGTCCTTTAGCCATGACCACCTACATTTTCTATAAAAAGATGAAGAAGGATGGTATTAGTACAAGAATGCACTAAGTATGAAAACATGAAAAAACATGCTCTAAAAAGGACATTTCGTTGGAAACTAGCATCATGTCATTTTAGTGAAACTTCATAATCATTTCATATAGTAAGCATAGTGTAGTTCACATAAATCATATTGGGGATGGATACCATTTTACAACAATACATAAGGCCATTTATCACATTTAAGGAACATTCAATGTTTCTAATACATTACCTTTCAATTTTACCTTAACTCCTTACCTCAAGCAACCCTTAAGTAATACTTAGTGCAATGTATAAATACTGTCTCATTCCACCATTCATACTAGAGTATCACATTAAAGTTACCGAAGGTGAACATTCGTAGAACCTTAATAAATTTAACCATATACATTCATAAGAAAATAGAATATCATAAGAATAACCTTCACATAAGAACCATTACTTAAGACAATCCCACGTCACACTAGTTCAATGAGAAAGTTCCATCCCATAATACTTAACATACCAAGTGCTCCTATGAAGTCATCCAAGACTAGGAACATCATATTAAACAAGTCACAACATGTTCATTTATCCTTAGACATAAGACCCACATGCTTAATTAATAGTCACATAAGAACTAATTCATTCATTAGATCTTAGTCATAACTCATTTAGTTCATATCATAGGTAAACCACCCTCACAACCCCTTCAAAATCTTACTTGTGTGATGTACACATGAAGTCCCATATCTACACATATACAAAGAAAACCCATTTAGAAGACATTAGTGTCATTCACATGTATATGATAATTTGTATCTTGATGTAAGTAAAGTCAACCTTATATGACGATCCTAAAAATGAAATAGGACAATATTGAGCTTCACATGTGTTTATGACTTAATAATGTGTTTAAATAATAAAGAATAGATTTAGATCTATGTTTTAAAGAGTTTGGAAGTCAAACGTCAAAGAACGACAAAGACATTTGGAAAGTAGTATTGGGTGTGCTAGTGTGCCTTTGCATTTTTTTTTGTGTTTTGATGTGTTGTTTGAAGTCCAAAATGAGTTGAAGAGACCCTAGATTCTTGATAGTCATGTTTAGGTCGAAACTGTAAGACCACGAAAATGAATTAAGGTGCTTATAGCCTCACATGTGTCCAAAAAGGTTTAAAATATGTTCATTAAGTGTTTTATAGTATCTATACTTGATTTGAAGTCATTTGGTGGTCAAACGTCCAAGAACGTTCAAGACGTTCAAAAGTTGGTCTTTAGACGTGCTAGTGTGTCCTTATATGTTTGCCTTGTTATTATGTGTTGTATGGAGTTGAAAATAAGTAGGGGTTACCCTATCATCCTAATACACATGTTAAGGGTCAAAACATCTGGGTAAGACTCCCGGAAGACCACCCTAAGGGCCCCCGAGGAGGACCCAAACATTGGACAAAGAGGCAGATCAAGGCAGCGTGCAGCAGCTAGATTTGGGGCTTTCCTCGTGTCGCGCGCATGGCACTGAATGTGCCTGTGCAATGCGCACCCAACACGCACTCTACTGCCTCAAACATTATTTGAGGAAAGAATCTGAGGCTGCCTCCGCGACGCGCAGCCACTTCCCAGATCCGGTTGCATCATTTTAAAGTCAATTTTGACATGTCGAAGAGTCCCAAAAAGATTGGGTGAAAGTCAAGAGGGAGGTGAATTAAACTTCCCTTCAGTTGAATGCCTACTCTAGTCAGTTGACTCACCTACACAATAGTAAAACAAATAAACAGTAAAATGAACTTGCAGAAAGTAAATAACACAGAGTGTGTTTATACTGGTTTGGATCACCGATTTGGTGACTAATCCAGTCCCCTTGGGTTACAAGGGTTTCCTTAAGAGCATGTTGAGAACTTGGGTCTTACAGAATGTTACAATTAAGAGCCCGTATGATATGCAAATCATACCTTCTTCTCTAACACAACCTCTACATGTATAAACTATACTCAAATCTTTGTTTTATATTTTCTTTACAATTGTTCACTCAAAGGTGTACAGAGTTTTATGAAAGATAAAAGAAAATTACAATATAAGTTCAAATGAAGTGCGTACATCACATCGAAGACTAAGACATGTTTAAATATCTGTGAAATATGATGCCCTATTTCGGAAACCCAAGGGAGTTGTAAATCAAGAATCCTTAGATGATTCCTTGATTTATTTGAATAGATTTGCTGAATCATGTCCATATCAGATATGTGCATGATTAAATCAATTCCTTCCTTTGCTACATGAATTCGTTGAATCTTGGCTGATCTTCAATATCATTCATGAATCTTTGGCTGATCTTTAATCTTCTGATCTTTTATCTCTTCCTTGAATCTTGGATGATTGATTTACATATATTTCTTTTCCTTAATCTTGGCTGACTGATTTACAACAATATCTTTCTTGAATCTTTGGTTGATCTTTTAATCTTCTGATCTTCACTGTCTTTCTTGAATCTTTGTTGATTGATTTATAGATATTTCTTTTCCTTAGTCATGGTTAATTGATTTACAAATATTTCTTTCCCTTCATTAGCCTCCTACCTTTCCTATTTTGCTTCGTTAATCCTGACTAGGATTCTATTTCGGCTTTGTGTTGTTTTCTGTAATGTTGCCATGACTTCCAGACTGCTCATATTCTTTTTTGTTAATTACTGCAAGTTGTCATTAATCAGAATATCATAAGTTAACAATCTCCCCTTTTTTGATGATGACAACTTCAACTAATACAACTTTAATTATAACTTCCCTGTTTTAGGTATCGTGGATTGAACGACATCCTTGTGCTTCCCCTTTCTATATGCTCCCCCTTTTTATATGTCGTGTCTAGATTTTCTCACCCTTTGGCATAATAAAAGAGGAAAACAGACAAAAACAACGAACACGATAGGTCAACTCCGAAATCACCAAAAAAGTTTTTCAGAGAGGTCAACACATTCATGATGCTTGTGAAAGTATGAGTGTCATGAGCAACAAGAAAATAGGTAATATAAATAAATAAGAACAGTAATACAAGACATTCTCTAGGGAAACAAAAAATTTTCTCAAGCAAAGATTTTGTAAAAAATTGGCTAATTGTTTTTCAGAATTAACAAATTCAAGCAGAAAATCACCATTTTCAACAAGATCACAGTATATTTAATAGACTAATAATATTGGTATTATCTGAAAAATAGGTACTCCCTCAAAGGATAAATCATAGTCGAAGAGTTGATGCATTATCCAAAGTAGTTAAGTGCCACAACTTCCAGCTGCAAAATACTCATGAAATAAGAGATTTTCTCAAAAACTAGCATGTTTCACTTGTGCTTTTTCTGTCATTTTTATCACCTGCAAAGTCAACATCTGAATATCCAATTAAATCAAAATTTTCAGAAAAAAAAGGATACCATAACCCAGAGGTTCCAATGAGATATGAGAGCTAATGAAGCTGGTTTCTTGAAAAAGAATCTCAGCTGGATTTTGTTATCTGGTTTTTCCATAATGAAGTTTTTAGGATAGCTGGCGTTGTTTCTGCATTCTCTGGGAATGTTTACTTTATCGAATGGATTAGTCGACTCTACTTCTGCAGTGTTGACTCTTCGGTGAAATTTTCGTGGACACATTTGGAACCTCGTCCCTTCTTGTATAAAACTTTCCAAGGTTTTTCATATCATAATACTCTTTCCCAAAAAGGATCAGGAAGACTTTGATCGAGTAGCATTGTTATTGATATAATGATCAATATTTCTTTTCTGCCACTCCATTTTTCTGATGTGATCTGCTTCTTTGTATGTCCAAGCCATATGGATAGCTTGAGATTCTACTAGATCACATGATGAGCTTAGGGTGATACTTTTAATTTCAATTACTTCTCCTTTTGCGTTATCTCTAAATCTTACAAATCCTCAAGTAATGTTTTTAATGGTTTGAAATTTTCTCTCTTTCCATACATGTGTCTGGAGCATCCACCCACATTCCTTTGTTGTAGGTTTATCTGGTATGCTCCTGCAAAACAAGTAGATTAATTTCCTTTTGGTACCCAAGTATTATTGGGTCCTTGAGGGTTAGGATTAAAAAAATTTGGTCTCCAAATCCATTTTCCAGAAGAAAGATTCCTACAATCAAAAGATTTATGACCAAAGCCTCCACAAGTATAACAAGAGAAATTAATAGAAGTTTCAGCAGGAAGATAAAAGGAATTAGATATAGATCTGTTGGATCTGTTGAAACTTTGATTAGAAGATCTTCTCCTGTTGAAAGTAGTTCTGCTAGATCTGACAGAGTTATGACTAGAATGTTTTCTGATATTGTTCAGCTGTACTTTTACTTTTTCCAGTTCTTGTGTTAGCAAGTCGACTTCAATTTGACTTTCTTCGAGAAGAATCTGCCAGTATTTATTTTCTTGAGGAATATTATTGTATACATCAATTACTTTTTGTAGTTCATCAGTAACCATGTCCAAAGAGTCCTGTAAGTAATTACAGTTAGAACAGTTAAAAGATCATACCTTACTTGTTTCACCTAGTGCCATGAAACATATGTTGGTGTTTCATCATGATCATCTTAATATATTTCTCATTGACTCAAGGCTTCGTCATTTCTTCGATTGGTTCTTCTTCTTCGTGTTGGGCAGTTTAGATTGATATGTCCTTGTTTTCCACAATAGTAGCAGCGATCATCATTTCTTTTGAATTCATTGTTATTGAATTCCGGTTGAGATCTATGTCTTCTTTGTCTAAGCATTTGTTTGACTCTTCTATTTATGAGAGAAATTCCTTCTCTTGATATTCATCGACTTCCTCTCCAATGTAAGATGTCTCAGCCGTAAATTTCATAGTCTTATTTTTATCATCCTTATTGTACCTGTTAATATGATTATGTTCATAGGCCATTAAGTTGCCACGAAGTTCATCATATGTCATTTTCTACATATCTCCATCTTCAAGAATGACAACTTTAGTTTCCCAAATTTTGGGGAGACTTCTAACGAGTTTTCTAACTTGTAGTGCATTTGAATACACCATTCCAAGTAATTTGAGTTTGCAGACAATTTTACTGAATCTCGAGAACATGGATTCACAATTTTCATCTTCGGCCATTTTGAACAACTCATATTCTTTTACAAGTGAACTAATCCGAGCTTCCTTTACTTTAGTAGTCCCTTCATAAGTCACTTCTAGTTTGTCCCACATTTTTTTCGCAGTTCCGCATGTTGATATTTTATCATATTCTTCTCCACTCAGTGCACAATATAACAAATTTATAGCTCTAGCATTATCTTGAATTACCTATTGTTGTTCCTTAGTGATATCAGATGATTCTAGATCAAATGGCTTTTCAGTGCCATCTTTTTCAGTTAATATTGGAATAGGCTTCGGGTCCGTCTTGATTACTATAAATACTTTATGATCATTTCATGAGACAGATTCTAAATATATCTTTCCAGTGAGAGTAATGTTCTCCATTAAAGTATGGTGGTTGGTGTGAGGAATGTCCGTCTTGAAGTAACGCGCCAGGAATTAGATAGTTTGCCATTGGATCTTTGCTCACGTGTGGTTAAACACTGAATCTGTGAGACCTGCTTAATACCAATTGAAAGTCAAGAGGGGGGTGAATTAAAATTCCCTTCAATTTACTTCCTACTCTGGTCAGTCTACTCACCTGCACGTTAGTAAAATAGATAAACAATAAAAATAACTTGCTATAAGTAAATAACACAGAGTGTTTTTATACTGGTTCGGATCACCAATGTGGTGCCTAGTCTAGTTCCCTTGGGCTACAAGGGTTTCCATAAAAGATTATTAATAACTTGGGTCTTACAGAATATTATAATTAGGAGCCCGTCTGATATGCAAATCAGACATTCTTCTCTGACACAACCTCTACCTGTATAACCTACACTCAGATCTTTCTTTTTATTTTCATTACATTTTTTTACTCAAAGGTGTACAGAGTTTTATGAAAGATAAAATAAGATTACAATATAAGTTCAACTGAAATGTGTACATCACATCTAAGACTGAGACAGGTTTAAATAGTTGTGAAAGATGATGCCTTATTTTGAAAACCCAAGAAAGTTGTAAAACAAGAATCCTTAGATGATTCCTTGATTTATTTGAATTGATTTGTTGAATCATGTCCGTATCATATATGTGCATGATTAAATCAATTCCTTCCTTTGTTAGATGAACTCCTTGAATTTTGGCTGATCTTCAATATCTTTCTTGAATCTTTGGCTGATCTTTAATCTTCTGATCTTCAATATCTTCCTTGAATCTTGGCTGATTGATTTACAAATATTTCTTTTCCTTCATCTTGGTTGGTTGATTAGAACAATATCTTTATTGAATCTTTGTTTGATCTTTTAATATTCTGATCTTCACTCTCATTGTTGAATTGTGGTTGATTGATTATTAGATATTTCTTTTAATTATTCTTAGCTGATTGATTTACAAATATTTCTTTCCCTTCTTTAGCCTCTGCCTTTCCTGTTTTGCTTCGTTAATCAAGACTAGGAGCTTTGTGTTGTTTTCCGTAATGTTAACATGACTTCCAGGATGCTCGTATTATTCCTTGTTAATTCCTACGAATTGTCATTCATCAGAATATCATATGTTAACAATGGGGTGTTTTGGTAACTTCGGGAGACGGTTATAAACTATTCTTAGGACCTTTTAACTGTCACACCCAGACTTCATACCCCGGATGAGACCGACGTCGTTAACCTCTTAGAGGTCGCAGACAAGCCTCTTAGCATTTGTCATAACATGTGATCATTAAAAATTACGGAATAATTAAAAACTTTTAATATACTAATGAAGTATACTTAGACTTCATACTTAAGATTCATAAAGACATACGATAATCTGAAATTGTCTCACATATATAGAAACCATCTAAGAATGTAAATCTGGACTTAGCCAATAATAGACATTATTCCATATAGGCCTTAATACAAAATAATCCAAAGAACATAACGGAATAACGTATTCCAAAAACTACTAAGTCTTCATAGGCTGGAATATAGATGACAACGTCCCGAACATGAGGACCTACCAAGACTTGGAGAAAGAGTTCCAAGTTTCTTCAAATCGACATGCTTAACTTCAATGGCCGAAACCTACAATTGTAGTAATATAAAGTAATGGGGTTAGTACGCCACATGTACTAAGTATGGGTATATGCACATAACACATAGAGACATGCATGAAAATGGATCATTTATCATCTCTTTAGAAAACATGCTAAGTCATATAAAAGTCTTCAATGCACATACCATATATCATATTCTCGTTAAAGCGTGATCATCACTTAAATCATCATCATAATCAAAGACATATTATCATAGAGTCATATTAACATTTCATATTCAATAAATCATATAAACATAACAAACAAAACACTTACCAATGATCCCATCCCCAACCTACAAGTGCAAAGGTCATGTGAAGCCCCATAACCCCACATAACCGAGTAGATAAGATAGGAGACCATAAGTAAAGCTTTGCTTCATATAACTTGTAACTCAATAACATATTCATTACAAGGATCAACATTCATGTAAGAGTAACATCATATATCATAAACATATATTTACTATTATCATATTCATAAGAACAATCTCCTAGGACTTCTCTTAGAGTCAACTTGTGCAATGTCTAGGTAGCGTCCCATACCACTACCTATACTAAGCAAACTCCTCAAGTCACCCTAGTCAACGTTCGTTTACTTGTCTTTAATTTTACATGAGGGAACATAGGCATTAACCGACATAGGCCAGGTGAGCTAAACATGGAATCCGGTGTCTTCCCCACACCGAAAAGAGGTGGTCTACCTGCCAAAGTAGAACCGAATACTACCTAGCTTTCTTATGTAGATCCACTTGATAGTAACCTATGGTGGAAACATAGTTCGAGAACTAGGAGATGTATTAGAGACCCATAGTTCCACATTACATGGCAGCCTCAATCTCATGAGAATCATTGTGAACCTACATTCCCGCTAGGGAAGGGACACTTCCCATATCTATTTCATCGGTGCTTAGCTTAAGTCCCTTTTCTTGAAATAACCTTTAAGTTTTCTTTTATCATAAAATTATCATAGGTCATAGGAGATTATCTCCCAGTATAACATGATCATGAGCTCTTTTAGATTAGATGAGAATTGTTGTTTCATCGTAACCTTTCTTATGTGAGATTAACATAACATAATCACTTTGTGTAAAGCATACAAGGGATATCATAAACTAGCATATTTGTGTTCTTATCATGATCTCGCAATTTACATGATCATAGACAGCATATTAACATAGCAACATCATACATACATTTCATAACATAGAATCATAACTTATAGGCTAACATAAACATCTTAGAGTAATCACAATTTTAGAAGACTTACCTCTTGTTTACAAGAACCTTATTCATCATGCGATATTCATAATAATACTTAGTGAAATACTCAATGACATAATCAAGAAAAACTCATAAAATCATGTACAAGATCAATTAATAGCGTAGGAGAAGGTAAACGGGTCGTAAAAGGATTCATTCAAACCTTAAATTCTAACCCTAACGTTTTCACGTTATCAAACACTAGAAACAACCCATTCAAAACCATCACTTAGAGAAAGATCATGTATCACACGACATTCAAACATCATCAGTCAATTATTCAACAATTCATGCGAAATTAGTTATATAAAACGTTTACTTTTCATTGAAAAACATAAATCTAGGGTTAGGAAGAAAATACTTTTTGTAGAGTAAAAACCATAGTATTCGAAGTTCTTGAAAACTTATCTTGAAAGGAGCTCTTGGATAAAGGAATCCCAAGAGTGAAAACCCATACCTTATAGATGAAGAATCCATGAAATCTTGATTGGAAACTTAGAAGCCTTCGTCTTCTTCCTAACTTTTTTTTTCTTCAATCGAGTTTTGAAAAAGAGAGCGTTCTTGACAGATTAAGAGAATTTTGTTTGATTCTGATTTGGACGTGTAAAAGTGGTTTAAAACTGACCTAATATCAATATATAGACGTCCCAAGAATTACCCTAAAGACCCTCCACTTAAATTACCTAAAATGCCCCTCTTAAATTGACTACAACTAGGACAACATTTGACTTAGGGTCTCGGGTTTGACTAGGAATTATATTAATTAATTAAGTTGCTAATTTAATTAATTAAGTGACTTAGGGTAATTGATAAAGTACCCCTAAGTTGTTAGGACCATAACCAACCCCTTTGGACCATCCTAGGTTAGGTACTAGGATGTTTCTTTAGTTAGATTCTCAACTAGTGTCACCCGATTAGGTCTTAAGATTTCGGTCACCCTAGTTAGTTAATTTTAGTTACTCCTAGGTTAGTTAGTTAGTTAGGTTGGTTATTTAGAACCTAGGTTTGGTTAGGGGGATCGGCCCCACGTGGCTTGATCTGACACGCCTGTCCCCTAACCGCCCTAACTGAATCAGTTGGGCTTGTCTCTCGGCCGGTTGCACATGCGTTGCTGTGCATTTTCTTAATCGTGCACTTTTAGAAAGTTCACTCTTGTCCAAGGGTCCTCTTTATGTCCTTCGGTACTGCTTAATCTACATGATCATCCTAAATGATCATGTGCTATGGTACCTAGGCTTGACACTTGGATTCCTCGTACCTAATGTGTGTAAATAAATAATAATTTTAGCTTAGGGTTTAATTGCAGGTACAATTCCTAAACAAGCTTGGTTTAAGGTACTTGTTAATACATAAAATTTGGCTAACACCCTTAAGTTAATATTCTCTAACATGCCAAATATTACTCACTATTGGGCATTGGGATGCCTATGTATCCCAATACATATTCTTAAAACCTAATAGACTCTTCACTAGACAAGTACATTTTCTGGGGAGATCATTTCAAGCATTATTAAATAGATTAAGCTCTAGTCTAAGGCATGGAATTTCGGAGTGTTACATTATCCCCCCTTAGGTACATTCGTCCCCGAATGACACTAAAATATTTTGGAGGGTAAGGAATAGACTCAATACTAGAAGCACAACAGCACATAGCATATCATTACACTTAGCACTCAATTCATGATGCACAACATATAAGAGCTACATATTCATAACACATAGTGAGGAATTTCCTTCTCAACCTTATCATAAGCTCAAAATGAATCAATGAGTTACCATGCTACAATCTTCTCAAGATAACAACAAAACAGCAAAATCTCAAGAAAATATATGTATACAAGTTTCACATAAGTGCAAGAATAGAGTATGAAAACATCTTCTTAAAAGTCTAGTTGGTACTATCTTTTACCAAAACATGCACCTATTTATTAAACAAGTTAATTTCATGATTATGCATTACTTTCTCTATTAAGATGAATGTCTAGCCTTAAGGAGTAAATAGAAGAGCGTAGCCTATGCATTTCTTGAGCATATAAACATGAAACACTGGATGAACCGAAGATAGTTCACTAGGTAGTTTCAACTCATAGGCAACCTTCCCAATTCGTTATAGAACCTCATAACATTCGACTGTTTCATTGGGAACAACCCTAGTTTTGGTTTTCTTGAATTCAATACATTTGAAAAGCCTCCTTTATCCTCACCATATGGTATAAATAACCCTTGGATATCATCTTACGAGCCTTTAAACACGAAATCATTTGACCCCTTGGCATAGAATTTCCCCCTTTCCATTCTAGAATAGGTTCATTAGGGAATTGAAACTTCAGTACCCTTGTTCTACAATCTATGGAAGAAAACAGTCATGAAACCAAATCCATACCCAAGATTATATCGAAATCAAACATTAACAGAGAAAACTTGTAACATACCCGTCACAACGTCGGGATAGATTTCTTGTTCACCCCTAGCCTTGAGTGCATAGAAACAGTTCCTTTTTGGAGCTTCAGAATTAGGACCGCTTTGTTGAGCTTGGATATTTCCCTTAACTTGGCCTCTAATATTAGGACAATCTTTCACAATATGACCACCTTTGCCACAACCATAGCAACTATTAGTCCCAACAACACATTCGCCCCCATGTTTCTTACTACACTTACCACAAGTTTGTCTTTCTCTTTGGGGGTCAACATTTCTCCCCTCTGGATGTTTGGGATTAGAACCTCTATCATTGTGATTCTCGGAGAAATTTGAATGAACTTGGTTTGAAAAGCTCTTCTTAAACTTAGGCTTGTCTTGAACATCAAGCCTACTTTTAGGAGAACCACTCTCAAAAGACTTTGCCTTCTTGGCTTCCCTATTCCTCTTCCATAGGCGACTTTCCTCAACCTGTTGAGCATGGACCATCAACCTAGAAAGATCCATATTGTCATGAAGCATGGCTGCACGACATTCTTCTTCAAGCTCTTAGGACACGCCCGTTACATAACGGCCCATTTCATCCCTAGCATTGGAAACCAAAGAAGAAGCATATTTGGACAACTTAATGAACTTCAAGGAGTATTCCTTAACACTCATATCTCCTTGAAGAAGGTTGATGAACTCCTCTACATTATCTTCTGTTTGTTCCCTTGGAAAGCATCTGTCAGGAAAGGCCTTCTTGAAGATCTCCCAAGTCACGGGACCATCCCCTAAAGCCCTACTATTATTCCACATATTGTACAATGTCTGAGCCACGTCCTTGAGTTGATAAGAAGCAAGTTCAGCCTTCTGAGTAGTACTCACCCCCATAGCAAACAAAATCTTGTATACCTCTTCAAGGAAATCTTGAGGGTCTTCATCAACTTTTGATCCAAAGTACATGGGAGGGTTCATCCTTGTAAAATCTCTTAAACGGCTAGCCGTCTTACTAGCATGCTGATTTTCTCAAGGTGCAGCCTCTATGCTAGCTTGAGCAGTGATGGCTTGAGCTTGGGTGGTGATGGCTTGGGCCATTTGGAACAGGTCTGCCCTTACCTCACCATCCGTCATAGTTGGAGTATTCACCAGAACTTGATCATTTGAAGCAGCTTGCACTTCAGGAGCATTTCCGTTACCTTGCGGAGTAGCTCCCGCATTCGCGATCTCTTCCCCTACTCTTCTAGCGGCTGTCCTTCTTGTGTTCATCGCCTTTATACACAAAAAAAAAGGGATTAGATGCTAAAAGACACATTGTTTCAAAGCTCTAGAGGCACCACATAAGAGTATCAAGTAAAGAGAAGTTTCCTAATTATCACATAGCCTCTCGTCCACAATTGTGGTGATCTTCACAACCATGAACAAGACGCTAGGTAACGTGGTTTATTGAGACATTGATCCTAAGGATATTTAACCTCATGCTCTATACCAAGTTTAAGATTCCAATATTTAACCTCATGCTCTGATACCACATTTGTCACACCCGGACTTCATACCCCGGATGAGACCGGCGTCATTAACCTCTCAGAGGTCGCAGACAAACCTCTTAGCATTCGTCATAACATGTGATCATTAAAAATTGCAGAAAAATTAAAAACATTTAATATACTAATGAAGTATACTTAGACTTTATACTTAAGATTCATAAAGACATACTATATTCTAAAACCGTCTCACATATATAGAAACCATCTAAGAATGCAAATCTGGACTTAGCCAATAATAGTCATTATGCCATATAGGCCTTAATACAAAAGAATCCAAAGAACATAGCGGAATAACGTATTCAAAAATTACTAAGTGTTCATAGGCTGGAATATAGATGATAGCGTCCCGAACATGAGGACCTACCAAGACTTGGAGAAAGAGTTCCAAGCTTCTTCAAGTCGACATGCTTAACTTCAATGGCCTAAACCTACAATTGTAGTAATATAAAGTAATGGGGTTAGTACGCCACATGTACTAAGTATGGGTATATGCACATAACACATAGGGACATGCATGAAAACGGATCATTTATCATCTCTTTAGAAAACATGCTAAGTCATATAAAAGTCTTTAATGCACATACCATATATCATATTCACGTTAAAGCATGATCATCACATAAATGATCATCATAATCAAAGACATATTCTCATAGAGTCATATTAACATTTCATATTCAATAAATCATATAAACATAACAAACAAAACACTTACCAATGATCCCATCCCCAACCTACAAGTGCAAAGGTCATGTGAAGCCCCATAACCCTACATAACCGAGTAGATAAGATAGGAGACCATATGTAAAGCTTTGCTTCATGTAACTTGTAACTCAATAACATATTCATTATAAGGATCAACATTCATGTAAGAGTAACATCATATATCATAAACAAATCTTTCATATTATCATATTCATAAGAACAATCTCATAGGACTTCTCTTAGAGTCAACTTGTGCAATGTCTAGGTAGCGTCCCATACCAATACCTATACTAAGCAAACTCCTCAAGTCACCCTAGTCAACGTTCGTTTACTTGTCTTTAATATTACATGAGGGAACATAGGAATTAGCCGATATAGACCATGTGAGCTAAACATGGAATCTGGTGTCTTCCCCACACCGAAAAGAGGTGGTCTACCTGCCAAAGTAGAACCGAATACTACCTAGCTTTCTTATGTGGATCCACTTGCTAGTAACCTATGGTGTAAACATAGTTCGAGAACTAGGAGATGTATTAGAGACCCATAGTGCCACATTACATGGCAACCTCAATCTCATGAGAATCATTGTGAACCTACCTTCCCGCTAGGGAAGGGACACTTCCCATATCTAGTTCATCGGTCTTAGCTTAAGTCCCTTTTCTTGAAATAACCTTTAAGTTTTCTTTTATCATAAACTTATCATAGGTCATAGTAGATTATCTCCTTGTATAACATGATCATGAGCTCTTTTAGATTAGATGAGAATTGTCCTTTCATCGTAACCTTTCTTATGTTAGATTAACATAACATAATCACTTTGTGTAAAGCATACAAGGGATATCATAAACTAGCATATTTGTGTTCTTATCATGATCTCACAATTTACATGATCATATCCAGCATATTAACATAGCAACACCATACATACTTTTCATAACATAGCATCATAACTTATAGGCTAACATAAACATCTTAGAGTAATCACAATTTTAAAAGACTTACCTCTTGTTTCCAAGAACCTTATTCATCATGCGATATTCATAATAATACTTAGTGAAATACTCAATGACATAATCAAGAAAAATTCATAAAATCATGTACAATATCAATGCATAGCGTAGGAGAAGGTAAACGGGTCGTAAAAGGGTTCATTCAACTCTTAAATTATAACCCTAACATTTTCACGTTATCAATTACTAGAAACAACCCATTCGAAACCATCACTTAGAGAAAGATCATGTATCACAGGACATTCAAACATTATCAATCAATTAATCAACAATTCATGCGAAATTAGATATAGAAAACGTTTACTTTTCATTGAAAAACATAAATCTAGGGTTAGGAAGAAAATCCGTTATGTAGAGTAAAAACCCTAGTATTCGAAGTTCTTGAAAACTTATATTGAAAGGACCTCTTGGGAAAATGAATACCAAGAGTTAAAACCCAACCTTATAGATGAAAAATCCACGAAATCTTGATTTGAAACTTCTAAACCTTCATCTTATTCCTTAAGCTTTTCTTGTTCTTCAATGGAGTTTGGAAAAAGAGAGCGTTGTTGAGAGATTAAGAGAATTTCGTTTGATTCTGATTTGGGACGTGTAAAAGTGGTCCAAAACTGACCTAATATCAATATATAGACGTCCCAAGAATTACCCTAAAACCCTCCACTTAAATTACCTAAAACGCCCCTCCTAAATTGACTCCAACTAGGAGAACATTTGACTTAGAGTATCGGGTTTGACTAGGAATTAAATTAATTAATTAAGTTGCTAATTTAATTAATTAAGTGATCTAGGGTAATTACTAAAGTACCCCTAAGTCGTTAGGACCATAACCAACCCCTTTGGACCATCCCAGGTTAGGTACTAGGATGTTTCTTTAGTTAGATTCTCGGCTAGTGTCACCCGGTTAGGTCTTAGGATTTCGGGCACCCTATTTAGTTAGTTTTAGTTAGTCCTATGTTACTTAGTTAGTTAGGTCGGTTAGTTAGAACCTAGGTTTGGTTAGGGGGCTCGGCCCCACGTGGCTTGATCCGACACGCCTGTCCCCTAACCTCCCTAACCGAATCGGTTGGGCTTTTCTCTCGGCCGGTGGCATATGTGCTTGAACATGTGCTTGCACAAGTGTTGTTGTGAATTTTCCTAACCGTGCACTTGTGGAAAGTTCACTTCTTGTCCAAGGGTCCTCACTAAGTCTTTGGGAACTGCTTAATCTACATAATCATTCTAAATGATCATGTGCTATGGTACCTAGGCTTGACACTTGGATGCCTCGTACCTAATGTGTGTAAATAAATAATAATTTTAGCTTAGGGTCTTCATTGCAAGTACAATTCCTAAACAAGCTTGGTTTAAGTTACTTGTTAATAAATAAAATTTGGCTAACACCCTTAAGCCAATATTCTCTAACAATGCCCAATATTACTCAATATTGGGCATTAGGATGCCTATGTACCCCAATACATATTCCTAAAACCTAATAGACTCTTCACTAGACAAGTATATTTTCTGGGAACATCATTTTAAGAATTATTAAATAGATTAAGCTCTAGTCTAAGTCATGGAATTTCCGGAGTTTTACATTAACCCCTTTCCCAAGCCAAAAACCCAACATACAATAAGAAAATCAAAATCCCAAATCTCTCTTCTCTTCCGAATTCTCTCGAACCTCCATTGGAGGGAAAACTCAAGTTCAAGCTAGAGGTTGGTTTTCGTGGTTTCTTCTTCAATTTATTATGGTATTATCATGTGGAAAGGTATGGTGATCCTTAATGTCTAAATAACCTTTTATTTAGAGAGTTCCTTTCAATGTTTTCAAAGAGAATTCATGATCAAAATTCCTATCTTCCAATCTAGCCATGGGTTCTTTCTCAAAACGTTTTCAAAGGTTTTCTTATGATGAATTGATGTTAATGTATTGATTTTAAGGTGAATTTAAATCCAATTGCATGATGAACTCATGCTACCTTCAAACTCTCGATTTAGTCCATGTGTTGGCTTTGTGATCTTGACCTTATGTAAATCGAATTGTGATTCAATTATAATAAAATGCTTATATGTACTGCCTATTATGTATTTTAATGGTGAATTATATGTAATTGATCAATGTGGATCAAGGTTTGAATATTTGGTAGTATTGACTTTTGTTCTTCTATCTTCTATTGATTGTTAATATAGAACACTTGTATGATCTCGATTCTAGGGGAATTGAAGTATGATTTCGTTTAGATTATGATCTCTTTAGCTACTGCCCAACATTGTATTATTGATGAATTATGAGGATTGATCATTGATGATCAAATTAAGGGAGATTTGGTCATGATTGATCTATGTTATTCTATCCTCTATAGATTTATACTGCAATGTACATAAAATGAGATTAATTCTAGGATAGATGAAGCATGAATTCGATTATGTTAAGATACATTTAGCCGCTTCCCTATTATTGAATTGTTGATGAAAAAGGATTATTGATCAATGATGATCAAAGGTTGAGGAATTGGTAAGATTGCCTACTTTCTTTACTTTTCTATAGAATTGATAGATGATTGGCCTTGTAAGGCATTGTGTGGTATGGTCCATTTATGGTGGTGGTGTTTACTTCTTGTCTATCAATATATGTGTTGATTATGTACTTGAAGTAAACTTTTTGTTATATGAGTGCATGGTTATGATGATCACACTACGTGAAGCTTATGCCTAGTTTCCATTCTAGTTATGATCTAGGTTGTGTTACTAATGTTATAAGCATGTGAATAAATATGTTAGGGATAGGTTTAGGTGCTTCCATTGATGATTTCGGATGGTTGATTTCCCCTTACCTGCATACCCCTACATGAATGTGTGATTAACTATGGTTAGGAGTCTTCAATGCAAGTATTGAAGTTTTATTGCCTTCTATGCTATTATGTGTTGTGTGGTCTATGCTTGGTTGTGCATTGTGGTCCTAAAAGAGTGGCTGTATCAATGTGTTGTTGATAGCCATTAGGTGATCATGTTGACCAATGTACACACACTCACACTTCTTGCATGCTTACAAGTAGTATAGGTTCATGCTGTCTATTTAAAGGGTATGTTAATATGCATGTCAAAATCCGAAACCATACCCTAGAAGATAGGATACAATCTTAGATTGTAACCGACGTCGTCGACCTCTCAGAGGTCTAAGACAAGCCTCTCATATCATTCATTGTATTGGCATAGTAAATTTAGCGGAAAATTTAAAACTTTTCGTAGCACATCATATGCTAGAAACATCACATCATATATATATAAAACATAAGTCATAATACATATTTAGACTCTAAGTCTCTTTGCCATCTTAGACTCAACAACTTTAGAGTACATTAAGGACAAGGCCCTTAAGACATAATACAAAGCTATACATTACTAAATAGACTTTACAATAAGTACACATTAGGACATCCTTGAACTTAAGGATTCCTTTCCTTGATCTTGGGAAATCACCTATAAAGCTCCTCAATCATAGACCTCCTTTAAGCATTCCATTACCTACACTTTGTGTAAAAAGTAGAGAAGAATGGAATTAGTACAAGTGCACTAAGTATGACAACCATGCAAAAACATGCATTAAAAAAAAGGGACATTTCCTTTGAAATCATACTTCATGCCATCTTAAGTAAATCATCATAAAACCTTTATCAATAGCATTTATATCATCCACATACTTCATGGAAACACAATCAAAGGCCAAACATCATAGAAAAGCACATATAGAATTTAAGTACAATTTGGGGTCACTTTACAGTGAGCTCCATCACCTTTACAGTGAACTCACTCTCCTTAACATTAACTCTTTCTTTTAATTCATTAGTCTTCCAAGTAATCCTTTAAGGATACTTGGTGCAATGTATCACCTTAGGAACACAAGAGAAGACCATACATAGCATCTATACAAGACAACACATGCCATCATATAAGTATAGTGCAACATAAACCTAGTCAAACCAAGACTACAATATCATACATAAAGGACCCAAACATAATCATATGCATTAGGGTACCTTCCTAAGGCTTCCTAAGGAGTCACTTGTGCAATGTCTAGATGGGTTCATTACTTCCACCTATCCTAAGTAACTTACCTTAAGTCCTCCTAGTTAGGATATTATTCAATTACTTCCATTGTCCATTTTACCTTTAGGGAACTATAACCTCAATCGACATAGACCATGTGATGCTAAACATGGAATCCGGTGTCATCAAACCTTACACCGATGGAAGGTGGTCTACCGGCCAAAGTAGAACCAATATCAACATAGCTATCGAGGTAGAATCCTCTAGCTAGTATCCTATGGTGGCAACATAGTTCAAGAACTAAGAGGTAGATATCCTTATTCATACCATTTGGTAAAGTGGCCGCTCCTCATGGGAATCCCTTAGATGACATATCCCATAAACAAGGGAGTTAACATCACATGGGCAACATTAGGATGAATCTTTCCTTCTATGGATAAGTCATCACCTCCCGTTGTCAAGTTCGCTCGGTGCTAAGTTAAGTTCCCTTTATTGAAAAGCCTTTATTACGTTTATTTGTAAAACACAAGCTTTAGAATATTCCTTCCTCATATGCTTATAGCATATTCAAGCATCTATCTAGTCTTATAGCATTCTTGGGCACCCCTCTCAAGGCTCCTCTATTAACTAGATCCTCATTCATGTGTGTGAGTGTATACATAGATGTGAACAAACCTTTCACATAACACATTAAGTCACACATGTTCATACTTACATATTCATACCTCATCATATCATATACATCATATTCATAACATGTTCATATATTCATCCTTCATATACGTAAGAACCAAACCTAGGAACTATCCTATCAAGATACACATGTGCAATGCATAGACAAGGTTCCATACCCTTTCCCATACTAGTACACCTATCAAGTCATCCTAGTAAGGGAATACAAATCATACTTTCATAAACTCACCTTAATATGCATAGTAGTAGACACTAGTGAATATGAGAACTACCTTTCATTTAGACACAATGACTTATACTACTTGTATCATGCATGTAAGTGAGAGTGTGTGTACATTGACCAACATGATCACATAATGGCTATCGATAACTTCTTTAATCAGCCACCCTATTAGACCACATTACACTTCCAAACACATAGCACACAACACATAATAGCATAGGAGACAAAACAATATATACCTTATAATAAAGACTCCTAACTTTAGCTATTTACACTTTCATATAAGGGTTCATAGGTAAGGGGTTATTAACCATCTTAACACATCCATGGAAGCACCTATACTTTACCCTAACATGGTTATACACATGCTCATACAATAGCCACCAACCAAATTCACAACTAGAATAAGAAAATAGGCATAAGCTTCTCATAGTATCATCTTAAGCACATGTTCATAAGTTCATCAATTTGCCTTCAAGGCCATGGTCAACATATATATAATGACAATAAGATAAACACCGCCACCATAAGTTGACCATACCACACAATGCCATACAAGGCTTCATCAACATTTCTATAAAGAATAGAGAAGTAGAAAAGTAGAGGAATTAAGCATTCTTACCAATTTCTCACCCTTTGATCATCATTGATCAATACACATTATTCATCAATAAAACACATATATGGCAGTAGATAAATGTACTTTAAACATATAAGAAACCATGTACAAGTCGCTACAACATTATACCATAACATACTACAACATATCAACATACTAGGAAAGTAGGATAACATAGAACATTAGCTAACTTCCCTTACATTGATTTTAAATCATAGTTCATACATGTATAAGTCTAAGTCAGTAGCTAAACCTACATTTAACCATATTGAAATCATGATTACATACTCTCAAGATTAGGGTTACAACATAGGCATTTAGGCTTATCGATTTGCTAGAGTGTAGAAGACTTTACCATTACTATGAACTATCTAAGGGATTGATCATCATTCATATTTCATCAATAATATACTTATTAGTCAGTAGCTAATTAGATAAGAAATCAAGACTAAATCATGCTTCATCTAATCACAATTCAAGATACATTACACACTTAGTCTCTTGACTTCCTAGGCTAAAGGAATCTATATCCATTCATGCAAGCCCTTCTTAATTTGATCATTAAGGATTTATACCTACAAAATTCATCCATTATATCACCCTAAAACAGTAGCTACAACAGTTCATACATAATCAATAGTCTACACAATCGACTTCAAGACAACATGTTGAAACATACGCTATTCATGCTCAAAACTTCATATATTTATCATCATGTACTGATAATAATAAATTCACCATCAATTAACGTAATTAAAAATAAACACAAACAATTCAACGTAAGAGAATCACCAATTAATCAAGAACAAGCCATAATCACAAAGCCCATGCAAGAGCTAAACCAATGTTGGAAGGAACATGGGTTCATCATGCAATTGGAGTAAAATCACATTCAAATCATTGTATTAACTTCAATTCATCATGATTTAATCATTAAAAACGTTTTGAGAAAGAACCCATGGCTAGATTGGAAGATTGGAAACTTGATATATGATTTCCTTGAAAAACATTGAGAAGAACTCTCCAAGTGAAAGGTTACTTGAAGATGAAGGATTTCCATACCTTTTATTAGTTGAAAACCTTTTAAACTTGGTGATTCATCCATGGAAAACCCAGCTTGAATCTGTTCTTGAGCTTCACCAACAATGGTGGTTTCTAGAGAGAGTATTTTTGGAGGTAAAGGCTTAAAACATGTGAGAGGATTTTGTGAATGGGTTGATCACGTTTTAGAAGACTTATATACACCTAAATTAACTAAATAAACCTATTATAGTCTGGTTAGGACGTGGGGTGAATTTACAAGTTCACCTCTGACTTGGCAGAAAATCTGCTCGCAGGGAAAACAGCCCACGACGACTTGCCCATGATTGGGCGTCGCGGCTGACAGGGGGCGTCATGGCCCTCCGTTGCAAGCAACAGTGGCTTGACAAGGTTCCCAACTACACCCTTGTATAAGTCCCCCACGACGGAACCCTTGTGACGGGGTGTCACAGCCATGACTGGTCGTTGACAGCTCTGTCGCCAAGGCTGCCTGGGACAGCCTGCCCATCAGCTTTTGGGTCCTTTCTCAAGGACCCTTCGATGGTCCTTGGGGATAATTTCCCGGACGTTTCCAATGAGATTACAAAACTTAACATGTTAAAGACCTTCCACATAAATTTCATCCAAAACAAACACCTATAAGACGTCCAAACAGCCTTAACCCCAACATGACATACGATGAACATCTTAGGGGCTATCTTTCGAACGCCTTGGACGTTCTTGGCGTTTGACCTCCAAACTTCACGAAACTTCATACAATAACATTAAACATCATTTAAAACCATTTCAAGACTCATTAGACTCAGTTCATAAAATTTAGGCATGCAAACACACATGAGGCACATAAGCGACTAATCGTCGAACGTCTTGGACATCCCTTGACGTTCGACTTCCAAATCACTTCAAACTTTGCACACTGCCTCTATATCACATAATAAGGCATTTTAGGACATTATAACATTAAGACGAACATGTTAGTCTCTAGACACCTTATCTTATTTTCGGGGTCTTACAATATCCCCCACTTGGGAACATTCGTCCTCGAATGACACTTAGGACTCTTTGATAACAACAAGGACTTCAATGCACAGAAGAGCAGTTCATCACATTTAAAATATCATCAAATCGGTTTTTTTTTGTTTTTTTTTGGCACTCAATGCACACAAGCAAGCAAAACCATTACTCACTCACTCTTGAATGCATCAAACACAAAGGCCCTTTTTTTCTATGTTCATAGGGGAACCTCCTTCTCCTAATCATAACATGATCATTCTGCCTTAATTCATTACAAGAAAATCTTGAAATCTACTCATAGGCAGATCATAACCCATACTCAAAGTTACTTAAGCACTCATACTTCAATACACAAAAACATGAGTTAATTAAATCGCAAAGATCTTCATTAGTTAGACCTAGTACCATAAAGGTCATACTCAACCATACCATGCTTAGTGATGTACATGGAGGAATATCTTACTCCTCAACACATTACATGTATCATGAGTTCACGCCTTAGCAAAGCACAAGGTCAATTTCTTTTAAAAATGAGAAATTCTCAACTTTTGAAACCAAGACATGAGCATGCATTCTTCCTAGTGAAGTCTAAATGGTAGGTCACACCAAAAACATCACAACAAATAGGAAGAAGTTTCACAAAACGTCAATTTCTAACATAGTACTTACCTTCACTGTAAGTATCACTTGAGAAGAATATCGCAAATCATAGGCACACACATTAACACTTAGCTAAACATGCTTTCACCTTTTCAAGAATGAGCCTAAAATTTTGCATTACAAATCATCAAGTCACTAAATCTTCAAGAGAGTCAACATATTTCATTGTAAAAGAGACTCAACTTCCATTACAAGGCTAAACAATTTACCCTACAAGTGACTATTACCAAGTTCCTTGTCTTACCTCAGGAAGTCAACATCACAATCAGCACATTAAAATGCAAGTCAACAAGAGAAAACATGGATTTTATCAAAACGTTCCTCTCATGCTCTTTGGGAAATTCACCATGTCTCTAAGATGATGTCAATCAATTCATAACAATCGTATAACGATCATGCAATTCACACTTTATGCAAGACTATTTTCATGAACAAGCTTACTAAGAATTCATATTTTCCAATTCAAGTAAGAATAGAAGAACAATGTAGACAATTTCTACAATCTCACTACTCAAAACACCATCCCACACTTAGGGTAAACCCAACTAAGAGCAACTTAACCCAACATATAGAGGATCTTAACTACACAACCTTCATATTCATCACTTAAAGTAATTTCTACTTTAGAGGGAATCTTCATTAATTCAATTTAGCAACACTAAGGCATTCTAAACCTTATCATTTTAGGCAAATCATCCTCAACCATCAATTTTGATCATACCATTCAATTCACATAAGGTCTTCCTTCATTGCAATAGACACTAAGGTCATACATCATTAGTGGAAAACAACAAGGAAGTTCATAACATAACAAGATGTTTAGAAATAACTCTACGACTCATCATGCCATAAGACTCTCATTCTTTAATCTAGATAGCAAAAATTCTTTTCCACATTCCTTATCATGTTCATATTCATAAATTCTACACATATTTCAACAACATCCAATCAAATGACAATTTAGTAGGTTCTCCAAACATGATACAATAAGTTGCCTAGCCTTTACAGTGTGCATGCTTCCAAATACCCAAAAATGCAACATTTAGACATTTGATGGAATAAGTATGGAATTATAAGATACAAAGCTTTACCAACTCATCCTTCATAAGCATGCATACTATATTTACAACTCAAGTCTCTACAAAAGACTCCAATTTATACCAGAAACTCATCAAGTACCACTTATATACAAAGGAAAACAATGCACACCTTTAATCACATACATTCATAGGATAGCATACTTCCATAGGTAGTTATTAAACAATCCAAGTTCAAATCCTAATATTTGGCTACCATCATACAAAACCATATAGGAATACAACAATTTAAGAGAATTCACTTTAACCACCATAACTTCTAGCATGCTTCAACTATATCATGACATACATCATTCGACATAACTTGCTATTGCACATAGATTTCATATATTGCCATAATTGGCATCACATCATCAAATAAGAGATATTTCATACATAGTAAGGTAAGATAACCAATCATAATCCCCATAGAGTTAACATGTGCAATGATCAAGTAAAGCTCCATAACTTCACTAAACCAAGTAACCCAACAAGAACTACAATTAGCACCATACTCCAATCATCTATAACATTCATGCATGAATAACTCCATATCTCACTAGGCTATTTACATGATTATAAGCATAAAGATCATTACATAAAGACATTCACATCTATCATCATACACATACATAGTATTAACCTCCTAAGGTCTCCATCAAGGCAAACTAGTGCAAGACATAGGTAGAGTCCCATACCCCTACCTAAGCCTAGTTAACCCGTCAAGTCGCTTTGGTTAGTATACATCATCAAATAAGGACAAGTGTCACCTTCACACATACTCATTCAAACCATAAAATAGAGATAAGCATTTTAAACTCACTTTTTCTCCCTCAAGCATAGAGCAATCTCATCCAGGCAATAACATATAAAAGACCACGGGACAAGAAAACATAAGAGAGAGATCTTATATAATTAAGTTCTATGGCACGATATGAGATTGATGAAGAAGGGAAACTCTATCGTACTATAGCCTCTCGCACCGTTTGATGTGTCGCGACTCACCACCCATGATACAAACCCATGATACAAGACTCTACTAGACGTGGCAATATGAGACTTCTTAGAACCTAAAACCGCTACATAAACCTCATGCTCTGATACCAAGTTTGTCATAACCCGAAACCATACCCTAGAAGATAGGATACAATCTTGGATTGTAACCGGCGTCGTCGACCTCTCGGAGGTCTAACACAAGCCTCTCATATCATTCATTGCATTGGCATAGTAAATTTAGCGGAAAATTTAAAAATTTTCATAGCACATCATATGCTAGAAACATCACATCATATATATATAAAACATAAGTCATAATACATATTTAGACTCTAAGTCTCTTTGTCATCTTAGACTCAACAACTTTAGAGTACATTAAGGACAAGGCCCTTAAGACATAATACAAAGCTATACATTACTAAATAGACTTTACAATAAGTACACATTAGGACATCCTTGAACTTAAGGATTCCTTTCCTTGAGCTTGGGAAATCACCTACCAAGATCCTCAATCATAGACCTCCTTTAAGCATTCCATTACCTACAGTTTGTGTAAAAAGTAGAGAAGAATGGAATTAGTACTAGAATGCACTAAGTATGACAACCATGCAAAAACATGCATTTAAAAGGGACATTTCCTTTAAAATCATACTTCATGCCATTTTGAGTAAATCCTCATAAAACCTCTATCAATCGCATTTATATCATTCATATACTTCATAGAAACACAATCAAAAGGCCAAACATCATAGAAAAGCACATATAGAATTTAAGTACATTTGGGTCACTTTACAGTGAGCTCCACAGTGAACTCACTCTCCTTAACATTAACTCTTTCTTTTAATTCATTAGTCTTCCAAGTAATCCTTTAAGGATACTTGGTGCAATGTATCACCTTAGGAACACAAGAGAAGACCATACATAGCATCTATACAAGACAACACATGCCATCATATAAGTATAGTGCAAACCAAGACTACAATATCATACATAAAGTCAAACCATAGACTACAATATCATACATAAAGCATACATAATCATATGGGGTACCTTCCTAAGGCTTCCTAAGGAGTCACTTGTGCAATGTCTAGATGGGTTCATTACTTCCACCTATCCTAAGTAACTTACCTTAAGTCCTCCTAGTTAGGATCTTATTCAATTACTTCCATTGTCCATTTTACCTTTAGGGAACTATAACCTCAATCGACATAGACCATGTGATGCTAAACATGGAATCCGGTGTCATCAAACCTTACACCGATGGAAGGTGGTCTACCGGCCAAAGTAGAACCAATATCAACATAGCTATCGAGGTAGAATCCTCTAGCTAGTATCCTATGGTGGCAACATAGTTCAAGAACTAAGAGGTAGATATCCTTATTCATACCATTTGGTAAAGTGGGCCGCTCCTCATGGGAATCCCTTAGATGACATATCCCATAAACAAGGGAGTTAACATCACATGGGCAACATTAGGATGAATCTTTCCTTCTATGGATAAGTCATCACCTCCCGTTGTCAAGTTCGCTCGGTGCTAAGTTAAGTTCCCTTTATTGAAAAGCCTTTATTACGTTTATTTGTAAAACATAAGCTTTAGAATATTCCTTCCTCATATGCTTATAGCATATTCAAGCATCTATCTAGTCTTATAGCATTCTTGGGCACCCCTCTCAAGGCCCTCTATTAACTAGATCCTCATTCATGTGTGTGAGTGTATACATAGATGTGAACAAACCTTTCACATAACACATTAAGTCACACATGTTCATACTTACATATCATACCTCATCATATCATTACATCATATTCATAACATGTTCATATATTCATCCTTTATATACATAAGAACCAAACCTAGGAACTATCCTATCAAGATACACATGTGCAATGCATAGACAAGGTTTCATACCCTTGCCCATACTAATACACCTATCAAGTCATCCTAGTAAGGGAATACAAATCATACTTTCATAAACTCACCTTAATATGCATAGTAGTAGACACTAGTGAATATGAGAACTACCTTTCATTTAGACACAATGACTTATACTACTTGTATCATGCATGTAAGTGAGAGTGTGTGTACATTGACCAACATGATCACATAATGGCCATCGATAACTTCTTGAAACATCCACCCTATTAGACCACATTACACTTCCAAACACATAGCACACAACACATAATAGCATAGGAGACAAAACAATATATACCTTATAATCAAGACTCCTAACTTTAGCTATTTACACTTTCATATAAGGGTTCATAGGTAACCATCTTAACACATCCATGGAAGCACCTATACTTTACCCTAACATGGTTATACACATGCTCATACAATAGCCACACAACCAAATTCACAACTAGAATAGGAAAATAGGCATAAGCTTCTCATAGTATCATCTTAAGCACATGTTCATAAGTTCATCAATTTGCTTTCAAGGCCATGGTCAACACATATATAATGACAATAATATAAACACAGCCACCATAAGTTGACCATACCACACAATGCCATACAAGGCTTCATCAACATTTCTATAAAGAATAGAGAAGTAGAAAAGTAGAGGAATTAAGCATTCTTACCAATTTCTCACCCTTTGATCATCATTGATCAATACACCTTATTCATCAATAAAACACATATATGGCAGTAGATAAATTTACTTTAAACATATAAGAAACCATGTACAAGTCGCTACAAGATTATACCATGACATACTACAACATATCAACATACTAGGAAAGTAGGATAACATAGATCATTAGCTAACTTCCCTTACATTGATTTTGAATCATAGTTCATACATGTATAAGTCTAAGGCAGTAGCTAAACCTACATTTAACCATATTTAAATCATGATTACATACTCTCAAGATTAGGGTTACAACATAGGCATTTAGGCTTATCGATTTGCTAGAGTGTAGAAGACTTTACCATTACTATGAACTATCTAAGGGATTGATCATCATTCATATTTCATCAATAATATACTTATTAGGAATTAGCTAATTAGATAAGAAATCAAGACTAAATCATGCTTCATCTAATCACAATTCAAGATACATCACACACTTAGTATCTTGACTTCCTAGGCTAAAGGAATCTATATCCATTCATGTAAGCCCTTCTTAATTTGATCATTAAGGATTTATACCTACAAAATGCATCTATTATATCACCCTAAAACAGTAGCTATAGCAGTTCATACATAATCAAGAGTCTACACAACCGATCTCACAATCGACTTAAAGACAACATGTAGAAACATAGGCTATTCATGCTCAAAACTTCATATATTTATCATCATGGACTGATCATCATAAATTCACCATCAATTAATGTAATTAACAATAAACACAAGCAATTCAACGTAAGAGAATCACCAATTAATCAAGAACAAGCCATAATCACAAAGCCCATGCAAGAGCTAAACCAATTTTGGAAGGAACATGGGTTCATCATGCAATTGGAGTAAAATCACATTCAAATCACTGTATTAACTTCAATTCATCATGATTTAATCATTAAAAACGTTTTGAGAAAGAACCCATGGCTAGATTGGAAGATTGGAAACTTGATCATAAGATTTCTTTGAAAAACATAGAAAAGAACTCTCCAAGTGAAAGGTTACTTGAAGATGAAGGATTTCCATACATTTTATTACTTGAAAACCTCTTAAACTTGGTGATTCATCCATGGAAAACCCAGCTTGAATCTGTTCTTGAGCTTCACCAACAATGGTGGTTTCTAGAGAGAGTATTTTTGGAGGGAAAGGCTTAAAACATGTAAGAGGATTTTGTGAATGGGTTGATCACGTTTTAGAAGACTTATATACACCTAAAATTAGATAAATAAACCTATTATAGTCAGTTTAGGACGTTATGTGAATTTACAAGTTCACCCCTGACTTGGCAGAAAATTTGCTCGCAGGGAAAATAGCCCATGACGACTTGCCCATGACTGGGCGTCGCGGCTGACACGGGGCTTCATGGCCCTTCGTTACAAGCAAAAGTGGCTTGCCAAGGTTCCCAACTACACCCTTGTACAATTCCCCCACGACGGAACGCTTGTGACGGGGCGTCACAGCCATGACTGGCCGTTGACAGCTCCGTCGCCAAGGCTGCCTGGGACAGCCTGCCCATCAGCTTTTGGGTCCTTCCTCAAGGACCCTTCGATGGTCCTTTGGGATAATTTCCCGGATGTTTCCAATGATATTACAAACCTTAACATGTTAAAGACCTTCCACATAAATTTCATCCAAAACAAACACCTATAAGACGTCCAAACAGCCTTAACCCCAACATGACATACGATGAACATCTTAGGGGCTATCTTTGAAACGCCTTGGATGTTCTTGGGCGTTTGACCTCCAAACTTCACGAAACTTCATACAATAACATTAAACATCATTTAAAACCATTTTAAGACTCATTATACTCATTTCATACAATTTAGGCATGCATACACACATGAGGCACATAAACGACTAATCGTCGAACGTCTTGGACGTCCCTTGACGTTCGACTTCCAAATCACTTCAAACTTTGCACACTGCCTCTATATCACATAATAAGTAATTTTAGGACCTTATAACATTAATACGAACATGTTAGGCTCTAGACACCTTATCTCATTTTCGGGGTCTTACAAGGCACTTATGTCTAATACTATGAATGTAATGAATATGTTCATGAAGTATGATTATGTATCCCTTAACTAGGATGACTTGATAGGTGTACTAGTATGGGCAAGTGTATGGGACCTTGTCTATCCATTCAACATGTGTGCCTTGATAGGATAGTTTCTAGGTTTGGTTTGCTATGCACATGAATGTGAATGCATGATTATGTTAATGTATGAACATGTGTGGTCTTAATGTATTGAGTGAAAGGATTTCTCACATATATGTACACACACACCCATGTATGATTATCTAGTCAATAGAGGGGACTTGAAAGGTGTTCTCAAGTGTACCCTAAACTAGATGGTGCTTTACATATGCTATGTCCATATGAAAGGAATTCTCATATGATTTAAGTTGATAAACTCTGATCTATGGCCTATGATCTAAGCATATGAGGATTCAATCTCCTAAAGCCTACATTTTATAAAATAAAGATAATAATGGATTTTCAATTAAGGGAACTTAGCTTAGAAGTGAGTGAACTTGAAAATGAGAGGTGTTGGCTTCCCGTGGAGGAAGATTCACCCTATTGTTTCATATGAGGTGTTGAATCCCCTGTGATGGACACTAACCCTATGGATTCTCATGAGATGAGGACTCCAATGTCAATAGGCATGTAGAGGGTTCAATAAATATCTCCAAGCTCCATAAACTATGCTTGACACATAGGATCTAGCAAGTGATTTCACTTAATATGATAGCATGTGTTAATGTTCTACTTTGGTTAAGTAGATTACCTTTCCTTGGTGTAAGTCTCTACAACACCAAATTCCATATAGCACCCATGGTCTTAGTTTTGGTTAAGTCTATGGTTTCCCTAAATTAAAATGGACAATGGAAGTAAAGAACTAGAGCCTAACTAGGATAACCTAAGAAGTTTCTTAGTGTAGGTGGGGGTATGGGACTTCGCCTATGCATTGCACAAGTAACTCTTGAAGGGAGTTCTACGAAGGTGTGCTAATCTATGTGTATATGTTTATGTTTTATTCATGACATTGTAGTCTTGTCTATTTGTTGTGATGGTATGCATTGTATGAGTCCTAATGAGCCTACATGATTAGTGTATTACTTAATGTGAATAAAGTGTTGATACTTTCCATGTTGATATATGAAGAGCATTGTTAATGCTTGTGGTCCTATGATAGGTTTACTATGTATGGGTTAGGTTATGGAGCTTATCATGCACATTGCACTAGTAGACTTAGATTAAGATTGTGAGTGAAGTCTAATGTTTGGTTTAATATGAAGTATGTGCCTTGTTATATGAAATTGTTCTATGAAGGTATGTATTGGCTTGTGTAGATGGTATGTATTAGTCCCTTGTGTCCTTAAGGTGATGAATTGAAACAATTATCATTAGAGGGTTACTTGGGAAGTTTAGGAAATGAAGTGGAATGAACTCACTGTAAAACGAAATAGCTCACTATAAAGTGAAAAATGAGCTTACTGTAAAAAAATGCAAAATGTGACTTAAATTCTATGTGTGATTTTATGTGATATTATGACTAAGATATATGCCTAAATGAAGTATGTAAGTTGTATAGTGTTTAATGTATCAAGTTTTATGAAGTTTTCACAAAAAGGTATGATTCATGGTTTCAAGAAAAATGTCCCTTTTGAATGCATGTTTTTGCATGGTTGTCATACTTAGTGCATTTTTATATTAACTCCATTCTTCTCTACTTTTAACACAAATTTTAGGTTGGATGCTTAAAGGATGTTTCTATGGTGAAGAGCTTCATATGTGTTTCCCGAGCTAAATGAAAGAAATCCTTAAGAGTCAAGGATGTCCTATGTCAAGTTATGTTTAAAGTTTTGTAATAGTTTAGTTTATGAATTTATGTTAAAGGATCGTGTCCCTATTCTATTATATGATGTTGAGTCTAAGATGACAAAAGAGACTTAGAGTCTAAATATGGATTATGACTTATATTTTATATATATATGAAGTGATGTTTCTAGAATATGATGTGCTATGAAAAGTTTTAAATTTTCCGCTAAATTTACTATGCAATGCGATGAATGATAACTTTTCCGTTTTATAAGACCTCCGAGAGGTCAAGTACGCCATGTTACTTGTATGGGGTGCTCCTCGGTTGTAACAAACATGGTATCAGAGTATCAGCTTTATGAAAGTGGTTTTAGGGTCCAAAGTCTCATATTGCCACGCCTAGTAAAGTATTGATCATCATGGTGAGTCGCGATACATCTATGAGCGAGAGGCTATAGGACGATAGAGTTTCCCTTATTCACTATTCTCATGTCGTGTCATAGAACATAACTCTATAATATCTCTCTCTTATGATTTTCTTGTCCGGTCGTCTTTTAGATGTGATTTCTTTGATGAGATGGTATCTCTATGCTTGAGGGTGAAAATGTGAGGTTTGATGCTTATCTTGGTTTTATGGTTTGATGAGTATGTGTGAAGGTGAACTTTGATATGTGTTGATGTGATGCCCTTGTGGCTATATATGTGAGTTATGAAAAATGACATGTTAGGTGATGATTTACGCTATGATATGGTTATAACCTATTAAAAAGTTCTTATAGTTGAGTTGAACTTCCTTTTGGATTTGATTGGCATGTTACTCTATGGTTCTGCATGATGATAGTCTAATGATATGATTTGAGCTTGAATTCTTAGTGACTACCTGTGGAAGCATGATTGCCCTTATATGTTTAAGTGTTCAATGTTGCCCTTGTATAGGTGTAATGATTCATGTGTTGCCTTCTATGTGTGATTCCTCATAGTTGCGTTGTTTGAATTGGAGTCCTTTGTATAGACTTGTAACTATAGGTGAAGGTAGTAGGCTTGTCCTTGTAGGGTGATGATGTGGGTTGGATTGACCTATAAGTTACCTTACCTTGGTATTGAAACAAAAGAAAGAGGCCTTATGGCTAAGTCTCCTCTATTGTTTCCCCTAAGGTTGTTATGATCCTTGGTGTTTATGGTATAGTTGAGACCCTATGTGGTTGGGTAGTATGACCTAACTTAATGGGTGTTCATTGTGCTGGGACAGAAACTAAATTCTGCAGAAAATGGTCTGGTGCACAGATTTACGGACCCGATCGACGGGTCGTCATTCAATCGACGGACCGTCGATGGTGTTCGTAGATCCCAAGTATGTCTTGAAATTTTATCTAACTCCTGTTGCCATC
Organism: Solanum lycopersicoides; assembly: GCA_022817965.1. Classification (NCBI taxonomy): domain Eukaryota; kingdom Viridiplantae; phylum Streptophyta; class Magnoliopsida; order Solanales; family Solanaceae; genus Solanum; species Solanum lycopersicoides. The sequence continues at coordinate 35,335,664 of CM040629.1, read as the reverse complement.
GAAGGTCCAATCGACGATCCATCGACTAACTAAAGGACCATCAACGGGGTGTCGTCATTCCAAAGAGCCAATGACCCAACTTGATCCGACCGGTAATATTAAAGGAAAACCATTCATTAGCCTCCAAAATCTTTTCAAATTCTTTTCTTAACCGTTTCCTTTCCCTTATTTCCTTCCTTTCTCATCACAACACCGTATTTCTCCCTTCCAAATTCATCAGATTCCCCCAAACTCCCAAATTCTTCCAAATTCCCAAAATCCTCTTCTTCCAAAATTATACTTGGTTCCTATTGCTTTCTCTGGTCGGTGTTCCAAAGCGGGCACGTAGGTTGTTGCTTGATGAATTCTTGTTCATTCACTGTTGGAAAAGAAACTTAGAATGTGGATCTTGACTTAGGGAAAAAATTGTATGTTTGTGCTTGTTAAAAATTGGGTAAAATGAATGATAGAATGTGAATAGGTAGTGGTGTAATCTGTTTAAAATGAGTTTATAGACTTTCCAACTTAGGGTTTGGTAGCATCTTTGAATCCGAGCATGAAACTTGCGAATTCAAAACCCTAAGGATGAATAAATGGTCTTTTCATTGTTGTTATGGGTTGAGTAAACTTATGTGGGTCTAATAGGTGTCAAAATGTGATAATTGAAACAAGGCCTGAAATCTGTCTCAGGCCAATAGTATGAGACCCCGTCGACGGACCGTTGATGGATCGACGGGCCGTCGATGGGGTACATCAATTGATCAGTCTAAAAAGTGTTCATCTCTGAGATGACGGAAGTGGACTATGATCCGTCGATTGATCGACGGGCCATTCTGCACATCCGTCGTTTCTAACTAATACCCTATTTTGAGAGAGCTTAAAAAACTATTCGAAGTGTCAAACGACGGAAGTGGACTACTGTTCATCAATTGATCGACGGGCCGTTCTGCACGTCTATCGTTTCCCACTAAGAGGTATGTAGAATGAAGACTCTAAATAATTCCTAAGTGTCCAATGACATACACTATTGAAGGACCGTCGATAGTGCCCGTCAACCAGTACTGCAGGTCTGAACTAGAATGTGCTTTGTGTTTCCTTTCTCTGTTTTGTTTGTTTTGAGTGTGTAGTAAGATTGCTATGATACTAACAACTGCTTTACATGTATATATGGCCCCCAAATCGGACATCGTTTATTCTAGGGGCAGGTCCAAGCCGTGGCACCATCCCTTCGAATGATTGGCACTTATGACGATGAGCGAGATCCTGAATATGTGCCCCCAGGCACCCGCGCCCCTACACCAGCTCCACGAGCCACTCGGGGTACCCCCCAAGAAGGTGGCTTCCGGCGTAGTCACTACCTCCTAGTTTGATGAGGAGCGCACACTGACCAGCCAACATCTGCGTCGGCCTTAGGTTCTGAAGGAGCATTTGGCTCCGAAGCGGCAACAGGTTCAGAATCGGCCCACTCTACGGGGTCAAATGAGGCCACTACCTCCAGTTTTGGATCACCTGGATCCACTCACCCAAAGATACCTACCCGCCAAGCCTCGTCTGATGAGGCTCATAGTTAGGAGTCTGCTCCGACACCCCAGGATGATGTCCCTGCACCGGTTCCTGAGGATCCAAATCAGTGGTGCGTAGATGTTCAGTATCAGTTCTACAGTGACGCAAATGCTCTAAATAAAAAAAGGGTGATGGCCCGGTTGGTAAAAGTAGAGCGAAGAGTTCTTACAGGGAGCCTTCACATAGTCCCTGATGTTTAGAGATTGTTTACCCGCCACAGGATCGAGTGGATGTCTAGGAGTCTGGGGTCATATAGCAAAGAGATATTTTGAGAGTTATACGCCTCCTATGTGGCGACTCTCCGAGGTTCTGTTGATAGCTGGGCGAATCCCGCCAAACTGGATCCGCTCACACATGTTCTAGTCCGAGTCTGCTGGGTGGATATTTCTCCTACTACCATCAGCCATTTCCTGTACGGTGCATCCACTGATGTTACTCGGATCCCCCTTACTCAAGAGTTTGATTATAGTGGGATATGGTCAAGAGTGTCCAGTTTCAGAGGATCGTAGATTAGAGAGAAACCGCCAAGAGGTGGCTTGCATAGCACCTGTCCATTGACGATGAGGGAGCAGACTAGGTGTTAGACCCAGAGGCCTTATCAGGAAGTCCAACCTCACTTTCACAACCAAGTTCTTCTGGCTGTTAGTCCTCCACCGCCTATTCTCGGCTGCAATAGAAAATATTCTTACTTGGGATAGAGCGGTACTGGTAGCAGCCTTGCTGTCAGGTTTGTAGATCGACTTCGCGAAGCTGTCAATCACGGTGATACATAAGAGGGATTTCAAGTCCTCCACTACTTACCCGTTCGCATTTCTGATCTTCCATCTATGCAGGGATGCCGGAGTGCCCATTTAGCATTGTGATACACTCCGCACTCTGGGTGGCACAGTTGATATATGTCTAATCAGGGATGAGGCCAATTTAGCGGCACCGCGGAGAGGTCCTAGAGTTGAGTTGCAGCCGCTGAGTGAGAATTTGGTGGATACTATGGAGTTATCCCAAGGGGATGATACTCCCACTTTAGATCCCACTGACGCCAACCCGGCCAAGTCTGCCCATGGCACTAGAAGGCACCCAGTTCCTCCCGGTCTACTCCACTATCTGCAGTACTGTCCCGATAGCAAGGGTCCAGAAGTTAGAGGCCTAAATGGTTACCTTGATGCATCATATCCAACCTTAGATGAAGAAATCCATTGCCGAGGCTGAGTACCGGATTGAGAAGAGGGTGGCCCAGTAGATGGAGCAGAAGATTCAGGTGGTTAATTAGCACCTTAACGCATTTGAGTTGCGGGTTCTTGCACGCCTAGCCCCTACAATTGACTTGACTACACTTTAGGAGGTTGTGGCGAATTTGCGGGCAGATGTTGATTGCATTCTAGAGATGAGGGGACCTGAGCCCGAGACTTCACTTGTTAAGCTAGCGGAGGACACAGTGCGTGTTGCGCTATTCATAGCCCCTACCGAGCCACCGTCTGAGTCATGTGGTCATTCCAAGAGGCACCATTCTAGCCACAGCACAGAGGGAGAGTATTCCCGTGCAAGGAAAAATAAGCGGAAAGACCTTGAGGGTGTAGAGATTTATATGGGCACTACTGTGGCTGACCCTACTACTGATGTTGCGGGTTCCGAGAAACCGGACCCACCTGTGTGTTGATCGTCGACGCTATGTGCCTCAGGTTTGCTTCTCCTACCACCCTGTATTTATATTTATTATGCATTGGGGACAATTGCATGCTACTTTGTTGGGGTGGGATAAATGGAAAGTGAGTGTTAAGGTGAAGTCTGAGTAGCCCAACTCACGATCCTCTCTTCGGGGTGTTCTTGCTTGTGTTCTTTCGCCCCAAGAGACTGATTACTTTACCGTTGAACCGGCATGTCGTAACTTGTACAATGAATGAAAGCATGAACTATGAATGGTGATGGCTAAGCATGAGTGATATCCCGTTCTAAGAAAAATTCTTGCATGAATACGTATAAAGAAGTTTAATGTCTAATCATGACATAGAGATGCACCCACTACATGACCCTCAGACGAACACTCAAACTAGGTGTCTAAAAATCTGATAAGGTAATGAGGTGTCAATAGAGTGTGAGGAATTTTGATTGTTCCATTGTTGGTACCCAGCTAGAACTTTCCCGGTTGGTCCTGCAAAAGGAATCTGTGTTAGACGACTAGGAAAGGATCATAGGCCCTTGTTCGTATTAGCAAACATCTAACCTAAAATAAAGTGAACCAAATGAAATTGTTATCCCGTTTTTATCCAAATATGTTGAGCTTATAATAGACCTTTCTTTTCTTCACCAACTCACCTTTCCTGGGTATAATGTGTTGGCCCTGGTCCCTCCTTGGACATGTGCACCTCAACATAGGTCAAAAGCATAAGTTGAGGGTGGCTAATGCAGAAACTGACCTCGTCTTGGCCCTGACCGAACCTTGGGTAATGTGTACCTCGACTCATGGCAAAGTCATAAGTTGAGGGTGACTATTATGAGTGATGACCCAAAAAGTGGGTATGAAAAGAGTAATGTGGAAAAGAAAAGAAAAAGTGATCAAGTGAGGTGACTCAGTCAAAGTTATCAATTGAATGAAAGAACGAAAAGAAAAAAAGACATAAGATAAAGAGAAAAGAAAGAAAAAGAGTTGAACTAAAAGAAATAAGAGTCACTTCCACAAAGAACAACGGGGGAAGCAAGGTAAAAATGAAAATAAAAGAAAAGTAGGGCATAAGAGATAATGAAAGAGGTAGGATGCTTAGCCATAATGTCAAGGAGGGAAAAAAGTCACTAAAATATACACATATGTACCATACCTGACCCTAAGCCTACGTTACAAGCCAAGAAAGTCCTATCGTGATTCTAGAGTCTAATGTGGTGAACTTAAGCAGTGAAAATAAGGGCAAGCCTATGGCGACAGTACTAAATAGGTGCGAATTTGTTTTGATCGTGAATGTTGAATAACGATCCTTGTACCCAAAGTTAAAATCATTGTGCGAAAAGCAGGATTCCTTTTGAAGTGAGGGCACTAGTTGCAATATCGTAAAGTTGGTACCTTGGTAAGAGGCAAAAGAGTAGAGGTGTCGGTGCATGGTGAGTTTATGTCATGGTCTGATCCACATGAGTTAGCTTATTGAACCTAAGAGTATAATCATACACTAAAGCAAAGAAAAAGTTGGGATTGATAGGTATGTGATTGCGAAAGCTTAAAAGAGTATACTTTTGTAGAAAGTGTTGTGTTGAGTCATAGTGTGTCGCTTCAGGACAAAAAATAAATTTAAGTTGACGGTGTTGATGTATCGTGGTTTCACGGTACTTTCAATGCTTTTTCCTTAAGATTGGTGTGTATGTAGAGCGTTTTTGTAGTAGTTTTAACATATTTTTATCTTTGTTTTGCAGGAAAGGTGTCCAAACTCAAAATGCAGAAGGAAGCTGAGATTTAGTACAGAGGTGACCAACGAAAGTCCATCGACGGTCCGTCATTCCATCGACGGACCGTAGATGGTGACCATCAACTTATAGTTCAGTCATCTAGAGAAACACAGAGAAGTCTGACCAAGTGCGGGGCTACATAAGAATCGACGGTCCATTAATTGATCGACGGACCGTCCTGTTGAATCGTGGTTAAGTTCATAGATAGTACCAGTAGCCAAAGTTGGAGAAAGTCTAAGTATGGAACGACGGAAGGCATAGATAAAACGTAGACGCATCGACGGACCGTGTTGTTATCTGAAGGATGAAAAAAGATGCTTAGTCTGGACTGACGGAGGAAGTCGACAGTCGATCGTTTCATCGACAGACCGTCTGTGGGGGTCGTCGATTACAACCGCGTTTTTGGACAACTTTCCTTATTTTAATTCCTTTTAATATAGGACAATATTTTCTATAAATAGGGTATAAAACCTCATTTTTGGGGTTGGATTCTGTTACTATTGTTCTTAGTTTGTTTTTGGAGATTGGGTTTTTGAAGCTTTAGCATTAATTCAAATTTCCGGAGTTGTTCTTCAAGTGATTTCTTGTTATTTCAAGCTGAATTTCTGGATTTTCTTCGAATTGTCAAAGTAAGTTCATGATTTATTATTTATCAAATATGAATTGTGTTCTTATATGCATGGGTAACTAAATCCACAACTAGTGTTGTGGGAACCATGGGTGATTAACAAAGTAAACCTAGGTTAATAAAAATTCTCAAATAGGTTATTGCATGTATTAATAATTCATTCGTTTAGAAGTATTTTTAACGAGTGCACGCGTTAGAACTCACCTTGTTGCTACTTGGCGGACCAAGGAAGTAATAATAAGAATATAATTATCAACATAGATTTAGTGGGATACTATCTAATAGGCTAGTCTCGATTGGTACGAACTAATAACTAAGCCATACATCGAGGTAATGCTTAATATGAAGTAAAGGTAAGGGTTAGTAGCTTATACACACGTAGCCGGACCAAGGTGCGGGGTGAAATTCTCTAAATTTTGGACCAAGAATTTAGAGATACCTAGCTTATCACTTTGCATGCAAAACACTAGGGAAGAATTTTTATAGCTAGGAATGTGGCGTTATGAACCTATGGGGCACACTTACACCCTAGTTTTCTCACAAATTGATAAACACCAAAGATTTACTCATGTTGCTTGTTTTACTTAGAGACATTAAAAGACTTTTGTTTCACAAAACCCCTTCTGCAATTACATGTTTTTCGAATGAACTTGACTAAATAGAAGTAATCGTATATTTAAGTTAAGTCTAAATCATTTTACTCGTGGGATTGACCCCAACCTAATAGTTGGGTTCTTTACTTGATACGACCGCTTATACTTCATTATGGAGGTGTAATTTGAGCGTATCACACAAACCTCTGAGTGTACTTCAATCATAATTGCTGAAGCCTCTTAAGAATTTACACATCTTACAAATCCCCAATCAGGTGTCTTCTTGTACAGTATGCCTCCGCTTAAGAAAAAACCGCTTGCTAGTAGTCGAACAGTTCTTTTTTTATTACTAGTTACATTCGACGGACATTCTCCAGACTAAAGATATGTTTTAATATCATGGAACCAAGGTTTACCATCAAATTCCTCTTCAACCATGTTGCAATAAGCATGTTGATCATGAATTTTTATGTATAAAGTATCGATATGAGCGTCATCGGGATGTTGGAGCATTGATATAAAGTGGCCAACGCATCTGCAATCTCATTGTGAACTCTCAGAATGTGTCTAAACTTTATAGACACGAATCATTGACAAAGATCTTGTAAACAATGTTGATATGGTATGAGCTTTGGGTCACGAGTATCCCATTTTCCTTTAATTTGATGAACTAGCAAATCTGAGTGTTCTAACACTAACAGTTCTTAGATGCTTATGTCAGTAGCGAACCTCAAACCCAAAATGCAAGATTCATAATTTGACATATTATTAGTACAATAGAATCTAAGTTGGGCCATTTCGCAAGCCTGCCCGTAAGCATGGTTTTTGAAATATATATTTTAACGGATCTATATGATAAATGAGAAAATTAGTGTAATATGAAAGATAATGCTTCAAATATTGTGCTACCCAAGTTAGGGAACAACATGTTCTCTCAAGAAGGGTATACTTTGATTCATAAACGGTAAACTTCTTGCTGAGGTAATAAATTGTAACACTCCAAAAGTTCATGACTTATTCTAGAGCCTCACATGATGAACCAAGCCTTAAAACACTATTTCTAAGCCTAATTTAATGTATTGAAACTATTTACGAAGTCTTACAATCAAAATGTCAAGAAACATCCAAGACGTTCGAAAACTAGTGCAATTGAACTAGTAAAACGTCCTTAGGTTTTGTGAAGGTTTAGGTGTGTTGTGTGAAGTCTAACACTTCTAAAAATAACTTTAAATAGGTTAAATGAGGTATATAGGGATAAAACGTCTAGGTCTGACCCCCCAAGGACTACCCTAGGGGTCCATGGGAATGACCCAACTTTGGCCAACAAGCTGTCAAAAGGCAGCATCCAATTGCACTAGGTGGGAACCATTCCACGTCGCGGACTTGGTGTACCCATGGAAAAAAATCATGGTCCTCGTCGCGGACACGTAGCGGACTCCACTATCTAGAAAATTAATTTTTGGAAATCTTGCGAGAATGTCTCCGCGACGCGAACTTGTTTCTGGACGAAAATCTAAAATTTAGAATTCAAGTTTGACTTCACTAAAAGGTCAACTTAAGTGAGGGCTCTCTTGATTATTTTAGGGGATGTTTATGTATTGATTTTAAATCACTTTTACCTCACAATTTCCCACTCAAATAAAATTTCCAAATCAAAACTCAAAAGCTCTCCCTTCTCTCTACTTTCTCTCTCTACTCAATCTCCATTGAAAAAGCTTTGAAACTTCAATAAGAAGACCAAATTCCCAAGTTTAATACTCAAATTGGTGGTTAATGTCTTGTTCAAGGTATGGTTTCTTTCACTCTTGGCATTCCTTTCCCCAAGACGTCCTTTCAAAGAGATTTCTAAACTTTCCCAAACTAGGGTTTTCTCTACACATGGGTCTTCTTTGAAAAACGAAATTGATAATCAATTGTGATGAATTATGGTCAATTAATGTTTTTTAAGTATTTATTAATGGTTAATTCTTGTTATTCACTCAATATTCCCATGGCCCATGTCTTTCCCCAATTTCATGAAAACCTTGAATAGATATGGTGAGTTGTGAAGGTGATGAACATGTGGATTGAATACATTGATGTTAGTTATGTAATTGATTCTTGAATTTACCTTGTGTATGTATTGATTATGTCTTCATGGTAATGGAAGTATGAAGGTTCTTGAAAGGGGCAAGGAGGTATGTTGATTGGTTCTTCTTAGATTCAATTATGAAGTATGAGTTACTTAGACGGTAATGCTTCTATGTCTAATGTGTGGTTGTGAGGTTGATGCTATATATTCCTCATCCTTTACCCTAAGACACTTGAATTCGCTATGATGTATGTATACATGTTATGATACGATTATTATATGATTGAAAGTAGTTATCATGATTATAATAAAGTGTAAATGAAAGGTTTACTCACTTGTATGGGATTTCTAAAGTGAAAGGATTGTTCTCACTTATGATGACCTATGAGCCAATATGATCATATATTTACATAGGGGTCTATAAGAGATTAATGCGAATTTTTATGATGAAATAAGATGATTACTAAAGGGAATAGATATTTAGCAACGAAAAGTCTTGTAAATGAGATTGAGGTCTCACGTTTAGTAAGTCATCCCTCCCACATGGGTTTCTTCACGTCTAGCATGTCTAGATTCCAAATATATGTGCTGTCTCATGAGATGGAAACCTCCACGTCTAGCAAGTCAAGGTTTCTAGTATCAATCTCCTTGACCCTTAACTATGTGCCCACATAGGAATATAGCTTATTGGATCCACTTAGATAGTTATGATGATTGGTTACACCTTAGGCAAGTGTTAACCCTCTCTTTTTGGTGTGGTGGGAGAACATCAAATTCCATGTAGCTCACATGGTCAAATGTAGGTTATGGTACTTATTTCCCTAAAGTAAAAGTAAATGAATAATTTAAGTATGTGAACTATTATTATGGTTGTCTTAAAGGTTATTACATAGTGTGAGAGAGGGTATGGGACTTCTTTTGTACATTGCACATGTGGTATAGTGTGAGGGAGAGTATGGGACTTCTTTTGTACATTGCACATGTGGTATCCTAAGGGATGATCTTATTAGTGTTCTGGTATGATTAATTTGATTATATTCTATATGCATCAAGCCATATATGATCTTATGAACTAAGAATGTTATGATGAAATATGAATTTATGATGTATGCATGAAATATGTTGCTCAATGTGATACTTAACTTTGGTTAGGATTATGGGGTCCTATTCTTGGCATTGCACAAGTATTGCTTGAGTTGCTTATATGTTGGGTTGACTTATGATGTTCCATATATGTGTATGTTGAGTTACTTGACACTAATCATAGTTTTTTGACTAAATTGTGCATTTTCTCAAGCATTGGTGATTTTATGAATAAGAGTCATACTTAGTACATGTGGTTTGTACTAACCCATATTTCTTCCCTTTTCCCCAACATTGTATGTTCCGGTCATTGAAGAGATTCTAGACCACTTTGCAAGGATACTTGGATTTCTTCCTCCAAGTAGTTGGTGAGTCCTCCAAGTTCGAGGATGGTGCCTTTTGATCTACCTTAGTAGTAGTTTTGTTATAGTTTAAAGACATTCATTTCCTTCCAATTGTTGAAGATATTTATGCAAGCCCTATGTGGCAATTATGGATTTGTATAAGGGTTATGCCCAAATGTTGTACTTCATCTTAGATGGTTTAATGTGAGACAAATTGTTAGAGTAAATGATATGTGAGAAGTCTATGTACACCTCAATAAGTAAACTCCATATATGTATTTTGTCATTTTTAGTTTTCCTTGATTATATCGGGGCATAAAACCTTCCCGAACGGGTTATTCCTCCTACTTCATCTATTTCTTCATCGACTTCTTTCCCCTTATATGTCACGACAATAGGATCATAATTCCAAGGAATATCTTTGGGGTCAATCATTAGAAGTTAGGACACCGGCTTAATGATTACAGGTGGAACATAGGCTCCTTTCACGATCAAGATAGGCTTGTTTGGCCCTCTTGGAACAGTCAATCCTTCCTCTCTCTGACTTGCCCAAACATCTTCGAGTGCTACTTTCACAGTTAGGATGGATGTGTTTTATGGGCTTAACTTTTCTGATGCCCTCTCTGCCTTTAAAGTTTCCATATTTGTCAAGTCAACAACATTCGCCGAATTTTCTATGCCAGTTCTAACCTTAAGGATTGGCTTGTATGAAACTGCAAATTTGCTGACACTCTTCATCATTTCTAACATGTTTGTTTCAGTATGCCTCGGAAATAGATTTTGATTGATGTTGGGTCCATTCGGACTTTCAACTATAATGCGATTATCAAATCCTGAATGGCCTTTTTCAAATACCAACATCTCTCTAGGTTTTGTCCTGGGCATCAAAACAATACACACAATGTTGAGAATAATCCAGATTTTTTGGGAAAGGATGCTACATCTTTCATTCAATAGGGCTCAAAACATTTAACGTCTTTAATTTTGGAAATAAACGATCATATGACTCCCCAATAGGATTGAACTCATCTTTAGTTCCATTTCCCTTCTTGTATTGTTGTCTAGTACGAAAAGGAATTTTAGCAGTATTTTGGTGAACTTGTGGGGGGGTGGATGATTTTAGAATTGGTGCACGCCATTGCGGATAACAAGGGGGTGCATTTGCTATGCGCTAAAAGTGGGATATGGAGAGTATGGGACAGAATATTGTGGAGTTTGGGAAAGAAAATAGTGTTGCGGGGGATTGACTTGGACATAGGTCTGAGGCGCTCATACGATAGTTGCTACATCCTCCCTTCTCTTCTTCCCTCCAATATTTCTAGAATCATTTTGAAGCACGTGTGTTTTGGCTTTTAAGGCATCTTGGCTTAAAATATTTCAAGACTTGATGTCATTTTCCACCATTTCCCCAACCTTGATAACTTCACCAAAGGTCTTCCCGACGGCAAAGATCAAATAATGAAAGTAATCAGGATCTTGCGCTTAGAGAAAAATGTCAATCATCTCCGACTCCTTCATTAGTGGTCTATCCCTAGCATCTTGCTCCCTTCATCTGACAGCATATTCATGAAAATTTTCTGTAGTATTTTTCCTCATGTTGGCTAACGAGGAGCGGTCTGGCGCAATATCAATATTATATTGGAATTGTTGCACAAAACATCGAGCCAAATCATCCCACGTATGCCATTGGAAATATCCTAATCTATGAATTATCTGGATGCATTACCTACTAAGCTTCCACAAAATAGGTCATAAGCAATTCTTCTTTGCACTCTGCATCCCTCATTTGATTGCAATATCTCTTCAAATGAGTTATGGGGTCTCCATGACCATCGTATTTCTCAAACTTTGGGGTTGTAAAACCAGTAGGTAAATGAATGTGGGGAAACATGCATAAGTCACTGAATGATATGCCGTTATAGCCCCCCAGTCCCTGCATATCTCTTATACTCTGTTTCAAACTCTTCAGTTTCTTAACCATATCTTCATGTTCCTCAGTTTTAATCATCTTTTCAACTTCGATAGGGGAACTATATTGATGAATGTGGGGATAGGAGCTTGAAATTTTAATGGCCTCTTCAAGAGTGTAACCATGATCATGAAGAACTTTGGACGGAGGATCGTTGTTGGACTTGGTCATCATTGTAGGTTGCAGGACGCTATTAGTCGGGGCAGTTGACACAAAGAGTGTTACTTATCATAGGTGTACTCGAAGGGCGCGCCGTAAAAGTTCCAGCTACATTAGATTTGTTGGAATAGGGGAAAAATCCAGGGGGATAGCTTGGATTACTTATTGACACCTGCATAGGGGCGACATACTTGTATTTAAATAGTCCCGGATTGTAGACGGTGGAGGTTGTCCACTTATCCAAGCTTCGTACATCTCTGTCATTTGTTGTTTTAATGCACTTATGTCTTCTGTTGGCACCTTTCTTATGAAGTCATCTGGTTCCGATCTCATCACTGTACGATTTGTTACTGTCTTTGTGTGCCATTTTCTGTTTCCCTTTTGACCTCATATTGTAGGGATATGATGCCAGCTTAACCATAAACCAATCACCTTTAAGCTAATATGTCTATGTTTCTTTATCTCTCTCTGGATGGAGTAGCAACAGATTAGTGTTAAGAAATTGTGCACATTGGATCCACATATATAATCCTGATATGGAATACCTTATGTTTCATCCTGCTTATCTAGGAGTTTTTCTCCTCTTTAGTTATTCAAAAGGTTTGATCGAACCCATTGGGTTGCCTACGTATCATATGAGTGCATGAATCAGATCTCTGTATAGTTTGAGAATATACATTAACTTTAACTATTTTTTTCTTTTTTAAAAATAAAATAAAATAAATACATAAATTATATTTCATATAGATTCTAGATATATAGATATATACATTACTATTTAGATATTTATGAATTTATATTAACGGAAAAAATGAGACTAGAAATAAACATAACTTAACATATCATTTCAATGTTTGAAACATAAGTAGGAAAATGATAAGAAATAACCAAACGAATGTCAATAACTTAAACAAATACAACTTAGACAAAGTGTAGAAACCTAGAATAAAATAAAGTAAAACTTAAACTAAAGAAAACGATACTAATAAAACAAAGGTTTGCATCAGCCTTCATGTCCCAAAGACACAAATGTCATCCTTGCATCCCAAATCTGCTCACTCATGGAGATGGTGGTCTTAAATGCCCTCCTACACTCTGATATATATCTTTCAATGCAGTCGTAAGGTACTCAGCGAATTCATGTACTTCAGAAAAAAATTACTTATGGTTCAACTCTTGGTAATTTAGACCCATTCAGGCAGTACGGTAATCCAAATGATGGACTTTTGATCGAAGTGCAATGCAATTCTAATTCAATCCTCGTATATGTAGATCACGGTAGGCCACCATTTCTCTAGCACGTCAATCTTGAGTCAAGACTGACTCTATTTTCTCTTGAAGTCTTCCCCTTTCATGGATCCACTAAGGTCTCTCTTGATCAAAGTCCTTATAGCACTTATGATCACATGTCCTTAATTGTTATTGTCGAGATGCGGCAAGTTCTGCTACTTATGCTCCCCTAATCTTTGCTAGATTAACTTGTCCTTGAAGCAAGATTTCTCTCTGAGTTGCCTTGGCTCTTTCCTCTTTGAAGTCTGCCTGTTGTTGGGTTAGAGCGGCTCTAGCGAGCTCTAATTGTGCTCTTAACTCCTAATTTTCAGCAAGGTAATCACGCATATCCAACTCGATCTCAGCCTCATGGTCTGTTGGTTCATTTACAGATCTCTTTGGTCTAACTCGTAAAGGAGGTTGTTGCTCAACAAAATTGGAGTGTCATGGGTGCGTCTCTCTTGTGTGTCGTTCTTTGACCAAAGTTTCAGTTCCCATGACTAAACAACCATCCCAAATCCTGTGGGCCAATCCTTCAGGAAGGGGGACCTCTTGTCACAACCGGGGAGCACCCCCTAGAAGTAACCGGTGTCTTCGTCATCGAAGAGGACTAAGACTAACCTCTTAGCATTCATCATTACATTTCATAGGTTAAATTAGCGGAAAATTTACAAAATTTAAACTACTTTTACATTGAGGTTTACTTAGCCTCTCGCATACACATAATATATATATATACATAGAATCCTCATATAATAAGATTACACAGTCTTCTACTTTTATTTCAGATACATAATATAGCAATATAGATTCATAAGAAGTCTATAATACGTCTCATATTAAACCATCTAACTCGAATACAACATCTTGGGTTCAACCCATACTTCATTACAATAAAGGCCTCATATAGGTATATACAAAGTCAACAAAGAAAGAGAATGAACTAAATTGTGTTTAAGACTAAACAATATTCAATAGCAAGATAGTGGCATCGTCCTCGGAAGATGAGGACCTACCGAGCACTTGGGATATATCCAAGTAGTCTTCAAAGGCTTTCCATAATCTCAAGGGTTGGATCCTACATTTGTAATAAACATAAAAGATGGGTTAGTACACACTTAAACTAAGTATCAGTATATGCACACATAACAATTGAAAAAAGGCTAAAAAGGACATTTGTTCAAAACATGCTAATTTACTTTGAAAGCCTTATGCACAATCATGTACCCATATAGAACAACAATTTCATAATCCATAAGTCAAACACATGTACAACACAAGAACAACATCATCAAGTAATAGTCAAGTCAACATGTATAGAGTTCTTAACTACATCACATAAGCAAGACTCTTATTCATAACCCCACCTCAAGTCTACAAGCGTAATGACCAAGTAAAGCCCCATAACCTTACTCAACCAAGCAAACCAAATAATGGATCATAAGCAATGCATAACATCACATAATATAGCATCAAGAGTAGTTATCATCATGTTTAGCAATATAGACCAATAGCACGTTCATAAATGAAACTAACATCATATAATATCGTCAATATGTAAAGTCAACATATGCATAACATTCAAGATCATAAGAACATAAGAACAACCTCCTAATGCTTCCCTCAAGGAAAACTAGTGCAAGGTATAGGTAGATTCCCATACCCCTACCTAGTCTAAGTCAAACCTCTTAAGTCACCCTAGTTAGTGTTTACTTCATTACTTCATTTTACCTTCGGGAACACTTGCCTTAACCGACATAGACCACAAAAGATAAGTGTGGAATCCGGTGTTGTAAAACCTTACACCGATGGAAGGTGGTCTACGGCCAAAGTAATATCAAACATGAACATAGGATCTAGGTGGATCCACTAGCTAGTATTCCTATGGTTGCAACATACTTTATGGAGCTTGGGGGCTGTTATGGAAATATCACTCTATGCCCGTTTTGGACTATGAGGCTATCCACCTCGTGAGGACTATGGTGAATCCTACCTTCCCTCCTTGGGAAAGCATCACCCCTCATCTACAAGTTCACTCTGTACTAAGCTAGAGTCCCTTTTGAAATGTCTTTCGTTATCATTCATAACTTAGTGTAGGTCATTGGGTCTAATCCCTTGTATAGTCATAGTCATTTAGCTCTATAGGAACTGCATGAGAATATCCTTTCCTGGTAACCCTCATATGTGAGATTAGCATTTCATCACCGTCATGTCATAATAAGGCACATAGGTACTTCATAACCAACCTTATGTCAATTCATCTTAAGAATAATCTCACAATCACATAGTCAAGACATTTCAATTCAACATCATACCAACACCTACTTAGGCCATTCACAAGACATACTTCAATTGAACTACATCATCAATCACAAGTCATCATAATTGAAGTAAACGTTAGGATCATGAAAACTTACCAAATCTCCTTCAAAAGAATCATCATGGTGTTACCATCAACCAACCAATTACATCCAATAATAGGTGTAGTAACATCAATCAATAGTAATTAACACAAGAACTAGGTCAATTGCATGATCACTATCCCTATTGACTTCAATTCATATCCTAGGATTAGGGGAGAAGGGTAAACATTAATTCTTCAAAATTTATATACAATATCACCAACACATTACCCTAATTAGTCCATAAATGTATTAGAATAGATAAAACCAATCTAACAATCAATACATTCTTCAATTCCCATCAATTAATAACCAAGATCCAAGATTTGGGGAATTTGGGGAAAGGTACATAATCTATATGAAATTGCATCAATTTAACATCAATTAACATACAATCTACACTTAATTAGTCATAGGCAATCACAATTTATCATCAATTTGAAGTTTAGAAGAAAACCCATTACAATAGGAAAACCCCATGGAATTGGGTAATTTAGAAATCAACTTTGAAAGGACCTCTTGGGAAAAGGATTCTCAAGAGTGAATAACCATACCTTAATGAAGATTAATCCACGAAATTGAAGTGAAATCTTAGAGAAATTGGTCTTCTTCTTCAAGCTTTGTTCTTCCTTCAATGGAGGATTTTGGAAGAGAGAACGTAGAGATCAGAGATGAGAGTTTTTGGGTTTGTTTTGGGAATTGAGTTTAGGTGAGTTAAAAATAACTTAAAATTGACCCTTACGATATATATAATCACCCCCTTAAATTACCCAAAATACCCCTCACTTAAATGGGTCTTTTTGTGAATTCAAAATGCTTAAAATACTATTTTTACGAATCAAAAATTGGTTCTACGTCGCGCTAATTTTTTTTTTGAAAAATTTAACTGAGAAAGTGGACCTCGTGTGGGATACGCATCGCGCAGAAGCTTCTTGATTCTTGATTTTGCGCAGGCTGCTTTGGCAGCCTGCCTACCCATCTTGGGGTCCTCCTCAAGGACCCTACGGGTGGTCCTTGGGGAGTCGTTATTGAACCTTTAGACCCTCTATACTACATTTTACCTATTTAAGGTCTTTTTACAAGTTTTAGACTTCATTTGACCCTTCCAAAACTTCACCAAACATAGCGACGTCAACTAGTTCAATTTAGCTAGTTTCCGGACGTAATAGACGTTCCTTGACGTCTTGGCTCTAAAATTTCCCAAATGAATTATACAAACTATTTTGGGTCTTAAAACAGTATAACTAACATTAAATGAACTTGTTAGTCTCTAGATTAGGTCTTGGCTTTTTCGAATGTTACACCTCTAGTACAACTTCGGACATATAATCTCTCATATCCTCAGTAACAAATATAACTTGGCGTCGGCCCAATTGATGTAAAACCCGCAGCGGTACGTACGGTTGCACAACCTTAATACCCATTGATGTGTCGTGGTTTTACGGTGCTTTAAATGCTTTTTGCTTAAGATTTGTGTGTGTCTAAAGCCTTTTTGTAGTAGTTTTAACATGTTTTTGTATTTGTTTTGCAGGAAAGATGTCCATAATAAAAAAGAAAAAGGCAGCTGGAATATAATGCAGAGAGGCGACTTACGAAGTCCATTGATGGCCCGTCGTTCAATCGACGGTCCGTTGGTGGTGACCGTTGATTCAAGTTTAGACTAATGGAGAAACTCGGGGAAATCTTACCAAGTGTGGAACTATGGAAGGGATCGACGGACCATATTGCTAAATCATCGATGTGATCAGAGATAGTTCCAGTACCAGAAGTTGGAGAAATTATAAGGATGGAGCGACGGAGGGCATCGACGGACCGTAGGTGCATAGACGGACCATGTTGTTGGTCCGTCGATTGATTCATAGGTGATGCCATCCGAAGGAAAACAAAATATTCTAAGTTAGGATTGACGAAGGCAGTCACGGACAGTTGTTTCATCGACGGTCCGTCACTAGGGGTCGTCGATTACAGTTGTGTTTTTGGACAAACATTCCTTATTTCAATCCTTTCAATTTAGGACAATGTTTTCTATAAATCGGATTTAAAACCTCATTTTTGGGTTACACATTGTTATTATTGTTCTTGTTTTCTTTGGAGATTGGTTTTTGCTAAATTTGGCAATAATTCAATTTTTGAATTTGGTTTCAATTATTATCTTGCAATTTCAAGTTGATTTTCTGGGATTTTCTTCAAATTGTTAAAGTAAGTTCATGATTTATTTCTTAACAACTATGAATTGTGTTCTTGCTTACCTGGGTAACTAAATCCACAACTAGGTTTGTGGGAACCATGAGCGATTAACAAAGTATGAATAGTAATTAAGCAATTCTCAAATAGGTTCTTGCATGTATTGATAAATCTTTCGCTTAGAAGTCGTTTTAACGAGTGCACGCGTTAGAACTCGCCTTGTTGCTACTTGATGGACCAAGGAGGTAGTTAATAAGAAAAGAATTATCAACATAGATTTAATGGGATACTATCTAATAGACTAGTGTCGATTGGTGCGAAGTAATAACTATGTCATACATCGATTATGATGTCTAATATGAGGTAAACGTAAGGGTTAGTATCTTATACACACGTAGCCAGACCAAGGTACGGGGTGAAATTCTCTAGATGTAGGACCAAGGATTTAGAGATTCATAACTTACCAATTTACATGCAAAACACTAGGTAAGAATTGCTATTACTAGGATTACTGCGTTATCAGCTTATGGGGAACACATTCCTAGTTATTTTTATTAATTTTGTAAGGTCCCTAAAATGACTTAGGTGAAGCTAGAGCCTAATGTATCTGTCATGATGGTCTAAGGTCATAAATTGGTTTATAATATGGTATAGAGGAAGTATCTAAGAGTTTAGGTGTATTGGAAGTCAAACATCAAGGGACGACCAAGACGTTCGACGACTAAGTCACCTAAGTACCTCATATGTGGTTCTATGTGTTTATGTGTGATGAATGATCTTATATGGTCCTTAAATGAGTTAATATGGTGTATATAGGCAGTGTGTCAAGTTTCGTGAAGTTTGGAGGTCAAACGCTCAAGAACGTCTATGACGTTCGAAAGATGTGCCTTGAAATGACCTTGTGTTTCTAAGCATGTTTCGTCAAGTTTTACGTGTTCGTTTTGGGTGAAATTCATGTGAGATGTCATAAACTCGTATACTGTCATTTTTGGGTTGGAAACGTCCGGGAAAACATCCCCAAGGACCATCCAAGGGTCCTTGAGGAAGGACCCAAAGTTGGTGGCCAAGACTGTCAAAGACAACGCACCTACGGATGGCAATCGACGCCCAGTGGGTCAATCGACACCCCGTAGGTGAGGTATTGTCGATTGGAACTTATTATTGGGGTATAGGAAGCCAAATACAAGCCTCAGTCCCAAACCACGGACCAAAGGACGATCCGTTGGTCAAAGGACGGGCCGTGGATGGCCCTCCGTCTTTAAGGCAGTTCTCTGCGCAGGCTTCACTGTAATGTTAGGGGTGAAGTTGGGAATTCATCCCAAGTCTTTTAAAAATAGGAGGACGGTTGTTTAGGTTTTTAGGGGTTTTTAAGAGTATATAAGTGATTAAACTATCATTTAGACCCTAGCACTAAGATCAAAACCCTTTCCCTCCTAAAGTTTCTCCAAAAACCTCCATGAGAGTTCAAAGTGAAGATGAAGCTTGACGATGGGTCTTCAATGGAGTTACTTCTTCAATTAGTATTGGGTTATTCATATAAGGTATGGTAGTTCTTCATCTAAGGCTTTCTATCACCTTAGAGCCAATTTTAAAGATGATTTTCAAAGGATTTCAAAAAGATGAAAAAGTCCAAATTTTACTCTAAGTCTTGGATTCTTGTATGAAACATTTTCAAAGCTTAAGATATAATGTTATTGATGTATAATTTATGTTTTCCAATGAAATTCTCCATGAACCCTTGATCTTCTCAAATCTCTAAATTTCACTAAAAGTATGGGTGAATTGATTATGCTTTGATATTCATGAATTCATGTGTAGATTGTTATGAGATTTTGATTCATGTATAGATTATGTATGTATGGTTTATAGGCTGTGTCAATTTGATCAATTGAGTATTGTATATTGTTAAATATATTGAATATTAAGCTTATTGAATTGATATTAACTAAATGCTTATAGATTCTAGTGTAGATTTCTATGGGCTTTCTAATGATGTAAGGATTGTATTCAATTGATATCTAATTGGTCTTAGATTGATAAATATATATAGAATTGACTTAGATTCATTGATTATTATGATTTATGTATTGAATTGATGTTCATTGCCATGGGTAAGGGCCTTAAGATATTGAATTGGATGATTTAGCTTTGGATTGAAGGGTGAGATCAAGTGGGTGGTATGCTGCCCAATTATCTTATTATTATGTATAGATATTGTAATTTAGCTCTTGAATTATGTGTTATTGTTATGGTCCACTTATGGTGGCAGTGTTATGTGAATTGATGTGGCCTTGTCGGCGTTATTTTAAGTATTATAATGATCATGGCCTTGTCAGCACTACTTGAAGTAATGTGATGATTTGTGTAGTTGATTATGTGATGTATGATCATATCTACCTACATGTGAAGTAGTGTGAAAGTATGTGTTATTCTATTAATGCTATTTTGGTAATCAAGTTAGATTAATGATTATGGTTGTGTGTAGTCTTAGAGTTGAATGCATGATTGTTCCTAATTGGCTATATGAGTCTATGATAACTATATTGATGATGATATAGTAGTGTAAAGGATGACTTTAAGATGATAACGGTTGTTCCTATGTGCTTCTAGAATAACTTGTAATATATGCTAAAGTGAAGTATGTTGTGTCTTGTTTAGGTAGACTTGTGTCCCTTACTTGATGCTTGTATGAATGTAAGTATGTGATGTCTTGACTTAGGATGCTAAAATCTCTTAGTCTTGAATGAATGAATGATGTGAGACCTTGAATGATGATAAGAGGGTCCCTTATGAGAAACCTTGAACCTAGAAGGTAAGGTCATGAAACTTGAAGTCAAAAGCTGTAATGGTATCCTTCATGTAATGTAATGATGGACTTAAGGTTGATTGGCTGGAACGGCATCATATCAATACTTAGGAAATTAATGATGAGCTTTTTTTCGCCATTGGAAGGTATCCCTAGAAGACCTCTTTGGTAGGGTAAATGTGATTGGGTTATGAACATGATGTAAAACCCTTTGTATGAATGTTAATGTGATGTAATCTATGAGAACGAAGGCTAGCACCGAGGGAGTATAGTAAGGGAAGTAGCTCTAGTGAAGAACGAGACTAGAGTACAAAGTAAACTCTTCATATTCCTTAACCATGTGCCTACATGGGATGTGTCCACGTTCTACCCTTGGCAAGTAGAACAACCTCATCGGATTAGGAAAGAACTCCTGATTCCATGCTTTTCTAACATGGTCTATGTCGGTTATTATCTATTCTCATCATGTGGGATACTTATTAGCATTAGAGAAGTTCTATGAAGTTTAGGTGGTGGTATGGGACGCTATCTAGACATTGCACAATAGGCTTTGAAGATGTTAGTGAGAGTCCCTAGGTCTTACCCAAGACCATTACTTGAATTTCCTTATGTGATGAATGTCTCTTAAATTAACTAAGGAATGTAATGACTTAAGTTAAGAAAGAATGTTAAATAAATAAGTATTTATCTAAAGTGGTTAAGCATTTTCTAATTAAGGTATGAAGGGGGCAAGGGAATGGTCACTTCATCTCTTACTTAGATAAGTCTTAGTAATGATTCTAGTTAAGGAAATTGATTGGTTATGTAGACATGATCCAAACTTAGAAGGACTACTTAGGTAATCTTAGAGGTCAATTATGGACATTCTCTTCTTGAGTTACTTGAGTAGGTCTTTGGATAACCTTTGAAATGAGAATGCCATATTCTATGTGTGCTAATGTACTAAGTGCGAATGATTCTATCTTAGGTAATCTATAGGATCCCTTGCGTGTGTGTGAAAGGGATTGTATGGGCGGTCGCTCCACACTCACTCAAGTGAACCTTGGAATCACCTTTGTAGGAGAATCTCATGTTGATGTGTTTGATGTATTGTAAGTGTGTATGTGTCTCATTCTAAGTAGTCTAAAGGATCGTTTAGGAATGCTTTGAGAGGGTGTATGGGCGGTCTCTCTTTGTGTGACTTAAGTGAGTCTTAGGATAGCTTTTAGTGGGTTGTATACATGCTAGAAGATGTCAAATGTGAAGGCTAATGACTTCATTGTAACAGTGAAGGAACATCATTGTACAGTGAAGTAGTTCACTGGAAGGTGGGCATAAAAATGTGAATAATTGCTTGGATGATTTATTATGTATTTCTAAAGTTGATAAATGTTGTTCTTATGATTATAGTATGATGTTTTAATAAACAAAATTTATGAAAAGCATGTTCCTTACTAAATGTCCCTTTTTCATGGTTTTTGCATGGCTTCATACTTAGTACATCTAATGTGCTAGCCCCTTCTTTTCCCTTTTTGACTAAAGTGTAGGGAATGGAAGTCTTGATGTGCCATGGAGGATGGATAGGTTTCTAAGGGTTGAAGATGAAGTATTGGTGAGTCCTCATCGATTCGAGGACAATATCCACATGTTCGTTTATGTCTTAGTCTTTATTTTATGTCTTGTATGGGCTTAGTCCCAAGTGTTGTATACTCTAAAGTTTAGATGGTTCAATGGGATGTTGTAAAGGTTTAATGTTTTAACGAAAGTCTTCCGCTTGCGTATTGTTTATAGAAAGAGTTCTTCGTGTGTGAAGAAAGTTTTAAATTCTTACTCCTTTTAGAATGTTTATTATGAAATGAATGATACGAGTGGCTTAGATGAGACTTCTTGAAGTCTCACTTGTCGTGTGACGATCTCAAGGATACTCTAACTTCTAGGGTGTACTTGAGGGTCGTTATAAATTTTGATATAAATAAATACTTAGTTCAAAGCTATTTTTATTTCTTTTATTTTTATTTCAATTTAAAAAACCCCATTTTTATATAACGACTATCGAGTTAAATATTTTCTATTGATAATATTCTTCCATATTCTCTGTGGGATCGACCATGACTCATAGTTGGGTAAATATATTGCATACGATTGTTTATATTTCTTTTCAAGAAATATATTTGAATGTCATCAAGAATGGTGCCACTGTCGGGGAAGATGTCTTAGAAATTGTCTTTAGTATTTATTTTAACTTGTAGTTTTTTTTTATTTCTTAGGATAGTGTCGTGCCACGAAGTAAAGTTAAGCGCTTATTGGGAGGCAACACAATTAGTAGTGTAGCTTATTTTTTAATTATTTTTTTATAATTTTATTAGTAACACAGAGCGGTTGAGCTGGAGAATAAGGAGGGTGAAAAGTTTACAGTCAACGAGCAAAGGATTAAGATCTACTTGGGGCATGCAGAGAGTGTCCATGAAGTGGTTGAGGCCTATCACCTTGATGAAGTTTGAGTAATCAAGGAGCCTGCGTCGTGCCGCGACATAAAATCAAGCGCTTCTTGGGAGGAAACCCAAGGTGTATCTTCTATCCAACGATAGGTTTTATTTTCTTTGTAGGAATAATCATATTGTCGTATTTTGTTTTGTTTTAATCTTATTTCATTCCTTCCTGAGTGCTAGTGTTGGCTAGAGATTAGTATAGGGTTTGTGTCTCTAAAGTGTCTAGTAAAACACAGAAAGAATAGCCTAATGGGTGCTACATGTGCAGGCACCTAAACTAAAAAAAATCTGCAGAAAATGGTCTGGTGCCCAGGTCTACGGACCCCATCGATGGACCGTCGATGGTGTCTGTAGATCCCAGGTATGTCTCATAATCTTTCTATATCTTAATGCAATCGACGGTCCCAATCGACAGACCATCGACTGAACTACGGACCATCGACGGGGTTACGTAATTTCAAAATGCCAGCATCCCGACCTGACCCAACTCGGTTGGTCATATTAAAGGACATAAAGGTTGGGATTCATTACCACCTTACAAATCTTTTCAATTCCTTTAAAAACTATTTCTCTTCATTTATTTCCTTCCTTTCTCATAAAACACCATACTCCCATTTTCCATAATACATCCCAAATCAAAATCCCATATTTTCCAGACCCTCTCATCCCAAAATTCTCTTTGGTTTCCATTGTTCTTCGGTCGGTGATCAATTCAGGAGCGTAAGCTGCTGTAAAAGTTCATCTCCCAACCACACCACTCCGAATTGAAGGTATTTCGATTTCCTTTCCACTTTGAATTCTCTTTCATAGTGTTTAACAGAAATTCAAATGTGGGTCTTGACTAAGGGAATAAACTAACTAAAATTGCATGATAATACTTGTGTAATATGTCCCTCGGAATGATAGACAGTGGTTGTGTGGTCTTATAATCTGCTTAAAATGTGGTTATTGTTGTATTGTTTGCCAAATCTGACTTAGGGTTTTGTACTATGGGTGATTTAGTAGGACAAATACTTGAAATCGAAACTCTAGGAATGATAAAATGGTCTCTTGCTTGTTAAAATATATTGTCTAAACTCGAATGGGTCTAAAACTATCCAAGAGTGGAGATTGAAAATAGGCTGAATTCCGTCTTTGCCCAATAACACGAGACCCCTTCGACGGATCGTTGGTGAATCGATGGGTGGGTACCGTCGATTGGACCATCCCAAAAGTGGTTAAGTCTGCAAACGACGAAAGTGGACTACGGTCCGTCGATCGATCGACGGACCATTCTGCACGTCCATCATTTCATTTAGAGAACCTTTTTTTACCAATTTTTAAAATAATTCCAAGTGTTAGACGACGGAAGTAGACTACGGTCCGTCGGTTCATCGACGCGTCATTCTTCACATTTATAGTTTCCATCTGAGAGGTCTGAAAATTAGAGTAAGCTGAATATATCTAAGTGTCGAAAGACGGACCCTATCGACAGATCGTCGATAGTGCCCGTTGTCCTGAGATTGCAGAATGGCACTAATTTGTGAAATTTTTTCTTTCTTTGCTCTAATTGTTTTGAGTATGTTGAAATGTTGACTTGAGACTAACAACTGATCTACTAGTACTAATGGCACCGAAAAAGGATATCGTCTACTCAAGGGGCAAGTCAAAGTCTGTGGCTCCGTCTCATTGGATGATTGATACCTCCGACAACGAGCAAGACCCAGAGTACGTTCCCCCGGGTGCCACCACCCCCACACCAGCTGCATGAGTCACTAGGAGTACCCCTCAGAAGGTGTTTACCGGCGTACTCACTGCCTCCAAGTCTGATGAGGAGCGCACACTGACCAGCTCACCTTTTGGGGTTGCCTCTAGCTCTAAAGGAGCATCATGCTCCGAATCTGCTTTTGCTTATGGTTCGACGCACTCTACAGATTCAAATAAGGCAACTGCCTCCGTTTCTGTCTCTCAGGGGACCACATATCCAGAAGGTCACGATCACCAAGCCTCATATGATGAGGCTACTAGCTCGGAGTCTTCCCCTACACCCCGAGAAGATGTCCCTGCATCGGTCGCTGAGGAACCTAATTGTTGGTGCGTCGATGGTTAGTATAATGTCTACAGAGACGCCATAATGTTGAATGAGAAGGAGGTGATGACCCGGTTAGTGATTGTTTAGTGTCGGGTTCTTATGAGAAACTTGCATACGGTCCTCGAGGTGCATAAATTGTTTACCCGACATCAGTTAGAGTGGATGGCTCGGGGTCTGGGTACCTACAGTGAGGAGATAGTCATGGAGTTATATGCTTCCTATGTGGCTACTCTATAAGGTTCTCTCAATATGCGGGCAAGACCTGCCAAACAGGACTCGCTCACTTCTGTGTTAGTCTGGGGCTTCGCTCACTTCTTTTTTAGTCTGGGGCTTCCAGGTAGATATCTCCGAGGCCACTCTTCACCGATTCTTATATGGCCCTACCAATGAGACACAGTGGGCCCCCATGTCTCTAGAAATAAACTACTGATGGGAGACTGTTAAAAGTGGCGCGTTTTAGAAGACAATCGAATATCGGAAGAATATGAAAAAATTGTTGGCTCAACATTTGGCGATTGAGGGTGAGAGCGCAGACTTGGTGTTAGACCCCCGAAGGTTAATTAAAAAGACCAACCTCACATTCACGGCCAAGTTGTTTTGGTTGTTAGTTCGACACCGCCTATCGCCGACAAATTCTGACAATATTCTGACTTAGGATAGGGCGGTGCTAGTATCAGCCTTGGTGGAAGGATTGTTGATTAACTTTGCAAAATGCTGATCACAATGATCCATGAGAGGGCTTTAAAACCTGGACTATTTACCCCTTCGCTTGTCTTATCATCCACTTGTGCAGGGATGTTGGAGTGCCACTATGGCATTGTGATACACTCCGTAGTCTTGCGGGGATGGTTGATATTGGTCTCATCAGGGATGAGGCCAATGTAGTAGCACCACGGAGAGGGACCAGAGTTGAGTTGCAGCCGTTGAGTGAGAACTTGGCGGACACAGTGGAGTTATCCCAAGGGGCTGACCCTGCTACTTCATAGCCCGTGGACACCACACGGCTGAGTCTTCCTATGCTGCCAGTTGAGCCCCTAGTTTCTCTCGTCCACTCCCCCATCCGCAGCACTAGTTCTGTTGGCGCGGGTCTAGAAGTTAGAGGCCCAAATGGACACATTGTTTCACCACATACAGCCTTGGATGTAAAAGTCCATCGCCGAAGATGAGGACCGGAATGAGAAAAAAGGTGGCCCAGCAGACTGAACAGAAGTTTTAGGCATTTCACCAGCGCCTTGACGCCTTTGAGCTGTTGGTACTTGCACACCCAGCCCCCACCATTGACTTGACTAATCTTCAAGAGGTTGTGGCTAGTTTGTGGGCGGATGTAGACATTATTCTCAAGATGTAGGGGACTGAGCCCAAGAGTGTAAGTTTTGAGCTGGCGGAGGACACGGTGCTTGCCGCCCTGTTCACAGCCCCTCCTGAGCCGCAGCCTGATCCACATGGTCGTACCAAGAGGCACCGTTCTAGCCGCACTACTGAGGGAGAGGATGCTCGTGCGAGGAAGAACGAGAAGACGGATCTTGAGGCTGCGAGGAGAGCTTCTTTAAAGATGAGGAGGCCCACCAGGTGAGGGCACGAGAGATCGCTACTGGGGCATCTAGTTTCATACCAGTGACCTTTAAGATGAGCACCACTAAGGGTGCGGATATTGTTGTGGGCACCACTGAGGGTGACCCAAGTACTGTTGTTGCGGGTTCCGGGACACCGGACCCTCCCACTTGTTGAGAGATCGTCAGTGCTATGTGCCTCAGGTTTGCTTCATCTACCACTCTGTACTTATATTTTTTATGCATTGGGGACAACGGCATACTCTTTTTGTAGGGGGTGGGGTAAACGGAAAGTGAGTGTTAGGGTGAAGTCTGAGTAGCCCAACTCACAATCCTCTCTTGAGGTTTTCTTGCCTGTGTTCTTTTTCCTCAAGAGACTTGTTAATTTTCTGTTGAACCGGCATGTTTTTAGTTGTATAAAGTATAAAAACATGAAAGTTAAAGCCTGATGGATTAAATTAAATGATATCCTGTGTAGAAAGTGCTTGCATGAATAGGTGAAAATGAGTTGAACGTGTTGGATCTAAGCATGACATAGATAGGCACCCGCTGCATGACCCTCAACTAACACCTAAACTGGGAAATCTGACCTTTATTATGGTGTAATGAGGTGTTAAGAGAGTGTGAGGAATTTGGCCCAGTTAGAACTTGCCCAGTTAGTCCTGCAAAATGAATCTGTGTTAGAATACTAAAAAAGGATCATAGGCCCTTGTTCGAATTACCAAACATCTAGCTTAAAATGGAGTTAACCAAACGGAAGTTTTATCCCTGTTTTGATCCAAATCTGTTGAGCCTATAATAGACCTATTTTTCTTCACCAACTCACATTCTCAGGGTTTTATGTTTAGAAAGGGAGCAAAGAAAAGATATAAAGCAATGAAAAGTAGGGCATAAAAAGACAATTAAAAAAGGTAGGAAGATTGGCGGAGATGTCAAGGAGTACAAAAAGTCATTAGAAATATACCCAAAGGTACCACACCTGACCCTGAGCCTACAATACAAGCAAGAAAAGTCCTACCGTGATCTTAGGAGTCTTATGTGGTGAATTTGAGCAGTGAAAATAAAGGCAAGTCTATGGCGACGAGTACTAGCTATGTATGAACTTGTTTTGAGCGTGAGTATTGAATAAAAATCCTTGTACCCAAACATGAAATCACTGTGCAAAAGTTGGTAGCTTTATGAGAGCCAAAACAATAGAAATGTTTGTGCATGGTGAGTTTGTGTCAATGGTGTGATCCATATAAGTTAGCTTGTTCAAACCTGCGAGCGTAAGCATGCACTAAATCAAAGAAAGAGTCGAGATTGATAGCCATGTGATTACGAAAGCTTAAAAGAATATACTTTTGTACAAGTGTGGTTTGGATTCACAGTGTGTCGCTTTAGGAAAAACAACGAATTTAAGTTGAGGGTGTTGATGTGTCATGGTTTTACGGTGCTTTCAATGCTATTTGCTTAAGATTTTTGTGTCTTGAGACTATTTGTAGTAGTTTTAACATGTTTTTATATTTGTTTTGCAGGAAAGATGTCCATAATAAAAACGCAGAAGGCAGCTAGAAAATAATGCAGAGAGGCGACTTACGAAGGCCATCGATGGCCCATCGTTCAATCGACGGTCCATAGGTGGTGACCATCGATTCAAGTTCAGACATATGGAGAAACTCGGGAAAATATGACCAAGTGTGGAACTACAGAAGGGATCGACTGCTAAATCGTCGATGTAATCAGAGATAGTTCCAGTACCAAAAGTTGGAGAAATTCTAAGGATGGAGCGACAGATGGCATCGACGGACCGTGTTGTTGGTCCGTCGATTCATTCAGAGATGATGTTATTCGAAGAAAAATAAAATATTCTAAGTCTGGACTGACGAAGGCAGTCGACGGACCGTCGTTTCATCGACGGTTCATCAGTAGGGGACGTCGATCACAGCCACGTTTTTTGAAAAACATTCCTTATTTCAATTCCTTTTAATTTAGGAAATTTTTTATATAATTTGGGTTTAAAACCTCATTTTTTGGATAGACATTGTTATTATTGTTCTTGTTTTGTTTGGAGATTGGTTTTTGCAAACTTTGGCAATAATTCAATTTCCGGATTTGGTTTCACTTATTATCTTGCAATTTCAAGTTGATTTTCTGGGATTTTCTTCAAATTGTTAAAAAAACTCATCATTTATTTCTTAACAACTATGAATTGTTGTAAAAAAAGAAAAGAAGAAAAAAAAAACTATGAATTGTGTTCTTGCTTACATGGGTAACTAAATTCACAACTTGGTTTGTGGGAACCATGATCGGTTAACAAAGTATGAATAGTAATTAAGCAATTCTCAAATAGGTTCTTGCATGTATTGATAAATCTTTCGCTTAGAAGTATTTTTAACGAGTGCACACGTTAGAACTCGCCTTGTTGATACTTGTCGGACCAAGGAGGTAGTTAATAAGAAAAGAATTATCAGCATAGATTTAGTGGGATACTATCTAATAGACTAGTGTCGTTTGGTGCGAAGTAATAACTAAGTCATACATCGATTATGATGTCTAAAATGAGGTAAACGTAAGGGTTAGTAGCTTATACACACGTAGTCGGACCAAGGTACGGGTGAAATTCTCTAGATGCCGGACCAAGGATTTAGAGATACATAACTTACCACTCTACATGCAAACCACTAGGGAAAAATTGCTATTACTAGGATTACCGTGTTATGAGCTTATGGGGAACACATTCCTAGTTATTTTTATTAATTTTGATATAAATAAATACTTAGTTCAAAGCTATTTTTATTTCTTTTATTATTATTTTTCATTTAAAACCCCTCATTTTTATATAACGATTATCGAGTTAAATATTTGCTATTGATAATATTCTTCCATATTCTCTGTGGGATCGACCCCGACTGATAGTTGGGTAAATATATTGCATACTATAATTTATATTTCTTTTCAAGAAGTATATTTGAACGTTCACCCATCAACAATAAAAAAAAGGACGAAAAGAGGACATGTGTATGACTTCATCCCACTGGAACCAAGGATAATTCCAAGTGATCTGATCTTCTTTTAGCATGCGTAAATGTTCCACCAAGCATTGACCCCTTATGGACACTTGTACTTCTCTACCCTTTTGGCATGACTTGTAATGTAATCGCTTCGATCTTGAATGAACCTTGTCATTGTAGGTGGTCTCTATTGATGCTCTACTATCCATTATTGAAGCAATATGTTGCATCCCTCGAAGAAATGTTTCCCTTTCTGGTAGATGGTCAAAGCACGATAGATATTAGCCAAAATTATGGGGACGATGGTATAATTCTTTTTCTCAACCAACACATACACTACCCCAGTCAAAAGGATGTTAATGTTCCCCCCTCTCCTTGGAAAAACCATCGCCAAAAAAGCTACCATAAAAGCAAAACGTCTATGCTCTTTCAAAATTTTAAAACATCCCTTATTGTTGAGTTTCTGTCAAAATTTCTTGAATCCATCCTCCTTTCCATACCTATCATACAAAAATTGTAATGAGATCCAACCTTTGTCTAATGAATCCTTCTTTGATTTGCAGAGGTTGAAGTGTTGAAAAAATTTGTTGATGGATATGCCCGTTGGGGCTATAAGCCTCTGATGGTGTAACCTCACTCCAAACCTAATAAAGACAGTTATTTTCTCCAAGGTTAGGATCATTTTGAAATTTTAGAATAAAAAAACAGTGTTGGTTGGATCCCAAAAGGACAACAGTGCTTCGATCACATCTCTCCTAGGTACCACATGCATGATTCTTTTCAAAAAAATCAAATATTTGAATATTATACCTTGTTGTACAAACCCATGTCATTCCACAATTCCACAACTGCCAGGGAGTACAATCTACAACCTGAGACAGTATACTCGAATCTTTTTTCCTTTTCTGACACTTTCCGCGACCGGATGAATCATATTGATCCCGTGAAAAAAGACGAGGGTCAAGAAATGCTCGATACTTAATTTAGGGACCTCTTATATTTGGAAAAATAAATAAATAATAATAAATAAATAAATAAATAAAAAGATGTATTAAACTTATATAAAATGACACAGTATTTTTCGAACTAAGACTTTAATGGGAAATGAGAACTTGTATTTACAAAGTGAATGCATTTGAATGTTTGTCATTTGAATAATCATACTTAGAGTGGAGGTGGGAGATAAATATCTAATTTATTTGAGAAATTCTTTTGATAAACTACTTATATTCCGTCAAACAAGTGTTTATTATATGAGTCAAATTACAAAATAATTTTTAGTAAATGCTCCTTTAGAATCAAGGTTTATTTGATAATTTTTACTAAAAATATTATTATGAGTGACTATTTAGCTACTACTACTTGTGGATAGATCAAAGACTTATATATGGGAGATGACAAACTTTGAATAAGACTATAAAATTTGAGTCAATATAGAGGGTTATTTATATGGTTTAATAAAGAATTTTTGCGTTAAATTAGGAAAGAGAGAGGAAGATTAAATCAAAAAAAAATTGAAATTGGAATTCCAACCTATTAATATATTTATATATAATAATGGCACTTATATATATATATATATATATATATATATATATATATATATATATATATATATATACAGTATTTATTTTAGGAGGAACCTAAGCCATTCAACAATCGAGGTCTTCTACAGGATATTTTACAAATATAACACATAAAATGCACATGTTAGTCAAGAAGGTCTCCTGTCCTAAACGGACCCGACCCTTGTATCGAGTCCCTAGGTCAAATTCAAATAATGCAAATATCGGAGCCTACTAGCGATACGCCTGCCTATGTTCCAGTTTCACTAGGTTCGAACCTGACAGAGATAGATATCTAGGCTGGCTTAGCCGAGTGGACAACTCGAGCCACAGAGGGGAACCTTATTGGTAGCAGCGCTATTCCGACTTCACTACTGATCCAACCCTGCCTAACATGTGTGACTAAAATCCTTCACTGCGTTCCCAGACACTCCATCTTTATCTCAAAAGAAATTGGGATGCATAATTATATTCCCTACTATCCTATTTTTAGAAACTCAGATGGTGCGCTAGAAGACAGTTATATACAATCCAACAATACTAAAGCAATAGATGAGAATAATTAGGACATCCTACACAATATATAAAAAAATATATGATCAATTAAAAATAAATATAATAAAGCTCGAATTCTTGTTATTCTCCAGCGGAGTCGCCAGAGATGTCACACCCCTTTTTCGCGCAAGGAGGCAAAGGGTTTTTCCAATTAAAGTGACGGTATTGATTAAGGATTATTTTATTTTTTCAGAGTCTCTACTTGGAATTGAGTTATGGTGTTCCAAGTCACCCTTTTTGAATTCGTAATCAATAGGAAATGACTCTTGGATTTCGGTCTGCGAACCAGAAATTCTGATAAGGAATTCTTTTCACAGTGGGAAGATATTAGGCATCCCTCGAGTTCCGTTGTTCTAGCACAGTCGTTTTTATTGACTTATGTTTATTTTTACTATTTTTGGCTATATTGTGTCTAAATTTTTTAATAGTTGAATTTTATAAGTCTTAACCTAGATGCATAACTGCATTCTCGATCTTTACATTTGGAGACATAACTGTCTTCCCCTCTTGAGTTCATCATACCTAATAATTTCTATTTACACCTCTTGATTTTAGAATAATTAAAGTTAAGTATTAAAAATAATTTGGTCATGGTGCGTAACCGCATCCTTGAGTTTCTTTTAGTGTCTATAAAAAGATGTGTAACCACATTCTTAATTGAAACTCATTTCTTATTCATTACTCTTTTGCTAAAAAATAAAATTTATCTTATTTAATGTTAGAGGCATTTTCATTTATTACTTTTTGGACAATTCTCATCCTTTTCCAATCCCTTTTTGTTATTGAGAAAGTCTTAAGTCAATTCTAACCCTCAAATCATTAATAAACATACTAGCGTAAACACTTGCTATCATTTTTACATGCAAGCAAAACCCATAAGCTAATATTTTAACTAGCAATTTAATATATATAGGCGTGGGATGATGAGTATGGGATGTTAAGGGAGACGTGACCGAGTGGAATTCTGGAGAAGTTGAGAGGAAGTGGGATAGTATATTTTGTTGCTTCTTCTTTTCTTTTCTTTTTGACAAAGTCAAACTTTTATTTTTTTTTCTTTTTTTCCTTGTTTTCCGACAGGTAGCATACTTTGAGTAGGTATAAGAGTTGGATTATTTAGGTTATATTTACTTTTACTTTTACTTTTATTTTAACTATAAATAATAAGTTACCAATTAATTATTTTGAATTAATAAAAATTTAAGAAAAAGTGAAATAACTACAAAAATAATTAATAATACTAGCTTATTTATAAAAAAACTTAATAATATAGATTTTTTTTATGATCTTGTATTTCTTTTTAAACAATTGAAATTAAAACTTACCATAAAAAGTGACTCTATTTTTCTTATTTTTCAAATCTTTTAAAATAAACTTAATAAAATAAGAGAAAAGTTAAAATATTCAATTTATATTTATAAAAATATTTCATCTCTAAAAATGGTGTAGAATTTTAGGTTCGGCCAAAATTACGTGTCTACAATTATTATATGAAAATTCACACAAAGGTAAGAACTTATCCCAATGCCCTCCAAAATCAATCACACACGCCCTTAGCATGTCTTCTAACACTTGAATAGTCCTCTCCGATTGTTCATCCGTCTATGGATGAAAGGTTGTACTAAAAGTAAGTGTGTGCCAATTCATCATTCAACTTTCTCCAAAACGTAGAAGTAAATTGTGTACCACGATCTGAGATGATATAAAGGGGCACCCCATGAAACTTCACTATCTATTTCACATAAACTTTAGCCAATTGTTCAGCATTATAATCTATTCTTATCAAAATAAAATGGGCTGACTTAGTCAATCTATTAACCACAACCCAAATATAATCAAACTTCCACAAGGTCTTGGGAATACCAATCAAAAAGTCCATGGCTATTCTTTTACACTTCCATTCCATAATTAGCATTCTTTGAAGTAAACCCGCCGACCTTTGATGTTCATACTTCACTTGTTGACAATTTTGACACGTTGACACAAACTTCGCTATGTATTTCTTCATATCCGGCCAACAATAAATTCGCTTATGATCGCTATACATTTTGGTCACATCAGGATGAATAGAATATCACGAACCATGAAACTTTGCCAACAATTTCTCAATCAAGTCATCTACTCTTGTAAAACATATTCTTCCTTTAAAATTGAGTACACCCTCAGCATCAATAGTAGTCTCTTGTGCCTTACCCATCACACTCTTCTTTCAAATCCCCTCCAAGTTCACATCCTCAAATTGTTTGTCCTTGATCTCCTAAATGAAATGTGGCCCTTACTTCAATACTAGCTAACACCCCACCTATTTCTGAGATGCCCAACTGCATTAATTTAGATTCCAAGGTCTGGATTTCCTTAGCCAAAGGTTGCTTACATACACTCAAGCAAGCTAAACTACCCATACTCATCGCTTTTCGACTCAAAGTGTCTGCTACCACATTAGTCTCGCCCGGACGGTATTGAGTAATCACATCATAATCTTTAGTTAACTCCATCCACCTTCATTGTCTCAACGTCAGATCCTTTTGAGTGAACACATGTTGCAAACCACAATGATCAGTAAATACCTCACACTTCACAACATAAAGGTAATGTCGCCAGATCTTAAGAGAAAACACTACCGATGCCAACTTTAAATTATGTGTTGGATAATTCCTCTCATGCACTTTAATTGACGCGAGGCATAAGCTATAACATTCTTATCCTACATCAACACATCACCTAAACCAGAATGTGAAGCATCAGAATAAATAATAAAATCATTACCTTTAACCGGTAATGCTAGAATGGGCGCGGTGGTCATGAGAGTCTTGAGCTTTTGAAAGCTCTCCTCACACTTTTTAGTACATTCAAATGGTATCTCCTTTTTGGTAAAATTATTCAAGTGAGTAGAAAATGGAAGAAAAATTATTTAAAAATTTACCATAATAGCTAGCGAGTCCCATAAAACTCCTAAGCTCCGTCACAAAGTTAAGTCTAACCCAATTTTTAACCACTTCAATCTTTTGAGGATATACCATTACACCTTATTTTGAAAATACATGTCCAAAAAATGCTACCGAAGTCAACCAAAATTCACACTTAGAAAATTTAGCAGATAGCTTTTGCTTACCAAGAACACCCAACACAATGTGAAGATGCTCGGCATGCTCTTCCTCACTTTTCGAATAAACCAAAATAACATTAATAAATACTATAACAAATGAATCAAGAAATGGTTTGAACACCCCATTCATCAACTCATGAAAGTTGTCGGCGCATTGGTCAAACCAAAGGACATAACTAAAAACTCATAGTGCCTATAACGAGTTCTAAATGACATATTTTATAAATCCTTATGACTAATTCTCAAATGATGGTAATCGAAACTCAAATAAATTTTAGAGAAAACTGATGCACCTTGCAATCGGTCAAAAAGATCATCTATTCAAGGAAAATGACAGTGTTTTGAATAGTGACCCTATTCAATTTTCAGTAATCTATACACATTCTCATACGACCATCCTTATTCTTAACAAACAAACTGGATCCCCCCCCCATGGAGAAGCACTAGGGCGAATAAATCCCTTGTCAAGAAGCTCTTGGATTTGAGACTTAAGCTCTCTTAATTCTGTCAGAGCCATGCGATATGGAGGGATAGAAATGGGGCGCGTACTAGGCTCTAAATCAATGCAAAAATCTATATCTCTACCTGGAGGCATGCCAGACAAATCATTAGGAAACACTTTACTAAATTCAGAAACCACAAGAATAGACCCAGTGGACGAAGTCTCAATCTCAACATCGCTAATATGAGACAAATAAGTCAAACAACCCTGATCCACTAATTTAATAGCCCGAATGAAAGATATAATCTTTGCTTGCTTAGGCTTGTACACCCTATCCCACTCTAATTTTTCCCTTCCCAAAATTTCTAGATTTGTAGACTTAGTATTACAATTAAGCACAACATAATAGAGGGACAACCAAGACATGCCTAAGATCAAGTCAAAGTCAATCATATCCAAAATCACCAAATTATCCCAAGTCTGAAATCCCATAAACAAAATAGCACAAGCACGATAAACATGGGTGACTATGACTGAGTTAACAATGGGGTAGAAACAACAACGGGGTCATCAAAGATATCACAAATCATATCAAAATCTGAAGCAAAGCTCATGGATACATAATAATAAGTAGAAACCGGATCAAACAAACATTAGCCATCCGATCAAAGACAAGAATAGTACCTGTGATCACCGCGTCAGATGCTTCTGCCTCATTCTCGCATAGAAAAGCCTAGCATTGAGCCTTATCATCATGACGAGCCACTTCCCTTCTTGGTTGCATGTTACCCCTACCTCTGTTACCATTTCCTCTACCTCCACGGCCTCACTGATTACCTCCTCACCCACCTTGTAAATGTCCTCTACCATTATTACCATTCCCGCTGGTACAACTGCTCTGGATGGTTGTTGCGCGGACTCAAAAACACATGGATAGGGACAATCTCTCCTCATATGTCCAGAATCTCCACAATTTTAGCAAGTGCAATCAAAATATGGTTTGCTGCCCGTCGAAGGCGCGACAATCTGGACTATGCTGAAAATTATAGATGGAGTTCCCGAGTAGTTACCTGTAGAGGCGGGCATGGAGGACTAAATTGGCTTGCTTGCAAGTGTTGGCCTTCAAGACCCCTAAAAGTAAGAACCTTGAAAGTTACTCGACTTTTTTGACCTTTTTTCCCAAGCCTTAACTTGACAGTTTTGCCTTACCCCCACCACTTTCTTAACATAGTTTGTCACCTCATTAAAGCTCTTCTCTGCAGAAATCATATGAACAGATAATACTGGCAACTAAAATTCAAACATCTAATAAGTAACTGGATCTTGTCTTCTTCAGTAGTAACCAACTGCCTCGCATATCTAGATAAATCATGGAACTTGGCCTCATAAGCAGCCACCGATATAGCACCTTGCTCTAAAGCCATAAACTCATCCTTCTTCTGATCCCTCAAAGTTCTAGGCACATACTTTTCTAGAAACAGAGCATGAAACTGTGTCCAAGTAAGTGGAGGTAAAGTAGAAGATCTGCACTCCATATAATCTCTCCATCACTGCTTAGCCTCACCCTAGAGTCGGAAAGATACAACTCAACACCATGTTGGTGAACAATACCCAATTTATGCAGTCTCTCACAACTATCTAAGATAAACTCATAAGCATCCTCACTCTCATAAAAAAGAAATAACATAGACTTAAGCTTCAGAAACTTAGTCAACATTACATGCTCATTGTCAGTCATAACAGAACCCAACAAAGGACGGAAGAAAAAATCATTACCTCCCATTCCACCCATCTTGGGTGTAGTTCTAAAAATAGGGGAAGTAGCGGGAGCTTGAGTTTCTTGATCAGACGGAAGCATTCTCGGTCCAACCAATCCTTTCAAAAATGACATGATCTCTTGAGCAAAACTGGATTGATGAGAGGATTACATGTAATCTCATCTTTCACATCTTTCTCTTGTCTAATCTCCTCAACATTCTCAACATCCACGTTCTCCTCTTCAATATCTTCATTATGTCATGAGGATTCTCATTCATAGGAACATTATCAATTGGTACCTCATTAACAGCAGGCACTACTCTCCCACGGCCTCACCCCTAGATCTTACTACCCCTGGCTCGACCCCCACCTCTCACTGCAGGCTCCTTAGCTGGAGCATTGACGGGAGCTATATGCCTGACGTTGTTATACCTATTAGTAACCATCTACAGACAGAAGTGTGAAGGAAGTGAGATACCAATTTGAATCGACAAATACCAATTGGAATCAAGTTATAGCACAAAAGGAGACGAGAAAAATAAAGAGATTCCATGAAGTCCTATAGCCTCTCGAAGAAAAGTAAAGGCATCGTTGTACCATTCCGCGAGACTCTATTAGACTCTTTTTGGTACATCGATATCAATGAACCTAGGCTTTGATACCAACTTTGTCACGACCCATACCATCATGATTGCCACCGACACTAAAAGTATTGTGGGAGAACCACTACTACAACCCAAAGCAAGCAACTAAACCAAAAACTAAAGGCATATAAGTCAATACTAAAGAAGAAAATAAAGTTCCCATAAAATCTAACAAAAGAACAACAAAAACTAAAACAAATGCGGAAGAATTAACCTAGAACCTAAAAGTCAATGTACAATAACATCTAAGCAAGTCCATACTAAGGGTCAAAACCCCAAACTAATGAACTAATAACTAACTAAAAAAATCTTTTAGTCCAAAAATGGTGGACATAGACGAAAGATAATGCCATGAAAGCCTGGAAGAATTGGCTCACCCTTGAATTCGAACAATGATCACAAATCTTCTAAGTGAGTTCTGCCACGCAACAAAAATAAGAGCAAGTGCAAAATTAATACACAACCACATTGTACTGGTAGGATCACGCGGCTATCTCACTAGTGCAACATAAACAAGTCAAGACAACATTATAATCACATGCATATATATCAACATATACAATATCATCAACATTTACGAACAACGAACAACTTTACATTTATATCACATCATTGGTCCTTTCATAGAACCCAAACCCAAATAGTTAGCATGCCGGAACGTGGAAACCGATCCCATATTTATGCCAGAACGTTGAAATTGATCCCATCTTTATGTTGGAACATGGTAATTCGATCCAACTTAGTTATGCCGAAACGTGGCAACCAATCCCATTCACACACCACAATCACAAACATAAGTATATCCTCAAGATCATACATTCAAGTCATAATTTCATAGCAATGATAATTCGTCTATCTCATTTACAACAAGTCTGATCAACATTGCAACATTCATACATATACAAGTATCATAATGAAGCAAGAGCAAGCATACAACACAAAAATATAGAATCACAACCATCACCTATCTCGCAACAAGCTCTACCCTAAGAAACTTGATCTTGCCCTTTACGGATTTATTTCACTTGTTATTGGTCTACAAACAATCAATACAATACCGGAATCAATAAACAAACACCAATAACCAAGATTACTAACAACTATATGCACCCTAGATCAAACCCATGATCCCAATTATCCAAATTAGGGTTGTTTACACCATATAATCTATACCAAACCCTCCCCCATCAATATTCACTCATTCTATTACATTCTACAGATCGAAAATGGATTTGGGGAGTGAAAATCTTACCTTTAGCCAAAATAATGGTGAAAAATAAGTAGGAGTCACATAGAGTTCGTTCCTTAGCTCAAAAATTTGAAAAGTGCATAATGTGGTCGTTTAAGGGTTTATTAATGACATCAAGTTGAATCTGGCTCGTCACAGTGGCCCTCACCCCGTTGTAGCGGCTTCGCCTAAGCGGCAAAACCCAGCGCCAAAGCGGGTTAGGCGAGGCACTAAGCTTATTAAAGAATTACAAAATCCTGATTTAACAACACACCTCTAACCAACGACGATCAAAAAATACCTTTTATGTTAAGATCGATTTCGGGAGTTCTATTCACCCGAATTTGATACGCTCAAATTACACTTCTTTACAGAAGTATAAGAGGTCGTATCAAGTAAAGAACCCAACAAGTAGGTTGGGGTCGACTCCACGAGGAAAACAGTTTAGACTTAACTTCAATGTACAATTACGTCTATTTAGTCAAGTGCTTTCCAAAGACAGGTAATTAAAAAGGGGGTTTTTGTAAAACAAAAGTGCTTAGTTATCTCTAAGTAAAACAAGTAGCAAGAGTAAAACTTCGGTGTTTATCAAGTTGTGAGCGAAACTAGGGTGTAAGTGTTCCCCATAGGTTTATAACGCCATAATCCTAGCTATAACAGTTTTTTCCTAATGTTTTGCATGCAAAGTGATAAATTATGTATCTCTAAATCCTTGGTCCGGCATATAGAGAATTTCACCCCGTACGTGGGTCCGGATACGTGTGTCTAAGTTACTAACCCTTACCTTTACTTCATATTAAGCATCATATTTGATGTTTGGCCTAGTTATTACTTTGCACCAATCGAAACTAGCCTATTAGTGTAACATTCCTGAAAATGTACTCGTCTAGTGAAGAGCCTACTAGGTTTTAAGAATAGTTTTTGAGGTACATAGGCATCCCAATGCCCAACATTGAGTAATATTGGGCATGTTAG
This sequence comes from Solanum lycopersicoides, assembly GCA_022817965.1. Classification (NCBI taxonomy): domain Eukaryota; kingdom Viridiplantae; phylum Streptophyta; class Magnoliopsida; order Solanales; family Solanaceae; genus Solanum; species Solanum lycopersicoides. The sequence goes on along the minus strand of CM040629.1, from coordinate 35,295,836 downwards.
AGGATATTGGCTTAAGAGTGTTAGCCAATTTCTATATACATGAAACACACTTTGATGTTCAAATGCGCCAATCCAAGCTTATTTAGGAATTGTACCTACAATGAAGACCCTAAGCTAAATAATCTCTTCAATTCTTAGCCTCATCGCTTGCTCACATTAGTACTAGGCATCCAAGTGTCAAGCCTAGGTACCGTAGCACATATCATTTTAAAATGATCTTGTAGATTAAGTAGTGCCCAAGGACATAGTAAGGATCCCTGGATAAGAAGTGAACTTTCAAGAAGTGCACGGTTAGGGAGGTGCACAACAACACATGTGCTACCAACGGCCGAGAGACTAGCCCAACCGATTCAGTTAGGGCAGTTAGGGGGCATGCGTGTCGGATCAAGCCAAGTGGGGCCGAGCCTCCTAACCAATTCTAGGTTCTAACTAACTAACTAACTAACCTAGGACTAACTAAAACTAACTAACTAAGGTGCCCGAAATCCTAAGACCTAACCAGGTGACCTAACGAATAACTAACTAAAGAAACATCCTAGTACCTAACCTAGGATGGTCCAAAGGGGTTGGTTATGGTCCTAACGACTTAGGTACTTTAGTAATTACCCTAGGTCACTTAATTAATTAAATTAGCAACTTCATTAATTAATTTTATTCCTAGTCAAACCCGAGACCCTAAGTCAAATGTTCTCCTAGTTGTAGTCAATTTAGGAGAGTGTTTTAGGTAATTTAAGTGGAGGGTCTTTAGGATAATTCTTGGGACGTCTATATGTTGATATTAGGTCAGCTTTATACCACAATTACACGTCCCAAATCAGAATCGAACAAAATTCTCTTAATCTCTCAAGAACGCTCTCTTTTCCAAACTCCATTGAAGAACAACAAAAGCTTAAGGAATAAGACGAAGGTTTTGAAGTCTCCAATCAGATTTCGTGGATTCTTCATCTATAAGGTATGGGTTTTCACTCTTGGGATTCCTTTCCCCAAGAGGTCCTTTCAAGATAAGTTTTCAAGAACTTCGAAATACTAGGGTTTTTACTCTACAAAATGGATTTTCTTCCTAACCTTAGATTTATGTTTTTCAATGAAAAGTAAACATTTTCTATACTTGATTTCGCATGAATTGTTGAGTAATTGATTGATAATGTTTGAATTTCGTGTGATACATGTTCTTTCTCTATGTGATGGTTTCAAAAGGGTTATTTGTAGTGTTTGATAATGTGAAAACATTAGGGTTAGAATTAAGGTTTGAATGAACCCTGTAATGACCCGTTTACCTTCTCCTATGCTATGCATTGATCTTGTACATGATTTTATAATTCGTTCTTGATTATGTCATTGAGCATTTCACTATGTATGATTATGAATATTGCATGATGAATAAGGTTCTTGGAAGCAAGAGGTAAGCTTTCTAAAATTGTGATTACTCTAAGATGTTTATGCTAGCCTATAAGTCATGATGCTATGTTATGAAAGTATGTACGATGTTGCTATGTGAATATACTAGCTACGAACATGTAAATTGTGAGATTATGATAAGAATATGAAAACGCAAGTTATGATACTCTCTTTTATGCTTTACACAAGATGATTATGCCATGTAAATCTCACAAAAAGAAAGGTTACGATGAAAGAAATTCTCATCTACACTAAAAAGCGTATGATCATGTTATACAAGGAGATAATCTCCTATGACCTATGATAAGCTTATGATAAAAGAAAACTTAAAGGTTATTTCAAGAAAAGGGACTTAAGCTAAGCACCGATGAACTAGATATGGGAAGTGTCCCTTCCCCAACGGGAAGGAAGGTTCACAATGATTCTCATGAGACTGAGGCTACCATGTAATGTGGAACTATGGGTATCTAATACATCTCTTATTTCTTGAACTATGCTGCCACCATAGGATACTAGCTAGTGGATCCACCTAGAAAGCTATGTCATATTTGGTTCTACTTTCACAGGTAGACCACCTCTTTTCGGTGCGGGGAAGACACCGGATTCCATGTTTAGCTCACATGGTCTATGTAGGTTAATGCCTATGTTCCCTCATGTAAAACGAAAGACAAGTAAACGAACGTTGACTAGGGTGACTTGAAAGTTGGCTTAGTATAGGTAGTGGTATGGTACGCTACCTAGACATTGCACAAGTTGACTCTAAGGGAATCCTAGGAGATTGTTCTTATGTAATATGATGATATGAAAGATATATGTTTATGATATACGATGTTACTCTTACATGAATGTTGATCCTTATTATGAATATGTTATTGAGTTATATTTTTATATGAAACAAAGTTTACTTATGGTCTCCTATATTATCTACTCGGTTATGTGGGGTTATGGGGCTTCACATGACCATTGCACTTGTATGTTGGGGATGGCATCATTGGTAAGTGTTTTGTATGTTATGTTTATATGATTTATTAAATATGAATTGTTAACGTGACGTTATGATAATATGCCTTCGATTATGATCATGCTTTAAGTGATGAAATCGTTACTTGTATATGTTATATGGTATGTGCATTGAAGACTTTCATATGACTTAGCATGTTTACTAAAGAATGATAAATGATCCTTTTTCATGCATGTCCCTATGTGTTATGTGCATATACCCATACTTAGTACATGTGGCGTACTAACCTCATTACTTTATTTTACTAGAACTGTAGGTTCCGGCCATTGAAGTTAAAGAGGTTGATTTGAAGAAGCTTGAAACTCTTTCTCCAATTCTTGGTAGGTCCTCATGTTCGGGACGCTATCATCTATATTCCAGCCTATGAAGACTTAGTAGTTTTAAGAATACATTATTCCGTTATGTTCTTTGGATTATTTTGTATTAGGGCCTATATGGCATATTGTCTATTATTGGCTAAGTCCAGATTTGCACTCTTTAGATGGTTATATATATGTGAGACAAGTATTAGAATATCGTATGTCTATATAAATCTTAAGTATGAAGTCTAAGTATACTTCATTACTATATTAAAAGTTTTAAATTTTTCCGCAAAGTTAACTGTATGATTATGATGAAAGCTAAGAAGAGGCTTGTCTGCGACCTCTGAGAAGTTAACGACACCGGTATCTTCCGGGGTATGAAGTCCGGGTGTGACAAACTTGGTATCAAAGCCTGAGTTTAAGTATTGGAATCTTAAACTTAGTATTAGAGCATGAGGTTAAATATCCTTAGGGTCAATGTCTCACTAAACAACATTACCTAGCGTCTTGTTCATGGTTGTGAAGCGCTCCACAATCGTGGACGAGAGGCTATGTGATGATTAGAAAACTTTTCTTTTCTTGATACTCTTATGTCGTGCCTTTAAGCTTTGACATTATATGTGTTTTATCATCTAATCTCTTTCTTGTGTATATAGGCGATGAACACAAGAAGACAGCCGCTAGAAGGGTAGGGGAAGAGATTGTGAATGCGAGAGATACTCTGCAAGGTAACCAAAATGCTCCTGAAGTGCAAGCTGCTGCAAATGATCAACTTCCGGTGAATCCTCCTGCTATGACGGATGGTGAGGTGAGGACATCCCTGTTCCAAATGGCCCAAGCCATCACCACCCAAGTTCAAGCCATCACGGCTCAAGCTAACAGAGAAGTTGCACCTCGAGAGAACCATGCTAGCATTATGGCTAGCCGTTTAAGAGATTTTACAAGGATGAACCCTCCCATGTACTTTGGATCAAAAGTTGATGAAGACCCTCAAGATTTCCTTGATGAGGTCTACAAGATTTTGTTTGCTATGGGGGTGAGTACTACTGAGAAGGCTGAATTTGCTTTTTATCAACTCAAGGACGTGGCTCAGACATGGTACAATATGTGGAATAATAGTAGGGCTTTATGAGATGGTCCCGTTACTTGGGAGATCTTCAAGAAGGCCTTTCTTGAGAGATTCTTTTCAAAGGAACAAAGAGAGGCTAAGGTAGAGGAGTTCATCAACCTTCGTCAAGGAGATATGAGTGTTAAGGAATACTCCTTGAAGTTCATTAAGTTGTCCATATATGCTTTTTCTTTGGTTTCCAATGCTAGGGATGAGATGAGCCGTTATGTAACGGGCGTGTCCGAAGAGCTTGAAGAAGAATGTCGTGCAGCCATGCTTTATGACAATATGGATATTTATAGGTTGATGGTTCATGCTCAACGGTTGAGGAAAGTCGCCTAACGAAGAGGAATAGGGAAGCCAAGAAGGCAAAGTCTTTTGAGAGTTGTTCTCCTAAAAGTAGGCTTGATGTTCAAGACAAGCCTAAGTTTAAGAAGAGGTTTTCAAATCAAGTTCCTTCAAATTTCTCCGAGAATCGCAATGATAGAGGTTCTAATCCTAAACCTCAAGAGGGGATAAACGTTTAACCACCAAGAGAAAGACCAACTTGTGGTAAGTGTGGTAAGAAGCATGGGAGAGAATGTCTTATTGGGACTAATAGTTGCTATGGTTGTGGCAAAGGTGGTCATATTGTGAAAGATTGTACTAATATTAGAGGTCAAGGTAAGGGAAACAACCAAGCTCAACCAAGCGATCCTAATTCTGAAGCTCCAAAAAGGAACCGTTTCTATGCACTCAAGGCTAGGGGTGAAAAAGAAAGATCTCCCGACGTTGGGACGGGTATGTTATAAGTTTTCTCTGTTAATGTTTATGCTTTAATTTCCCCAGGAGGCTTTTCAATCGTATTGACTTCAAGAAAACCGAAACTAGGGTTGTTTCCAATGAAATTACCGAATGTTAATCTCCCTAGTTCTCCCAATTTCCGATTCTAGTAGTATGTATAATGCTCAAGATTTTAGTAAGAAAGTAAGGAAGAAAGAAGAAGAAGGGTAAGTTCAAGGTGAACTAAGTAAGCAAAGCATGAGAATGTCAAATCATCAGTGTTGGATAAGAATGATGTTTTAACAATTATTGGTTTATGCCAATATTGGAGAATGAATATATGCCCCAAGAACTATATATTATGCAAATAATCAAAGAATGGGCATAGCCAATAAAAATTGGCTTATAAAGACTTCATGCCCAATTTAACAAGAATGAAAAAAAAAACTTGTTTACTAAATAGGTGCATGTTTTGGTAAAAGATAGTACCAACTAGAGTTTTAAGAAGATGTTTTCATACTCTATTCTTGCACTTATGTGAAACTTGTATGCATATGTTTTCTTGAGATTTTGTTGTTTTGTTTTTATCTTGAGAAGATTGATAGCATGGTAACTCTTTGATGCATTTTGAGCCTATGATAAGGTTGAGAAGGAAATTCCTCACTATGTGTTATGAATATGTAGCTCTTATATGTTTGTGCATCATATTTTGAGTGCTAAGTGTAATGATATGTTATGTGCTGGTTGTGCTGCTAGTATTGAGTCTATTCCTTACCCTCCAAAAGATTTTAGTGTCATTCGGGGACGAATGTTCCTAAGGAGGGGATAATGTAACATTCCAGAAAATGTACTCGTCTAGTGAAGAGCCGATCAGGTTTTAAGAATAGGTTTTGACGTATATAGGCATCCCAATGCCCAATATTGAGTAATATTGGGCATGTTAGAGGATATTGGCTTAAGGGTGTTAGCCAATTTCTATATACATAAACACACTTTGATGTTCAAATGCTCCAATCCAAGCTTATTTAGGAATTGTACCTACAATGAAGACCCTAAGCAAAAATAATCTCTTCAATTCTTCATCGCTTACTCAATTAGTACTAGGCATCCAAGTGTCAAGCCTAGGTACCATAGCACATATCATTTAAAATGATCTGTAGATTAAGTAGTGCCCAAGGACATAGTAAGGATACTTGGACAAGAAGTGAACTTTCCAGAAGTGCACTGTTATGGAAGTGCACAGCAACACATGTGCTACCAACGGCCGAGAGACAAGCCCAACCGATTGGGTTAGGGCAGTTAGGGGCCAGGCGTGTCGGATCAAGCCAAGTGGGGACGAGCCTCCTAACTAATTCTAGGTTCTAAATAACTAACCTAACTAACTAACTAACCTAGGACTAACTAAAATTAACTACTTAAGGTGCCCGAAATCCTAAGACCTAACCGGGTGACCTAACCGAATAACTAACTAAAGAAACATCCTAGGATGGTCCAAAGGGGTTGGTTATGGTCCTAACGACTTAGGGGTACTTTAGTAATTACCCTAGGTCAATTAATTAATTAAATTAGCAACTTGATTAATTAATTTTATTCCTAGTCAAACCCGAGACCCTAAGTCAAATGTTCTCCTAGTTGTAGTCAATTTAGGAGGGGCGTTTTAGGTAATTTAAGTGGAGGGTCTTTAGGGTAATTCTTGGGACGTCTATATATTGATATTAGGTCAGTTTTAGACCATAATTACACGTCCCAAATCATAATCAAACGAAATTCTCTTAATATCTCAAGAGCGCTCTCTTTTCCAAACTCAATTGAAGAACAAGAAAAGCTTAAGGAATAAGACGAAGGTTTCAAAGTCTCCAATCAGATTTCGTGGATTCTTCATCTATAAGGTATGGGTTTTAACTATTGGGATTCCTTTCCCCAAGAGTCCCTTTCAAGATAAGTTTTCAAGAACTTCGAATTCTAGGGTTTTTACTCTACAAAATGGATTTTCTTCCTAACCCTAGATTTATGTTTTTCAATGAAAACTAAACGTTTTCTATACTTGATTTCGCATGAATTGTTGAGTAATTGATTGATAATGTTTGAATGTCGTGTGATACATGTTCTTTCTCTATGTGATGGTTTAAAAAGGGTTGTTTGTAGTGTTTGATAACGTGAAAACATTAGGGTTAGAATGTAAGGTTTGAATGAACCCTTTAATGACCCGTTTACCTTCTCCTATGCTATGCATTGATCTTGTACATGATTTTATGAGTTGTTCATGATTATGTCATTGAGTATTTCACTATGTATGATTATGAATATTGCATGATGAATAAGGTTCTTGGAAGCAAGAGGTAAGTCTTCTAAAATTGTGATTACTCTAAGATGTTTATGCTAGCCTATAAGTCATGATGCTATGTTATGAAAGTATGTATGATGTTGCTATGTGAATATGCTGGCTATGAACATGTAAAGTTTGAGATTATGATAAGAATATGAAAACGCAAGTTATGATACTCTCTTGTATGGTTTACACAAGATGATTATGCCATGTAAATCTCACAAATAGAAAGGTTACAATGAAAGGACAATTCTCATATAAACTAAAAGAGCTCATGATCATGTTATACAAATAGATCATCTCCTATGACCTATGCTAAGTTTATGATAAAAGAAAACTTAAAGGTTATTTCAAGAAAAGGGACTTAAGCTAAGCACCGATGAACCAGATATGGGAAGTGTCCCTTCCCCAGCGGAAAGGTAGGTTCACAATGATTCTCATGAGATTGAGGCTGCCATGTAATGTGGAACTATGGGTCTCTAATACATCTCCTAGTTCTTGAACTATGCTTCCACCATAGGATACTAGCTAGTGGATCCACCTAGAAAGCTATGTCATGTTCGGTTCTACTTTGGCAGGTAGACCACATCTTTTCGGTGTGGGGAAGACACCGGATTCCATGTTTAGCTCACATGGTCTATGTCGGTTAATGCCTATGTTCCCTCATGTAAAACGAAAGACAAGTAAACGAACGTTGACTAGGGTGACTTGAGGAATTGGCGTAGTATAGGTAGTGGTATGGTACGCTACCTAGACATTGCACAAGTTGACTCTAAGGGAACTCCTAGGAGATTGTTGTTATGCAATATGATGATATGAAAGATATATGTTTATGATATATGATGTTACTCTTACATGAATGTTGATCCTTATAATGAATATGTTATTGAGTTATATTGTTATATGAAGCAAAGCTTTACTTATGGTCTCCTATCTGATCTACTCGGTTATGTGGGGTTACGGGGCTTCACATGACCATTGAACTTATAGATTTGGGATGGGATCATTGGTAAGTGTTTTGTATGTTATGTTTATATGATTTATTGAATATGAATTGTTAACGTGACGTTATGATAATATGCCTTCGATTATGGTCATGCTTTAAGTGATGGAATCGTTACTTGTATATGTTATATGGTATGTGCATTGAAGACTTTCATATGACTTAGCATGTTTTCTAAAGAATGATAAATGATCATTTTTCATGCATGTCCCTATGTGTTATGTGCATATACCCATACTTAGTACATGTGGCGTACTAACCACATTACTTTATTTTACTACAACTGTAGGTTCCGTCCATTGAAGTTAAAGAGATCGATTTGAAGAAGCTTGAAACTCTTTCTCCAAGTCTTGGTAGGTCCTCATGTTTGGGACACTATCATCTATATTCCAGCCTATGAAGACTTAGTAGTTTTTAGAATACGTTATTCCGTTATATTTTTTTGATTATTTTGTATTAAGGTCTATATGGCATATTGTCTATTATTGGCTAAGTCCAGATTTGCACTCTTTAGATGGTTATATATATGTGAGACAAGTATTAGAATATTGTATGTCTATATAAATCTTAAGTATGAAGTCTAAGTATACTTCATTAGTATATTAAAAGTTTTTAATTTTTCCACAAAGTTAATTTATGATTGTGATGAAAGCTAAGAAGAGGCTTGTCTGCGACCTCTGAGAGGTTAATGGCGCCAGTCTCATCCGGGTATGAAGTCGGGGTGTGACAATTAGATAGTATCCACTAAATCTTTGTCGATAATTCTTTTCTTATTAACTACCCCCTTGGTCCGTCAAGTAGCAATAAGGAGAGTTCTAACGCGTGCACTTGTTAAAAAGACTTCTAAACCTAAGAATTATCGATGCATGCAATAACCTATTTGAGAATTGTTAATTAGCTCGATTTATTTTGTTAATCACCCATGGTTCCCACAACTCTAGTTGTGGATTTAGTTACCCATGCCTAGAAAAATACAATTCATATTTGATAAACAATAATTCATGAACTTACTTTGACAAATTTGTAGAAAATCTAGAAATTATACTTGAAACAACAAAATTCACTTGAAAATCGATTACGGAAACTTGAATTAATTACCCAAGTTGCAAAGTCAAATCTCAAAGAACAAAAGTATGAAAAATAATAAAATAGAATCCAACCCCAAAAATGAGGTTTTACACCCTAGTTATAAAGACATTGTCCTAAAATAAAAGGAAAACAAATAAGGAAAGTTTGTCCAAAAAAAATGCGGCTTCAATCGACGACCCTACAGACGGTCGTCGATAGAACGACGGACCGTCGTCTGCCTCTGTTGGTCCAGACTTAACTTTTTCTTCAGCCTTCACTTTTGCATCTTCTCTGATCCAATTGACGGACCAACAGCACAGTCTGTCGATTTATCTACGGTCCGTTGATGATCTCGTCGTTCCATACTTGGATTTTTCTTCAACACCGGGTACTGGGAAATTATCTGATCCAATTAACATTTTGCCAGGACAATTCGTCGATCAGTCGACGGATCATCGATCCTTCCATAGCCCCACACTTAGTCAGAATACCCCGAGTTGCTTCTATATGCCTTAACCTTCAATCGACGGTCACCACTACGGTCCGTCGATGGGAAGACGGTCAGTCGATGGAAAGACGGACCGTCGATGGCTTCGTGGGTCAGTGTAGTAAACGATAGACCGTCGATGGCTTCGTGGGTCCCTTCTGCACTGATTTCTTCACAACCTTCTGTATTTCCATTTTGGACAACTTTCCTGCAAAACAAAGACAATACACATTAAAATTACTACAAAAGGCCCTAGACACACACTAAACTTAAGGAAAAAGCATTGAAAGTACCGTGAAACCATGGTACATCAACACCCTCAACATAAATTCGTTGTTTGTCCTCAAGCGACGCACTATGACTCACTACAACACTTTTGTACAAAAGTATCTTCTTTTAAGCTTTCGCAATCACATGGATATCAATCCCGACTTTTTTCATTGCTTTATTGCATGCTTTTACTCTTAGGCTCACTAAGCTCATTCATGTGGATCATACCATGACACAGACTCATCACGCACCGACACCTCTATTCTTCTATCTCTCACCAAGGTACCAACTTTCTAATATTGCAACTAGTGCCCTCACTAAAAAATATCCTCCTTTTTCACACAGTGATTTCAAATTTGAGTATAAGGATCATTATTCAACACTCGCGCTCAAAACCACTTCACACCTAGTTTGTACTTGTCGCCATAGGCTTGCCCTTATTTTCACTGCTTAAGTTCCCCATATTAGACTCTTAGGATCACGATAGGACTTCCTTGGCTTGTAAGGTAGGCTCAGGGTCAGGGATGGTACATATGAGTACATTTTAGTGACTCGTTGCCCTCCTTGACATTACGGCTAAGCGTCCTACCCCTTTCATCGTCTATTATGCTCTACTATTTCTTTTCTTGTACTCTTTGATTTTTTTTTCTCCTTTCTTTCTCTTTTTGTGGAAATGACTCTTACTTATTTTTCTTGAACACTCTTTTTCTCTTTTATTTATTTTCTTTATTTATAATTGATAATTGTTTTGACTCAGTCACTTCTTTTGTTCAGTGTTTCTTTCCTCTCTTTTTTTACTTTACTCTTTTAAACCCCACTTTTTGGGACATTACTCATAATAGCCACCCTCAACTTATGGCTTTGGCATGAGTCGAGGTACAATACCCAAGGTTTGGTCAGGGACAAGACGAGGTCAGTTTCTGCATTAGCCACCCTCAACTTATGCTTTTGGACTAAGTTGAGGTGCACATGTCCAAGGAGGGACCAGGGCCAACACATTATACCCAGGGAAGATGAGTTCGGGTAGAAAAGAAAGGTCTATTGTAAGCTCAAAATATTTGGATCAAAAAGGATCAATTTCATTTGGTTTTCTTTTATTTAGGCTAAAGATTGGCTAATTTGAACAAGGGCCTATGATCCTTTCCTAAATGTCTAACACAGATTTCTTTTTGCAGGACTAACCAGGCAAGTTCTAGCTAGGTTCTAACTATGGAACAATAAACTTTCCTCACACTCTCTTGACACCTCTTACCCTATCAGATTATCGGACACTTAGTTCGAGTGTTAGATTGAGGGTCATGCAGTGGTGAATCTCTATGTCTTTCTTAGAGCCAACACATTTAACATTCATTACGCCTAATCATGCAAGCATTCTCTTTAGAACGGGATATCATTCATATTTAGCCATCATGCTTTAGATTTCACATTCATACTTTGTACAAGATACTACACATGCCGGTTCAACAATAAAGTAATCAGTCTCTTGGGCAAAAGAACACAGGAAAGAAAACCACCAAGAGAGGATGGTGAGTTGGACTACCCAGACTTAACCCTAGTACTCACTTTCCATTTACCCCACCCCCAACAAAAAAACATGCAATTGTCCCCAATACATAAGAAATATAAAGATAGGGTGGTAGATGAAGCAAACCTGAGGCGCATAGCGCCGAAGATCAACAAGCAGGCGGGTCCGGTTTCTCGGAACCTGCTTCCTCAGTAGTAGGGCCACCATCAATGGTGCCCTCAGCAATATATGCACCCTCAGTGGTGCTCCTCTGAACAACCTCCAATCTGGAGCTAGACGCCCCACCAGCTAACTCACGAGACCTCATCTGTCGGGCCTCCTCATCAACCAATGAGGCTCTCCTCGCAGCCTCCATATCTGTCCGCTCCTTCTTCCTAGCCCGAGCATCCTCACTCTCACTGGTGCGGCTGGAATAGTGCCTCTTGGCACGCTCACGTGGCGGAGGTGGCGGTGCAGTGGTGGTAGTGAATAGTGCAGCAAGCACTGTATCCTCCTCAAGCTACGGAGGTGCGGCCTCAGTCTCGGGTACCCTCACATCTAGTATAGCATCAACATCAGCCCGCAGACTCGCCACAGCCGTCTGAAGAGTCGTCAAATCAATGGTGGGGGATGGGCGTGCTAGGACTCTCAACTCAAAAGCATTGAGGCGCTGGTGGACCGCCTGAATCCTCCTCTCCTTCTACTGAGATACTTTCTTCTCAATCCGGTCCTCAGCCTCGGCAATGGACTTCTGCATCCAAGGATGGATATGGTGCAACAAAGTGTCCATCTGGGCCTCTAACTTCTAGACCCTAGCAATCGGGACCAGTGCTGTTGATGGGGGCGTAGACCGGGAGGAACTCGATGCCCTACTAGTGCCCGGGGTAGACTCGATCAGGGTGGTATCTTTAGGCTCTTAAGTAGAATGATCATCCCCTTGGGCTTGCCCTACCGTGTCCGCCAAGTTCTCACCTAGCGGCTGCACATCAACTCTGGGCCCTCGTTGTGGTGCCGCCACATTGGCCTCATCTCATATGAGACCGATATACACTGTCCCGGTAGGAGTATGGAGGACATCTCTGTGCCAAATGGTCACTCCAGCATCCCTGCACAGCTGAAAAATCATACATGCAAATGGTAAGTGGTAGAGGACTTAAAAGCCCTCTCATGGATGACGGAGATCAGCAACCTGGCAAAATCAACCTCCAACCCATCTACCAAAGTTGCTACAAAGACCCCCTTATCCCAAGTGAGTATATTATCTACAGTCGTGGGGGATATGCGGTGACGGACTAATAGCCAGAATAACTTGGCTGCAAACATGAGGTTGGCCTTCTTGATAAGGCCTCTGGTGTCCAATACCCAGTCTGCACCCTCACCGTCAATGGAGAGTCGCTGTGCAATCCACCTTTTGGTGGACTCTCTCACTTCCCTAGTCCGCTGAAAATGACCACTCTTGATCACGTCCCACCTGTAGTCTAACTCTGGGGTGAGGGGAACCCACTCGCATCAGTGTCCCTACCATATAGGAAGCGGCGGGAGAAAAAGTTTCCACCTGGCAGCCTCGAACTCAGACCTCTGTGAGCGGTGGTCGTTTGGTGGGGTTAGACCGCCTGTCCAAAGGACCTCGGAGAGCCGCTACGTAAGAGGCGTAGAACTCTCACACCATCTCCTCACTGTAAGGCCCCACACTCCTAGCCATCCACTCAAGTCGGTGGCGGGTAAACAATTCGTGCACCGCAGCGACTGTGTGTAGGCTCTCCGTAAGAACCCGCCGCTCAACTGTCAGCAACCGAGTCATTACCCCTTTGTCGTTCAGCATCTTGGCTTCCCTATAAACCTGGTATTATCCATCTACGCACCACCGGTTGGGCTCATCAGCAACCAGTGCAGGGACCTCATGCTGGGGTACCGGGGCAGAATCCGAACTCTGGGCCTCATCAAACGAGGCATGCTGGGCAGGCACATCCGGGAGAGTGTCTCCCTGTGATCCGGAACCGGATGCAGTGGCCTCATTCGACCCTATAGAGTGGGCCAACTCAGAACAGGAAGCCTCTTCGGAGCCAAACGCTCCCTCAGAACTCGAGGCAGACCCAGACGGTGTGCCGGTCAGTGTGCGCTCCTCATCAAACTGGGAGGCAGTGACTACGCCGGATGCCACCTTCTTGGGCATTCCCCGAGTGCCTCTAACAGCTGGTGTCGGGGTCGGGGTGCCTAGAGGCACGTATTCTTGATCAAGCTCATCATCGGATGAGCCAATCAGCCGTCAGGATGGTGCCACGGACTTGGAACGTCCTCTGGAATAGACAATATCCGGTTTGGGGCCATTAGTACCTAGAAAGGGAGTTGTTAGTTTCATTGTAATCAACCTACACACATAATAGACTCAAAACAAAATCTGGAAACATCGGACCCATGTTGGTGCAGAACTGCAGAACTGATAGACGGGCACTATCGACAACCCATCGATGAATCGACGTCCGTCGATAGTGTCCGTCGGTGGATACTTGGAAAATTTCATAAGTCATCTTTCCACAGAACTTGCAGTTAGAAATGACAGACGTTCAGAGCGGTCCGTCGATCAATCGATTGACCGTAGTCCACTTTTGTCGTCTGACACTTGGAATAATTCAGAATTGTTCAGAGATTAAGGTTGCAGTTAGGAACGACGGATGTGCAGAACTGTCCATCGATGAATCGATGGATCGTAGTCCACTTCCGTTGTTCCACAGTTAAGCAGATTCAAGGGGTAACCATCGACGGACCCCATCGACAGTCCGTCGATCAACAGACGGTCCGTAGATGGGGTCTCGTTCTGTTGGTCAGAGACAGGATTTGGGACTTGGTTTTACCCCACAAATGGACAATTTCAAGCACACATTAGTTCACCCAACATGCAATAACAAGCAAAAGACCAATTTGTCATCCCTAGGGCTTCGATTGTGCAAATTTCAACCATGGATTCTAAGAGACTAACAAGCCCTAAGTCAGAAAACAACAAGAATAACAACAAGCATTGTGAATTTATACAGATTTCACCCCTAAACCATTCTCATTCTATCATTCTAAGGGACATAGAACCCGATTTTTAACAAGATTAACATGCAAATTTGTCCGAAGTCAAGACCCACATACAATCTATTCGTTTCCACAAGCAAATGAACAAGAATTCATTGAGTAAAGGAAAAAGAAATACCTGGAAGTTGTAGTGGGGTAAAATGAGTGTGTTATATTACAATACCAAACGTGCCCGCCTTCAAACACCGACCGGAGAAACAATGGAAATGGATCAGAAACTGGGGAGGTTAGGGTTTGGGAAATTCTGGAGTTTGGGAGGTTTGGAAATCTGAAGAAAATGGAAGTGAGTGATTGTGGGAGTTAATGGGGGAATTAAGGGAATAAGGGAGGGAATAAGGTTGAGGGGAATTTGAAAATATGTGGAAGGGTAAATGAACAGTTAATTTGTTATATAGTCGGCCGGGTCACAGGTATTTATGAACTGACGGTACCCCGTCGACGGTCCGTAAGTCCATCGACGGTCCGTTGACTGGTCCGTCGGTTGTTCCCTAGTTTAGACAAAACTTTAAAATATGCCTGGGATCTACGGGCACCATCGATGGTCCGTCGATGGAATGACGGCCCGTCGGTTGGTCCATAGATCTGTGCACCAGACCAATTTCTGCAGAATTCTTGTGGTTTGGTCCCTGCACATTGATCACCCATTAAGCCATTCTTTTTGTGTTTTCTGGACCCTTTTTAGACATGGACCCTAAACTACTCTCTAGCCAACAGACTAAAAACTATAAAAGAAAATTACACATGACATTGAGTAAAACAAAACGAAACAAAAGAGTGCAAATATTCATACAAAGAAAAGAAAAACATATTGTTGGCTAGAGGATATACATTGGCTTGCCTCCAAGAAGCGCTTGATTTAACGTCGCGGCATGACGCAAGACCATTGATTACTCAGACTTCATCAAGGTGATATGCCTCAACCACTTCATGGCACTCTCCGCATTCCCTAGGTAGATCTTTATTCTTTGTCTGTTTACCGTGAACCTTGCACCCTCTTGTTCTTTAACTCAACCGCTCCATGTGGGAACACTTTAGTGATCAAGAATGGACCAGTCCATTTGGACTTGAGTTTGCCCGAAAACAAGCGCAGCCTAGTGTTTAACAGAAGCACCAAATCCCCAACTACAACTTAGCGCTTCTCAATCTTTTGGTCATGGTACTTTTTCATATTCTCTTTGTAGAGGGATGAACTTTCATATGCTTTTAGGCGAAACTCATCAAGCTCATTCAACCCATTAAGTCTCTGTTCTACTACTTCATTCCAATCCATCTTCAGTTTCTTCATTGCCCACATGGCCTTGTGCTCTAACTCAACCGGCAAGTGACAAGCCTTTCCATATACAAGTTGGTATAGAGACATACCTATGGGATTCTTGTATGCAGTCCGGTAAGACCAAAGAGCATCATCAAGCCTCCTTGACCAATCCGTTTTATTAGCATTCACCGTTTTCGACAGGATCTGCTTGATTTCCCTGTTGGAAACCTCAACTTGCCCACTAGTTTGTGGATGGTACGGAGTGGCTACATTGTGGCGAACCCCATATTTCTCCAATAGCCCTTTGAACAACTTGTTGCAAAAGTGGACCTAGGTGTGCCAAATCTGGAAAAGATGTTCTTTTTCAAGAATGCAGTGACACTTTTCTCTTCATTGTTGGCAAGTGTTATGGCCTCCACCCATTTTGACACATAATCCCCCGCCACAAGAATATATTTCATCCTATGAGAGCTCACAAATAGGCCCATAAAATCAATGCCCCATACATCAAACAACTCAATTACTAGAATGGGATTCAGAGGGAGATCTTGCCTCCTCGAAATACCTCCATATCTTTGGCACCAATCACATGACTTAGCGAACTCATGAGCATCTTGGTGTATGGTCGTCCAATAGTACCCACACTGCAAAATTTTATGGGCAGTACGGATACCACTATGATGCCCACCCACAGGCGAGGAATGCCATGCCTCCAACACACTTAGCATCTCAACTTCCAGCACACAAAGGCGAATAAGCCCATCAGCACAACTCCGGTATAAGTAAGACTCATCCCAAAAAAAACTTTTTCACATCATGCATGAACTTTTTCCTCTGATGAAAGGACAAGTCCGATGAAACTATATCACTGGACAGATAATTCACAAAATCGGAAAACCATGGAATCAAGTCATGAGAGGCGGCCAATGCATGCTCATCTGGGATGGTGTCATCAATTTCGGCTTTTTCACCTAACTCTCGCATAGCTTCATCTTCTAATCTGGAAAAGTGATCGACAACTTGATTTTTGGTCCCTTTTCTATGTTTCACCTCAAAATCAAACACTTGCAATAATAGCACCCATCTAATAAACCTTGGTTTCGCATCCTTCTTTGCCATCAAATACCTCAAAGCGGAATGGTCCGTATGCACTACAACTCTAGTGCCAATAAAATAGGAGCACAATTTTTTTAAAGAAAATACCACCGCAAAGAGCTCTTGTTCAGTCACCGTGTAGTTCTTTTGTGCTTCATTCAGAGCCTTACTAGCATAATAAATGGGGTTAAGGATTTTAATACTTCTTTGTCCCAACACCACACCAAGAGCAACCCCACTAGCATCACACATCACCTCAAATGGATTACTCCAATCCGGGGAAGTAATTGTGGCCGCAGACACCAACTTCTTCTTCAACTCTCCAAATGTCTTCAAACAGGATTCATCAAAATAAAATTTACATTCCTTCTCAAGTAACTTGCACTGAGGATGTGCAATTTTTTAGAAATCCTTAATAAATCTCCGATAGAAGCCCACATGCCCAAGAAAACTTCTCACACCTTTGACAGAGATGGGTGGAGGAAGTCTCTCAATAACCTCTAATTTTGCTCGATCTACCTCTATCCCCTTCTCTCAGATGCGATGGCCCAATACAATACCCTCTTTCACCATGAAGTGACATTTTTCCCAATTTGAGAACTTCGTCTAAGTGACTCAAATAACGATCAAAAGAGTTGCCGACAACTGAAAAGTCATCCATAAACACCTCAATAGTGTCCTCCACCATATCGGAGAATATCGACATCATACATCTCTGAAAAGTAGATGGTGCATTACACAACCCAAAAGGCATCCTATTTAATGTGAACGTCCCATAAGGGCAAGTAAAGGTGGTTTTCTCTTGATCTTCCGGTGCAATAGAGATTTGATTGTAACCCGAATAACCATCAAGAAAATAGTACTATCCTTTTCCTACGAGTCTATCTAACATCTGATCCATGAAAGGCATAGGAAAATGGTCCTTCTCAGTCCATGCATTCAACTTCCGGTAATCCATACACACTCTCCATCCGATCACCGGCCTCATTGGAACAAGCTCATTCTTCTCATTAGGAACTACTGTCATTCCCCCCTTTTAGGCACACATTGAACAGGGCATACCCAACTACTATCTGCTATGGGATATATGACTCCAGCATCCAACCACTTGATAATCTCCTTCTTAAATACCTCTTGCATAGGTGGATTCAACCGTCTTTGATGCTCAATACTTGGCTTTTGATCGGGCATAAGTTGGATTTTTTTGTGAACAAATACCGGGTGGGATCCCAATAATGTCCGCAATAGTCCAACCAATGGCTCGTTTGAACCTCTTTAGCACTTCTACCAGACACTCTACTTGTTCCACATTTAAATCTGATGCAATGATTACCGGCAAAGTGTCATCTCTTCCCAAGAATACATACCTCAGATGAGGTGGTAAAGCCTTAAGGTCTAATTTTGGGGCTTCTTCAATAGATGGTTTTGCGGGTGGAGACTCGCGATGCTTCATATCTAACTCCAATTTATTTGGTTTGAACCGAAATTCACCTCGATCAAGTGCTGCCACCAACGACCCATACACTTCAATACCATTACTCTCAAAATTCATGATCACTGCTACTAGTGCCTCAACACCAAGGCGCTCTTCGATTTGTACCTCAGACGTACTCTCAACCCTGTAGGATATAGCCGATATCGTTTGGAGCTCACCACTCTACTTTTTGGACCTATAAATGTTGAAATTCGCTTCTTCATTGTTTAACCGAAACTTCATCTGCTCTCTTTCCATGTCAACCAAGGCACGACCTGTAGCAAGGAACGACCTCCCAAGAATAATAGGTACCTCAAAATCCACCTCACAGTCAAGAATCACAAAATCAGCTGGAAATATAAATGACTCAACCTTCACTAACACATCATGTAGTATCCCAATATGCCTCTTCACCATTCGATCGGCCATCAGTAACCGCATTGCAGTGGGCTTTGGGTCACACAAACCCAATTTCTTGTAAATAGATTAATGCTTGCACCTAGATCACACAAAGCTTCAGCAAAGTGTAACAAACCGATGGTACAAGGAATAGTGAAGGCGCCCGGATCTTCTTTCTTTTACACAAGAGATCTTGTAGCAATAGCACTACAATGTTGCATTCGGTCATCATCCTCAAAACTTACCGATATCTTTTTTGTAACCATATCTTTCATAAACTTGGCATAACCGGGCATTTGTTCAAGAGCTTCTATCAAAGGGGCGTTGATGAAAAGTTATTCTAACATAGTAATAAAACGCCGGTATTTACCATCCTCATTCTTCTTCACCAATCTTTGCGGGAATGGTGGTGGTGGTTTAGGAACGGGGATCACCTTTTGGGGTATCTCTGATTCTTTTACCGCTTGGTCTACCAACTCACCACTAACTTCCATGACCTCATCATCTTTTCTCACCTCATCTTCTACGCCAGACGGCATAGGTGGATCAATGGTTTGCTTACCCCTCGAGTAGTGACTGTCATGCAATGTCCATTATTTTTCGAATTTTGGACTGTATTGCTAGGAAGAGTACCCGGTTGACGTGAGTTCACAGTAGTAGACAATTGGGCCATTTGCAACTCAAGATGCTTGATTGAGATTGCATGTGCATCCACCTTTTTCCCAATATTAGCTAAATAACCTCTCAACTCCTTGGCGTGCTCACCACGAGCATCAAACCTCCTCATCATCTTTTGCAGCATATCTTCAACTCGCGCCATACTACCTCCACCATCCCTAAGAGCAACTTCCCGATTTTGAGGCGGAACATAAGTCCCACTTTGATCGTTTTTGTTACCATAGTTACCCAGGTTGAAGTTGTTGTCGCGGTTGTAGTTTCCTTCTCGAACATAATGGCCTTCTATGTGGCAATTTCCATAGTTCCGACCTTGATTTCCTTGACCTTGGAGCCAATTCTCCTGATTGGAGCCTTGGGCGTTCGGTCGGAAACCCCCCGTCTGCTCATTCACTGCATAAGAATCTTCTTCATAGTAGTAGTCATCCGCTGGCGGTGGTGGTTTAGTCAAATAATTCACTGCATTTACTTTCTCCGCACCCCCAGTGACATGTTTCAATACCAACCCGAGCTCAGTTCTCATTTGATCCATCTCTTCACAAATCTCAGTGTGTGTAGCTTGCACTGCAAAGGTGTTTATCCCAGTGTTCGACTTTCTAGTGCTCCAAGCCTTATTGTTGCGAGAGATTTTCTCCAACTTCTCCGCAATCTTTGCATATGTGCACTCCCCATAAGAACCACCCGCAATAGTGTCAAGTACTGCCTTATTATTATCATCGTCCCCCGATAGAAGTACTCCTTCAATGACTCATCATCAATGCTGTGGTTTGGAACACTTCTTACGAATGCGGTGAATCTATCCCAAGACCTACTCACCGACTCCCCAGTCAATGCCACAAAGTTTTTCATTCTATCTTTGTGGTTGAGCTTTTTAGACACCGGGTAATACCGTGATAGGAACACATCTCTCAACTGGTCCCAAGTAAAGATCGAATTATAATACAACTCGGTGAACCATGTTGCGGCCTCTCCCGTTAGTGAGTGAGAGAGGGAACACCCTTAACCCGATGACATCCATTTCCAAGTCTGGCCTCCCTACACAACTCTTACACACCTACCTCAGTTTAGAGATGTGAGCATGTGGATCCTCAGATGGTTGCCCCGAAAACAAACCTCTGGCAGTGAGTATCTGCATCAAGCTACTAGTTAACACGAATGTGTGACCCTGTTGTAGAGGAGGTAGAACAAGAGGCCCATCATAGTCAGTGATGTTAATGTTGCCCCTATAGAACTCTTGAGGACGTGAGATGGGAGGTTGCCTCCTCAAAGCACCATCACCATGGTTTTCCACCATCACTCGGTTGTGAGCATCAACCGGCGGAGGAACTTTACGGTTTATCCCATCACCTTGATTTTTGGGATTCTGTTGCTCATTCATTCTGCAGAGTGTCCGGTTAAGTTCAGGGTCAAATGGGACGATTGGTTCTCCTCGGCTCCGTGTACTTGGCATACACTAGAGCTAGACCTGAGAGAGACAAAAACAAAAAGAAAAGTAAAATTAGGAAATTATTGACTAAAACTCAGTAATTGCTCTTAAAGCGGCGCCAAATTTGATACGCTCAAATTACACTTCTTTACAGAAGTATAAGCGGTCGTATCAAGTAAAGAACCCAACAAGTAGGTTGGGGTCGATCCCACGAGGAAAACAGTTTAGACTTAACTTCAATGTACAATTACCTCTATTTGGTTAAGTCCTTTCCGAAGATAGGTAATTAAAAAGGGGGGGTTTTGTAAAACAAAAGTGCTTAGTTATATCTAAGTAAAACAAGTAGCAAGAGTAAAACTTCGGTGTTTATCAAGTTGTGAGCGAAACTAAGGTATAAGTTTTCCCCATAGGTTCATAACGCCATAATCCTAGCTATAACAATTTTTTCCTAGTGTTTTGCATGCAAAGTGATAAATTATGTATCTCTAAATCCTTGGTCCGGCATTTAGAGAATTTCACCTCGTACCTTGGTCCGGCTACGTGTATCTAAGTTACTAACCCTTACCTTTACTTCATATTAAGCATCATATTCCATGTTTGTCCTAGTTATTACTTTCCACCAATCGAAACTAGCC
The DNA here is from genome assembly GCA_022817965.1 of Solanum lycopersicoides. Classification (NCBI taxonomy): domain Eukaryota; kingdom Viridiplantae; phylum Streptophyta; class Magnoliopsida; order Solanales; family Solanaceae; genus Solanum; species Solanum lycopersicoides. Next base: position 35,274,550 of record CM040629.1, on the reverse strand, counting down.
TATTAGATAGTATCCACTAAATCTATATCGATAATTCTTTTCCTATTAACTACCCCCTTGGTCCGGCAAGTAGCAATAAGGCGAGTTCTAACGCGTGCACTCGTTAAAAAAGACTTCTAAACGAAAGAATTATCGATGCATGCAATAACCTATTTGAGAATTGTTAATTATCTAGGTTTATTTTGTTAATCACCCATGGTTTCCAAAATCCTAGTTGTGGATTTAGTTACCCATGCCTAGAAGAACACAATTCATAGTTGATAAACAATAATTCATGAACTTACTTTGACAAATTTGAAGAAAATCCAGAAATTATACTTGACAACAAAATTCACTTGAAAATCGATGCCGAAAACTTGAATTAATTACCCAAGTTGCAAAGTCAAATCTCCAAGAACAAAAGTATGAAAAATAATAAAAGAGAATCCAACCCCAAAAACGAGGTTTTACACCCTATATATAAAGACATTGTCCTAAAATAAAAGGAAAACAAATGAGGAAAGTTTGTCCAAAAAAAAATGCGACTTCAATCGACGACCCCACAGATGGTCAGTCGATGGAACGACGGACCGTCGACTGCCTCCGTCGGTCCAGACTTAACTTTTTCTTCAGCCTTTACTTTTGCATCTTCTCTGGTCCAATTGACGGACCAACAGCATGGTCCGTCGATTCATCTACGGTCCGTCGATGCTCTCGTTGTTTCATACTTGGCTTTTTCTTCAACACCGGGTACTGGGACATTCTCTAATCCAATCAATGTTTTTCCAGCACGGTCCGTCGATCATTTGACGGATCGTCGATCCTTCCGTAGCCCCACACTTAGTCAGAATTCTCTGAGTTGCTTCTAGATGCCTGAACCTTCAATCGATGGTCACCACCTACGGTCCGTCGATGGGACGACGGACCGTCGATTGCTTCGTGGGTCACTTCTGCACTGATTTCTTCATAGCCTTCTGCATTTCCGTTTTGGACAACTTTCCTGCAAAACAAAGACAATACACATTAAAATTACTACAAAAAGTCCCTAGACACACACTAAACTTAAGGAAAAAGCATTGAAAGTACAGTGAAACCACGGTACATCAGAATTCAATTTTGTAAAGTCGTACGAATTCTTTAATGAGTTATCTTACATCTCATGTAATCAATATGATAAATGATTCACCTTATTGCTACAAGATTTCCTACACCTCAAAGACTCAGATTATGTCCAAATCTGGAATAGGTTGGGAAAATCCAAATTCTACGAAAATGTTTTCGGCCCCAAATTTTCCCGAGTTGGCTTTTCTATAACGATGGGAATAGTTCGTTACACTGAACTAGTGAATAGGCAAGGAAAAGTTGAAAAAGGAACTGAACCAAGTGAAGACTATGGATGACTTCACGATGTGGTCCTCACAACAGTCTGTGGTGCATGTCGTGGTAATGAGGTAGTGAAGGGGCTTTAGAAGCTGAAAGATGTTGGAACCAAGTAAAGACCATGGATTCCTTCATGGGTCGTGGTCCCTATGACGGTCTGTGGTACAGTCCGTAGTACCCATTCCAGTGTGATGACATTGAAGAACCAACTTTAGGAAGTCCAAGTGAAGACCACGAACACCCAGATAGATCGTGGTCTCTTTATGGTCTGTCGTGTTGTCTGTGATGAAAGTTCTAGTGATCAAGTATTAAATACAAATTTTGGGGAGTTCAAGGGAAGACCACGGAGGGCTTCACGGACCGTGAAGCCCTTGACAGGCCGTAGAAGTAGGCGTTAAGGGTCCGATATTTCAGTCCTACTTCTAGTAGAAATCCTTTTAAATTAATTAGGTCATTTTTTATGTTTCATCTTATCTTTCATCGAACGAAGAACAAGTTTCCATTATTCATAGCTTTGCATTTTCCATTTTGGGATATTGAATTAAGTTTGAAGTTCAGATTTCTGGTTCTTGAATTATCAAAGTTGTTGTTGATTGCTTACTGTTGTAAGTACTTTTTAACATGCTTTCCATTGATATTTCTGAACATTTACGTGAAATCATGAGTGGCTAAATACCATAACTGGGTTTTGGGATCCATGGTGTAATTCTAATTGTGATTTCGTAAAACATGTGAAAGGCAGTTTGTGGTTACAAATTGTAGTTTAGTTTTCGTTATTTATGTATCCTGATGAGTGCACGCATTAGGGTGAGCCTGTATCTGTCATTTGTTCGAGAGAAAAATAATATTTAGGAAAAAGATAAACTAATTCAACTAAATGGAGTCAAAGTTCGAGTTCGTGAGAAAAGAACCTTAACACCATTGTAGGAGACAGTAAATTGAGGACTTGAGTGAAGTTATTTGAGTAGACGGAAAAGTGTCAGATATAGCTAACTTTTCATGTAATTTGTAGAGGTAAATTGTCTGAAAATCAACTACGAAAGAACACTAGATGCAACTTTATGTTGAACACAATCCTAGTTTCGTTTAATTACTGAAACAACTTCAAAATTGATATTTTTAATTGTTAAAATAGATTTTAGTTTGCGACTTTGATTTCTAAGGTGTTAACGCTAAACCCAATTTTACTTTCTGCATTTGTTTATTTAGGAAATAATAACGACATTTGAGTAAAACGCGACAGTGAAATCATTTCTGTAAAGAAATTCTCTATGGGATCTACCTCAACTCACGTTGTGTTCTATAAATTGACTTCGACTATTTATATCTATAGAGGTGTAAGTTTGGACATATCACATATAAAAGTCTAAAAAGTATGATAAAATACCTCAAAATATTCTAAAATTACACCAATGACCTTAGAATATCGAAACAAAAAATGATCGAAATTTTGCTCTTTTTCGTAATAGTCCATATATTAACAAAAATTTTAATTTTTCCTCGTCAATATACGAGACATACAAAAATCAAAAAATTCACAAAGTGTACCAATGACCTTGAATATCAAAACAGAAAAATGATCAAAATTTTACTCTTTTTCGTAACTATCCAAAAAATAAATAAGAATTTAATTTTTCCTCGTAAATGTCTGAAAGATATAAAAATAAGAAAAGTACAAAAAAGTAGCTCAAAAAATTCTCAAACTGCACGAGTGACCTTTGAATATCGAAAAAAATGATCAAAATTTTACACTTTTTCTTAACTGCGAAAAAAACAAAAGAAAATATTTTTTCCTCGTAAAAGTAGAAACATATAAAATCAACAAAAGTACATAAACACACCTAAAAAAATTCTCAAATTGCACCAATGATTATAAAATTGAAAAAATGATCAACATTTTTTTTCGTAATCGTCCGAAAAATAACAAAAAAGATAAAATTTCCTCGTAAATGTATAAAACAAATAAAGATCAACAAAAGTACATGAAAACACCTCAAAAAATTCTCAAACTGCACCAATGACCTTAGAATATCGAAACAAAAAAATGATCTAATTTTACTTTTTTTCGTATTTGTCTGAAAAATAATAAAATGATTATTTTTCCTCATAAATATACGAAACATATAACAATAAAAAAAATGTACATCAAAACAGCACGAAAAAATTCTAAAACTTCACCATGACCTTGGAATATGGAAACAAAATGATCAATATTGTACTATTTTTCGTAAGTGTTCAAAAAATAATAATTTTTCCTTGTAAATGTAAGAAAGATATAAAAATCAAGAAAAGTACATCAAAACACCTCAAATATTCTCAAAATGCACCAATGGCCTTAGAATATCAGAAAAAAGATGATCAAAACTTTACTCTTTTTCGTAAATGTCCAAAAAATAACAAAAAAATATTTTGTCCTCGTTCATGTACGAAACATATAAAAATCAAGAAAAGTAAATCAAAACACCTCCAAAATTCACAAGCTACCACCAATTACCTTAGAATATCGAAATAAAAAAATGATCAATTTTTTGTTTGTTTTCGTAATTGTATGGAAAATAACAAAAAGTTTAATTTTTTTCTTGTAAATGTACGAAACATATAAGAGTCAAGAAATGAACATCAAAATTACTCAAAAAATTCTCAAACTACACCTAAGACCTTAGAATATCGAAACAAAAAAAAATGATCAAGATTTTACTCTTTTTTGTAACTCACCGAAAAATATCAAAAAAATTATTATTTCCTTCTAAATGTCCGAAAGATATAAAAATCAAGAAAATTATTTTAAAATACCTAAAAAAGTTCTCAAATTGTACAAATAACCTTAGAATATCAAAACATAAAGTGATCAAACTTTTTTTCTTTTCCGTTTATGTCTGAAAAATAACAAAAAAAACTAAATTTTCCTCGTAAATGTACGAAACATATAAAAATGAAGAGAAGTGAATAAAAACACCTCAAACAATTTTAAAACTGCACCAATGACCTTAGACCTTAGAATGTTGAAACAAAAAATGATCAAAATTTTACTCTTTTCGTAATTGTCTGAAAAATAACAAAAAAAATATTTTTTCCTCTTAATGTACGAAACATATAAAAATCAAGAAAAGTTAATCAAAACACCTCAAAAATTTCTCAAACTGCACCAATGACCTTACAATATCGGGAAAAAAAATGATCAAAACTTTAACCTTTTCTGTAAATGTCAGACAAATAATTTAAAAAAATTAATATTTCATCGTAAATGTACGAAACATATAAAAATCAAAAAACTATATCATAACAACTCAAAAAACTCTCAAACTTCACCAATGACCTTGGAATATTGAAACAAAAAAATGATCAAATTTTACACTTTTCATCAATGTCCAGAAAATAAGAAAAAATTTAATGTTTTCTCGTTAATGTACTAAACATATAAAAATATAGAAAATTACATCAAAACACCTCAAAAGTTCTAAAACTACAACAATGACCTTAGAATATCGAAACAAAAAATGATCAATATTTTAAACATTTTCATAATTGTCCTAGAATTTAAAAAAAAAAAATTCCTCATAAATGTACAAAATATATAAAAAACAAGAAAAGTACATCAAAACACTTCAAAATAAATTCTCAATCTGCACCAATGACCTTAGACTATCGAAACAAAAAAATGATAAAAATTTTACACATTTTTGTAAATGTCCAAAAATAACAAAAAAATTAATGTTTCCTCGTAAATGTACAAAACATATAAAAATCAAGAAACGTAAAGCGAAAAACCTCAAAAAAATATCAAGTTGCACCAATGACTTTAGAATATCGAAACAATTTTTTTTTATACTTTTTCATAATTCTCCGTATAAAAAGATATTTTTCCTCGTAAATATACAAAACATATAAGAATCAAGAAAAGTATATCAAAAAATTTCAAAATAATTCTCAAACTGCAACAATGACATTAGGTTATCGAAACAAAAAAATAATAAAAATTTTACTCTTTTTCGTAATTTTCTGAAAAATATCAAAAACATTATTTTTTCCTCATAAATGTTTGAAGGATATCAGATTCATCAAAATATCATAAAAAAACTTTTGAAAAATTCTCAAACAGCACCAATGACCTTAGATATCGAAAGAAAGAATTATAAAATTTCATCTTTTTCGTAAATATCCAAAAAATGAAAAATATTTTTTTTCCTCTTTAATGTACGAAACATATAAAAATCAAGAAAAGTCCATCAAATCACCTCAAGAAAAAACTCAAAAGGCACAATGACCTTAGAATATCGAAACAAAAAATGATTTTAAAAAATTACACTTCTTCGTAACTGTCCAAAAAATGAAAAAACAAATTCCTCATAAATGTACGAAACAATATAAAAATCAATAAAAGTACATCAAAACACCTCAAAAAATTCTCAAACAGCACCAATGGTCGTAGAATATCGAAAAAAAATGTGATAAATTTTTTCTCTTTTTCGTAAATGTTGAAAAATAACAAAAAAATAATTTTTTCTCGTAAATGTACGAAACATATAAAAATCAAGAAAAGTAAATAAAAACATCTCAAACAATTCTAAAACTGCATAAATGACCTTAGAATGTCGAAATAAAAAAATGATCATAACTTTACACTTTTTCATAACTGTCTAAAAATAACAAAAAAAAATATTTTCTCGTATATGTCCGAAAAATATAAAAATCAAGATAAGTATAAAAACACCTCAAAAAATCTCAAACTGCACCAATGGTCTTAGGATATCGAAACAAAAAATGTAAGATTTTACTCTTTTTCGTAAATATCCAAAAATTTAATTTTTTCTCATAATTGTACGAAACATATAAAAATAAAGATAAATAAATCAAAACACCTCAAAAAACTCTCAAACTACACCAATGACCTTAGAATATCGACAAAAATAATAATCAAAATTTTATTCATTTTCATTACTGCCTGAAAAATAACAACAAAACATTATTTTCCTCGAAAACATATAAATATCAAGAGAAGTACATGAAAGCACCTCAAAAAATTCTCAAACTACACATTTGACCTGAGAATATCAAAACGAAAAAATGATCAAACTTTTACTCGTTTTTGTAGGTTCCAAAAAATAACTAAATTTTTTTTATTTTCCTCGTAAAAGTCCAAAAGATTAAAAATCAAGAAAAGTACATCGAAACGCCTCAAAGAATTCCAAAAATGCAACAATGACCTTAGCATGTTTAAACAAAAAATAATCAAAATTTACTCTCATTTCCCAAAATGTCCTAAAAATAACAAACAAAAATTCCTCGTAAATGTACGAAACAAATAAAATTAAAAAAGTTAAATCAAACCACCTCAAACAATTCTCAAACTGCACCAATAACATTCGAATGTCGAAATAAAAAATGATCAAAACTTTACTCTTTTTCCTAACTATCCGAAAAACAACTAAAGAAATTATTTTTTTCTCATAAATGTACGAAACATATTCAAATAAAGAAAAGTACATCAAAAATAAAGAAAAACTATCAAATTGCACCAATGTTCTTAGAATATCGAAACAAAAAAGATCATTTTTTAATATTTTTGAAATTGTCCAAAAAATAACAAAAAAAAATAAGTTTTCCTCGTAATTGTACAAAACATATAAAGTCAAGAGAAGTACATTAAAATACCTCAAAAATTTCTCAAACTTCACCAATGAGCTTAAAATATCGAAACAAAAAAAATAATCAAATGTTTATTCTTTTTCGTAACTGTACAAAAATAAACAAAAAAAATACTTTATTCTCGTAAATGTACAAAACATATAAAAATCAAGAAAAGTACATCAAAACAACTAAAAAAAAATTCAAACAACACCAATAACCGTAAAAATTCAAAAAAGTACATCAAACTCCCCAAATAATTCTTAAATTTCACCAATGCCCGTAGGATATCGAAACAAAAAAAAAAAAGATCAAAAATTTACTCTTTTCTGTAACTGTCAAAACAATAACAATAAAATTACTTTTTCTCATAAATTTAATATACTTTTCTGTAACTGTCCAAAAAATAACAATAAAATTACTTTTTCTCATAAATTTAATAAACATATAAAATTAAGAAAAAGTACATCAAAACACCTCAAAATATTCTCAAACTGCACCAATGACCTAAGAATATCAAAACAAAAAAATAGTAAAATATTTACTCATTTTAGTAACTGTCAAAAAATAACAAAAAAATGATATTTTTCAAATTGCCAAAAAATAACAAAAAATTAATATTTCCCCGTCTACGAAACATATAAAAATAAAGAGGAGTATATCAAAACTACTCAAAAATTTCTCAAACTGCACCTTTGACCTTAGAATATTGAAACGCAAAAAATGATCAAAATTTTACTCTTTTTTGTAACTGTCCAGAAAATAACAAAAAATTAATATTTCCTCATAAATGTCCGAAAGATATTAAAATCCATAAAAGTACATCAAAAGACCTCAAAAATTCTCAAACTTCACCAATGACCTTAGAATATAGAAACAAAAAAAGATCTAAATTTTACTCTTTTTTTAAATGTATGAAAAATAATAAAAATGATTTTTTCCTCATAAATGTATGAAATATATATAAATCAAGAAAAGTACATAAAAAACCTCAGAAAGTTCTCAAACTACAACAATGACTTTTGAATATAAAAAAAAGATCAAAAAATTATTTAAAAAAATCTCAAATTGCGCAAATGACATTAGGATATTGAAAAAAATGATCAAAATTTAATCTTTTTCATAACTATCAAAATAATGACAAAAAATTTGACTTTTCCAGAAAGATATAAAAATCAAGAAAAGTACATCAAAACGCCTCGAAAAATTCTCAAACTGTGCAATGACCTTAGAATATCGAAATAAAAAATGATCAAAATTTACACTTTTCGCATCTTTCCAAAAAAATTATTTTTTACTCATAAATACACGAAAAGTATAAAAGTCAAGAAAAGTTCATCAAAACACCTCACAAAATTCTCAAACTGCCCAATTAACTTAGAATATCGAAACAAAAGGATTACAATTTTACTCTTTTTCGTAACTTTTCAAAAAATAATTTAATTTTTCCTCGTAAATAAATGAAAAGTATAAAAATCAATAAAAGTACATCAAAACACCTCAAAAAAATCTAAAAGTGCACATATGACCTTAGAATATCGAAAAAAATGATCAAACTTATACTCTTTTTCATAACTGTCCAAAAAAATATTTAAAAAATTAATATTTCTTTGTAAATGTCCAAAAGATATAAAAATCAAGAAAAATACATCAAAACACCTCAAAAGATTCTCAAACTGCACAATTACCTTAAAATATTGAAATAAAAAAAGGATCAATATTACACTAACTCTCCGAAAAATAACAAAAAAAATTAATTTTTCCTAGTAAATATGTGAAACGTCTAAAAATGAAGAAAAGTACATCAAAACACCTCAAAAATTTCTCAAACTGCACCAATAACCTTAGAATATCGAAATAAAAAAAAATTTACTCTTTTTCTCTACTGTCCAAAAAATTATCCGTAAGATATAAAAATCAACAAAATGACATCAAAACACCTTAAAAAATTCTTCAACCTCACCAATGATCTTAAAATATCCAAATAAATAATGATAAAAATTTTTTACTCATTTCTTTAACAGTCCAAGAAATAACAAAAAATTTAATTATTTCCTCGTAAATGTACCGAACATATGCATATCAAGAAAACTACACCAAAACACCTCTAGAAATTCTCAAACTGCACCAATGACCTTAGAATACCTGAACAAAAAAATGATCAAAATTTTACTCTTTTTCGTAACTATCTGAAAGATAACGAAAAAATAATGTTTCCTCGTAAATATACGAAACATATAAAAATAAAGAAAAGTACATCAAAACAGCTCAAAAAATTCTCAAACTGCACCAATGACTTTAAATGTTGGGAAAAAGTGATCAAAATTTTATTCATTTTCTGAACTGTCTGAAAAATAAAAAAAATATTTTTCCTCATAAAAGTCTGTAAGATATCAAAAATCAACCAAAGTACATCACAATACCTCAAACAATCTCAAACAACACAAATGATCTTAAAATATAGAAATAAAAAATGACCAACAAAGTTTACTCTTTTTTATAACTGTCCAAAAAATAACAAAAGTATTAATTTGTCCTCGTAAATGTACGGAAAATATAAAATTCAAGAATGTACATAAAAAAAACTCAAAAAATTCTCAAGCTGTAATAATGACCTTAGAATATCATAGCAAAAAAATAATCAAAATTTCACCCCTTTTTGTAACTGTTGAAAAAATAACCAAAAAAACGTTTTTCCTCTTAATGTACAAAACATATAAAAATAAAGGAAAGTACATCAAAACACCTCAAAAAAAATCTCAAACTGCAACAATGGCCTTAGAATATTGAAATAAAAAAATGATCAAATTTTTACTCTTTTATTAACTGTCTGAAAATTAACAAAAAAATTAATTTGTCCCCGTTAATGTCCGAAAGATATAAAAATCAAGAAAAGTACATAAAACACGTCAAATAATTTTCAAACTACACCAATGACCTTAGAATATCGAAAAAATATCAAATTCTATTCTCTTTCGTAACTATCTGAAAAATAACAAAAAAAAATGGTTTTCCTCGTAAATGTCTGTAAAATATAAAAATCAAGAAAAGTTCATCAAAACAGCTCAAAAAAATTTCAAACTGCTCCAGTTACCGTAGAGTATCGCAAAAAAAATGATTAAAATCTTTTTCGTAACTATCCGAAAAAATTACATCAAATTTAAAATTTCCTCGTAAATGTTTGAAACATATAAAAATAAAGAAAAGCACATTAAAACACCTCAAGAACCTCCCAAACTGCATCACTAACCTTAAAATATCGAGAAAAAAAGGATCAAAAGTTTACTCTTTGTTTGTCACTGTCCAAAAAATAACAAAAAAATTATTTTTCCTCTTAAATGTCTGAAACATATATACAAGCACCTCAAAATTTCTCAAAATACACCAATGGCATTAGAATATCGAAACAAAAAAAAAATTTACTCATTTTCATAACTTTTCGAACAATAACAAAAATCTAACTTTTCCCCGTAAATATACAAAACATACATAAATCAAGAAAACTACATCACAACATCTCGAAAAAAATCTCAAACTGCACCAATACCATAGAATATTGAAACAAAAATAATTATCTAAATTTTACACTTTTTTGTAACTGTCTGAAAAATAACAAAAAAAAAATGTCCTCGAAAATATCCAGAAGATATAAAAATAAAGAAAAGAACATCAAAACACCTCAAAAAGATTATCAAGCTACACCAATGACCTAAGAATATCGAAACAAAAAATGATTTAAAGTTTACTCTTTTTCATAATTGTCTGAAAAAAGAGATTTCTTTTTATTTTTTCCTTGTTAATGTATGAATAATAAAAAAATCAAGAAAAATACATGAAAACACCTCAAATAATTTTCAAACTGCACCAATGACTTAAGAATATCGAAAGAAAATTATCCAAATTTTACACTTTTCGTAACTATTCGAACAATAAAAAAGAAATTATTTTTTCCTCGTAATGTACGAAACATATAGAAATCAAGAAAAGTACATCAAAACACCTCAAAAAATTCTTAAACTGTACCAAGATCTTAGAATATCGAAACAAAAAAATGATCCAAAGTTTTACACTTTTTCGTAAATGTCTGAAAATTAACAAAAAACTTAATTGTTCCTCATAAATGTATGAAATATATAAAAATCAATAACAGTACATCAAAACACCTTAAAAATTCTCAAATTACACCAATGACCCTAGAATATCAAAAAATACGTTATCAAAATTTTACTCATCTAAATTGTCCAAAAAATAATTAAAAAATTATTTTTCCTTGTAAATGTCCGGAACATATAAAAATAAAAAAAGTTCATCAAAACACCTAAAAAAAATTGTAAATTCACCAACTACCTTATAATATTGAAATAAAAAAAATAATCAAAATTTACTAAATTTCATAATAGTCCAAAAATACAAAAAAAACCCGTAAATATACGAAAAATATAAAAATCAAGAAAAGAACATCAAAGCACCTCAAAAAATTCTCAAACTGCACCACACACCTTAGAATATCGGGAAAAAACGATCACATATTTACTCTTTTTCGTAACAGTCCAAAAAATAACAAAAAAATTACTTTTTCCTCGTATATGTAGGAAACATCTAAATATCAAGAAAAGTACATCAACAAAAACTGCAGCAATGACCTTAGAATATAAAAAAAATGATCAAAAATTTACTCTTTTTTGTAACTATCCAAAAAATAACAAAAAAAATTATTTTTTCCTCGTAAATATCCAAAAATTTAGAAATCAAGAAAATTACATTAGAACACCTCAAAAAATATAAAACTGTACCAATGACCCTAAGAATATCGAATCAAAAAAGGAACCAAAATTTTACTCTTTTTTGTAACTGTCTGAAAAAATAAAAATAAATAAATTTCTCATCGCAAATGTATGAAATTTATAAAAATCAAGAAAAATACATCCAATGTAACACTCCGGAATTTCCATAACTTACTCTAGAGCCTCACTTGAAGAACTAAGACTTAAAACAGTGTTTCTAAGCTCAAACAAAGGTAATAAACTCAATTAGAAAGTGTTAGGATCAAAACATCAAGAAATAACCACGATGTCCAGAGACTAGTGAAATTTAGCTAGTGTGCCTTGGTGTGTTTCAAGGGGTTTAAAGAGTCGGACTGAAGTCAAATTTGGTGAAAATGTTGGGAATACGTATTAAAGTGTGTTTAGGGTCAAAACGTCCGGGTACGAATCCCCAAGGACCACCTAAGGGACCTTGAGGAGGACCCTACATGTTGACCCCAAAACTCTCAAATGGTAGTTTGCCATTGACGGAGCAGACGACAAACCGTCGATGGGTCAATGGCCTCTCGATGGTTCTCATGGGTGAACACTTAGCCAAATCCCCAAAAGGCTCAAAAATCAAGTCTCTGAACAAAACCACGGACTGTCAGTATGGTCGGTGGTCTGGTTGACGTACCATCGACGTGGAGTCATCGTTTGGACTTAGGTTCATTTCCAAGTTTTAGTTTAAGTTGGGGAAATTAGTTAATTATTTGGTTAATTAATTAATGATTAAGGGGTGGTTAAATAAGTTACTTGGGGACTATAAAAGAGTTAGACCTCATTAAACTAACCTAACACTTCATTACTTCCCAAACCCACACTTCTCTTTACTTTCTCTCTCTATTCCAAAGACCCCTATGAAGACCAAGGTTCAAGCTTCACTAAGGCTTCAAGACTCAAGTTTTATTCCATCCTTATTCAAGTATTGTTAAGGTATGGAAGCTATTCACTCTTAGGATCTCTTTACCCATGAGTCTCTTCAAAATGGTTTCCAAAGATGTCTAAAATTATGGTTTTCATCCAATTTCGGGGGTTGTCTTTCAAATTGATTTAATGTTGTATTATTTTGGTTTATATTGATAAATTATGATTGTTTAATGGTGTATTGTTGTAATTTCTTAGTCTTTGACCTAGTTTCTCTAAATGATCCATGAATGAACCCTTTCCCTAACCCTAACTATGAATTAGGTTGATAGATGATTAGGGATGTTGGAATCGAATATGTTATTGCTTAATTTACTATTATATGATGATGGTGATTGGATTATTGGATGAATGTGGTGAAATTGAGGGTAAGATCTTGAAGGAGATTCTTGGAAGCCATTGGTAAGACTTTTGATATGACGATTTCTCTACTTCAATTATGTTGGTCTATTCTTGATAATGATATTCAGTTGAAGTATGAATATGTGAATACAATAGGAATATGATGATATGATGGCATGTTATGAATATGTTTACTATGTGATCATGGCAAGGGTATGATGATGCAAAGTTTAAGGTGATTCTCTTGTGTACCTTATTATTGTGACTATGATGTGTTCATCTCACTAATGTTGGGTTGTGATGAAAGGAAGTTCTTATTCTAAACCTAATGAGCTATGATCATGATTATACAAGGGGTTAGTATCCTATGACCTTATTAAGAATTAATGATTAAGAAAGGCTTAAAGAGACTTCAAAAAGGGACTTTATCTTAGCACCGAGCGAACTAGATATGAGAGGTTTCCCTTCTCAAGAAGAGGGAAGGTAGGTTCACTAATATTCTCATGATATGGATACTACCATGAAAATGTGCATACATGAGTTTCTAGCTAATCTCCTAGTTTCTTAACTATGTTGCCCTCATAGGAAAGCTAGCTAGTGGATCCACCAAGAATGCTATGTTATGTTTGGTTCTACCTTGGAAAGTAGAGCACCTTCTTTCGGTGTAGGGTTTATGACACCGGATTCCATGTTTATCTCACATGGTCTATTATCGGTTAAGACGAATGTTCCCGAAAGTAAAATGAATGAATGGAAGTAATAAAATGGACGCTACTAGGGTGACTCAAAAGGTACGACTTACCAAAGTATCACCAAGGTGAACATTCATACAACCTTCATCAATTCAAGCATATATATTCATAAAGACATAACAGATCATGAAACACATGTTTCACATAAGAACCACCACCTAAGACAACCCCAAGTCATACTAGTGCAATATGGAAGTAACATCCCATAATACTATTCACACCAAGTGTTCCTATGAAGTTATCCAAGACTTAGGCGCATCACACTCAATAAGATACAATGCATACATTTAACCTTATACATAATACCAACATACTTCATAGACCTCATATAGGAACTCATTAATTCATCACATCATAGTCATAACCCATTTAGTCTTTAGGCACATCCCAAGACAACATGCAAGTCAGTACTACCAATATCAGCATAATGAAGAAATAGGCTACATTTCATATAGAGAGAGTTCATTTCATCAATACATCATAATACCCTACTCATAATCCCAATCTAATCCTACTAGTGCAATGTACATGTGAATCCCCATAACCTCACACATACTAAGTAAACCAATCAAGGAGATCACAAGCATTGGCACTTACTTCATACATCAAATGACAAGTATAGCCAACAACATGCATGCTAAGTAAGAGCTTCATCATGTAGACAATAAGACCAATACAATGCAAATCATTGTAACAAGTATGTTAACACCATAATGTCATGCATAAGATATTTACATGCATATACATATACATATAGAACTTCTTCTTAGAATTCCCTTCAATAGCTACTTGTGCAATGTATAGGTAAAGTCCCATTCCCTCTCTTACACTAAGCAACATCCCTTAAGTAGTCCTAGTTAGTGTTCATCATCTTACTTCCGTTGTTCATTTTACATTTGGGAAACTTTGGCTTAACCTACATTAGACCATGTGAGCTAAACACGGAATCTGATGTCATCCTCTCACACTGAAAGGAGTGCATCCTAATTTCCAAGGTAGAACATAAACATCATAATAGCATATAGGTTGATCCACTTGCTAGGTTCCTATGGGGGCACATAGTTACGAAACTAGGGGTTGTTACTAGAAAACCTTCTTTATGCTTATTCGCATTGTAGTTTCCACCTCATGAGAACATCGTGGGAAGCTTCCTCATGAAAAGACCCCTCTCATTGTCAAGTTCACTCGCTGCTAAGCTAAATTCCCTTTTTGAAGAGCCTTTAAGTCTTTATTAAACATTTGTTCATAAGATAGGCATTAGAAGATTAACCCTTTATATACCATATACATAACTCATAGATTAATGATTAGAATGTCCTTTCATCAAAACCATCATCATGTGAGAATGTTCGTTCACATAATCATAACATCCATAACATAGTATAGTATAGAGTACAATTGAGGAAACCTTTCAAGACACCCTCATTCACTAGATTATCATTAACATGTTTCATTCATACATTCATGTGTGTGTATGCATATATGATTAAGCCTTTTACATAAACATATTTAGACAACACATGATCGTACTTAATTAGGCATATACTTTACATGAATAATAATATATTAAGGTGCATATGAGAATCATCCTTTCAATTGACACCATGAACAAATTATACTTGTAGGTACACATGAGAGACATGTGTGTACATATTGGTCATCATGATCACATAAGAGCAACCACCTAGTCATTGAGGAAACCACCCTCCAAGGGATCACAACACATATACAATATCCCTAAATTCATGAACAACTCACATATCGAGCATTAGGGACTATAGACTACACACCCACATTACATCATAGGATACAATAACATATCCAACATTTGAATAGAAGACTCCTAACATACAATGATCACACATTCATATAAGGTTACATAGGTAGGGGGTCGTTCTACAATAGTATTCTTCATAACCAAGCATGTATACATACCTTACCCTAACATCATCATTCACAATATACTTCACATTATCCATGCACTTAGATCATGATACTAGAATTGAAGATTACACAAAACCTTGATACTTATGATCATCATCACCACAATTCACATTACATTTATTACCATCAAGACCATGATCACAACATGTATAGATAGACAAGAAGAAAACACGTCCACCATAAGTGGACAAAACCATACAACATCAATTTCATATACTATACACTAGAAGTTAGGTCAACTTACCAATTCTCCAAGCCATGGCCATCATAAATAAATCCTCAACAATTCATAATCAATTGATATAGATAGCAATGGCAGTAAACAATACGTCACAATCTAATCACAATTCAATTAACATCTAAACAGGATCACAAGACCCACATTATAGGCTAAATTGAGAGATTAGGCAGATCTTGGGTTCTTCAAGGAATTACATTGAAAATCATCATAAAAGCATTAAATACACAATAATTCATCATTAGAAGGACTTAGAACATGGTTTGACAAGGAACCCATGCTTATATTTAAAATTGGGAATTTTGATCATAGAATCACATTGGAGAATCTTTGATAGAGCTCCTTAAATGGAAGGTTATCCAAGGATCAAGGTTACCATACCTTAATAGAAGAAAAGACCATGAAATTCAACTACAAGATCTATGTTGATCCCTACTACAGGTTTTTCAGTTTCAACGTTGTCAAATTGCTCGAAACCGATAATGTGGCTCTGCCTGTTTTGAGAAGAAAGCACTTGAAAATTCATATTCTATCTTGAGCCTAAATTTGGCCTCCAATGGAGTTTTAAGAGAATTTGGGAGAGAAGATGGTTTTTGATTTTTGATTTTTCATTGGGTAATTGGGTTTTGATATGGGAATGGGGGTATATATGACTTAAAAAACATTTATAACCAACCCCTGAAGTACCCAAAATACCCCCACATTAACTGTACCTATTTAGATAAGTCAAACTTAACTTTCATTATCGAAATGTTTTTCGGGGATTAAGTCCGCGTCGTGGAGCTTTTCCCACAAGACTTTTTGAATTAAATTTTGGGACAATATAGTCCGCGACAAGTACCAATTATTTAGCCTATGAAGAACCTAGTCCGCGACGCAGACATGTTTCACCCGTGAATAACTTCTTGCGGGCAGCTTGTTGGCCAAAGGTTGGGTCCTCCTCAAGGACCCCTAGGTTGGTCCTTGGGAAGTCGTAACCGGATGTTTGACCCTAAACATGTTTATTTAGACGTTAGGGTCACCTCCACTGTTTTTAGACTCCAAACAACACATAAAAACAAGGCAAACATAGAAGGATACAGTAGCACACAAAAGACTAGTTCCCGGACGTCTTGATCGTCCTTTGACGTTCAGCTTTTAACTTCTTCAAATCAACTATATTACGAGGTGTGCCACACCTTATAAACAAGTTATTATCTCTTAAAGCACATGTGAGGCTCTAGATTATCCTATTTCATTTTGAGGGTTGTTATACAAGTATAGATAACAGAGGGCTTCACGGACTGTGAAGCCCTTGACGGACCGTCAGAGTGTCCGTGAAGCTGCCCGAAATATCAGTCCTACTTCGAGTAGGACTCATTTTAGAAATTCTATTTGAATTAGTTAGGTCATTTTTTGTTTTTATATCGTCATATCTGGAACGAGCGACTGAGCTTGAAATATTCTTAGCT
The DNA here is from genome assembly GCA_022817965.1 of Solanum lycopersicoides. Taxonomy (NCBI): domain Eukaryota; kingdom Viridiplantae; phylum Streptophyta; class Magnoliopsida; order Solanales; family Solanaceae; genus Solanum; species Solanum lycopersicoides. The sequence continues at coordinate 35,257,110 of CM040629.1, read as the reverse complement.
TTGATTTTGAACGATTAACATTCAATCAGTTTTCATAGTTGGATTTTAGTTTTGAATTATCAAGTGTTTACTGATTTTGCCTATTTTAGTAAGTACTTTTTCTTCATGTTTTAATTACAAATATATGTTTGTTTAGTTAAATTATGAGTGGTTAAACACCACAACTAGGATTGTAGGATCTATGAAGGAAATCTAAGTGTGAATTTGTAAAACGAGTAGAAGGCAATTTACATTTGCAAAGCATAATTCACCTTCCATTATTCATCTATTCTAATGAGTGCACACATATAGTTAGCCTGTATCAGTCAATTGTTTGAGAGAAAAGTAATAGTTAGGAAAAATCTGAGTTAATATGATGAAATGGAGTCAAAGTTCTAGAGAAGAGAGAAGAGAACTTTAACACCATTATAAGCGAAAGTATAACATTTTAACACTCTAGGACCGAGAGGACTTGGGTATAAGTTATCTAATTAGACTGAGAAGTGTTAGATATATCATACTCGCATGTACTTTGCGGAGATGAATCACCTGAAACTCATTTACTGAAAAAAAAACTAGACGCAACATTATGGAAACACGTTCCTAATTTTATTCAGTTATAAATAAATTTTTAAAATCAATACTCTTTCAATTGTTAATCCGATCTTGTTTAAAAATCTTGGTCACTAAAACTATACAGCTAAACCCCCTTTTAAATTCTGTAATTGTTTTCTCTACAAATTAATAACAACATTTGTGTAAACATGAAAGTAGATCATTTATGTAAAGAAATTCTTTGTGGGATTGACCTTAACTCAACTCACATTGAGTTCTATAAATTGACTTCGATCGTTTATACTTCTTAATTGAAGTATAAGTTTGGACGTATCACATATCGAAACAAAAAATGATCAAAATTTTACTCAAGCTCTACAAATGCACTACCTCATGAGAAAAACCATGCATGTAAATCATCTCTAACAAGACCTATGCAATTTCATGATCATGCATATAAGGAAATCACGGCAACACATAAGCCACACAATGACCCACTAAATAGGCACACTATCCCCCACTTAGGGGTAATCGTACACCAACTTTTCTATGCATAATGCATACTAAGAATAACTTCAAAATCCAACATTACAAGTCATAAAAGACAAGAAATCTGTAAATTCACAAAAGCTTTAAATATATAATGGAAAGGGATATGAGGAGATCAATTTTGATCATCCTTGAATTGGAGAGCATAAAACATATTCCTCTTTGGAGGATCGTCATCCACCCAACTAGGAGCAACTTGCTTACTGATACGCTCAAATTACACTTTTCTAAAGAAGTATAAGTGGTCGTATCAAGTAAAGAACCCAACTAGTAGGTTGGGGTTGATCTCATGAGAAAAATGGTTTAGACTTAACTTCAATGTACAATTATGTCTATTTAGCCAAATTCTTTCCGAAAACAAGTAATTAAAAGGGGGGGGGGGTTTGTGAAACAAGTTTCTTTAATACTTCTAATAAACAAGTAAGCAAAAGTAAAGATTTAGTTTTTATCAAGTTGTGAGATAAACTAGGGTGTATGCATTCCCCATAGGTTCATAACTATATATTCCTAGCAAGAACAATCCTTCCCTAGTGTTTTGCATGCAAAGTGAAAAGTTAGGTATCTCTAAATCCTTGGTCCGGCATCTAGAGAATTTCATCCCGTACCTTGGTCCGGCTACGTGTGTATAAGCTACTAACCCTTACCTTTACATCATATTAAACATCATAATCGATGTATGGCTTAGTTATTACTTCGCACCAATCGACACTGCCTATTAGATAGTATCCCACTAAATCTATGTTGATAATCCTTTTCTTATTAACTACCTCCTTGGTCCGACAAGTAGTAACAAGGTGGGTTCTAACGTTGGCCACCGCTAAAAAAACTGCTAAACGAAAGAATTATTAATACATGCAAGAACCAATTTAAGAATTGTTATTTAGCTAGGTCTACTTTGTTAATAACCCATGGTTCCCACAAACCTAGTTGTGGATTTAGTTACCCATGCAAGCAAGAACACAATTTATGGTTGTTAAGAAATACATTATGAACTTACTTTAACAATTTGAAGAAAAATCCAGAAAATCAACTTGAAATTGCAAGATAATACTTGAAACCAAATCCGGAAATTGAATTATTGCAAAAGTTTGCAAAACCTAATCTCCAAACAAAACAAAAACAATAATAACAATGTCCAACCCCAAAAACGAGGTTTTAATCCCTATTTATAGAAACATTGTCCTAAATTAAAAGGAATTAAAATATGGAAAGTTGTTCAAAAACGCGGCTGTAATCGACGACCCCCACAGACAGACCGTCGATTGAACGACGGTCCTTCGACTGCTTCCGTCAGTCCAGACATAGATTTTTTTTTGTCCGTCGGATGCATCATCTATGAATCAATCGACGGACCAGCAGCACAGTCCGTCGATGCACCTATGGTTTGTCGATGCCCTCTTTTGCTCCATCCTTAGAATTTCTCCAACATCGGGTACTGGGACTCTCTTTAATCATATCAACGATTCAACAGAATGATCAGTCGATTAATCGACGGACCGTAGATCTTCTCCGTAGTCCCGCACTTGGTCAAATTTCCCCTAGTTTTCTCTATTTGTGTGAACTGCAATTGACGTTCACTACCTACGGACCATCGATTGAATGACGGGCCTTCGATGGCCTTCGTAGGTCGCCTCTGCACTATTTTCTAGCTGCCTTCTGCATTTTAGTTCTGGACATCTTTCTTGTAAAACAAACATAAAAACATGTTAAAACTACTACAAAAAGGCTCTAGACACACACAACTCTTAAGGAAAAGCATTGAAAGCACCGTGAAACCACATTACATTAACACCCTTAACTTAAATTCGTTGTTTGTCATCAAGCGACGCACTATGACTCAAAACAGTATTTTGTACAAAAGAATACTCTTTTAAGCTTTCGCAATCACATGACTATCAATCCCGACTCTTTCTTTGCTTTGGTGCATGTTTACGCTATCAGGTTTTAACAAGATAACTCATGTGGATCACACCATTGAATCAAACTTACCATGCACAGTCACTTCTACTGTTTTACCTCTCATCAAGGTGCCAACTTTCTGACATTGCAACTAGTGTCCTCACTTCAAAAGAAATCCTCCTTTTTCGCGCAATGATTTCAACTTTGGGTACAAGGATCTTTATTCAACACTCACGCTCAGAAACAAGTTTATACATAGCTAGTACTCGTCGCCAAAAGCTTGCCCTTATTTTCACAGCTTAAGTTCACCACACTAGACTCTAGGATCACGGTAGCACTTTCTTGGCTTGTAATGTAGGTTCAGGTTCAGGTGTGGTACATTTGGGTATATTTGTTTTAGTGACCTTTTGCCCTCCTTGACATCTCCGTCAATCTTCCTACCTCTTTTCATTGCCTTGTTATGCCCGACTTTTCTTTGCTCGCCTTCTTTTTAGAGATGACTCTTATTTATTTTTTCAACTTTTTCAAACTCTTTTCTTTCTTTTCTGCACCATTTTTGTTTATTTCTTTTCACTTTTCTTTTCTTTTTATTCAGGTAGATGATTTCACCGAGTCACGTCTTTCACTCACTTTCTCTTTTCTTTTTCAGCATTCAACTCTTTTCATACCCAATTTCAGATCATCACTCACAATAGCCACCCTCAACTTATGGTTTTTTTTCATGAGTTGAGGTACACATTACCCGAGGTTGGGTCAGGGCCAAGACGAGGTCAGTTTATGCATTAGCCACCCTCAACTTAGGCTTTTGGTCTAAGTCGAGGTGCACATGTCCAAGGAGGGACCAGGGCCAACACATTAAACCTAGGGAAGGTGAGTTGGTGAAGAAAATAAAGGTCTATTATAGGCTCAATAGATTTGGATAAAAAAAGGATAAACTTTCATTTGGTTAACTTCTTTTTAGGCTAGATTGTTGCTAATTCGAACAAGGGCCTATGATCCTTTCCTTGTTGTCTAATACAAATTCCTTTTGTAGGACAAACCAGACAAGTTCTAGCTATGTACAAACAATTGAACACTCAAAATTTCTCACACTTTCTTGACACTTCATTACCCTACCATATTGTCAGATTTCCCAATTTAGGTGTTAGTTTGAGGGTCATGCAGTGAATGCCTATCTATGTCATGATTAGATCCAACACATTCAACTCATTTTCACCTATTCATGCAATCACTTTCTTAGGATGGGATACCATTCATACTTAGCCATCACGCTTCATATTTCATGCTTTTATACTTTGTACAAATTACGAAATGCCGGTTCAACAGAAAAGTAACCAGTCTCTTAGGGCAAAAGAACACAGCCAAGAAAACCCCAAAGAGAGGATTGCGAGTTGGGATACTCAAACTTCACCCTAACACTCACTTTCCATTTACCCCACCCCAACAAAAAGAGCATGCAATTGTCCCTAATGCATAATAATAAATAAAAAATAGGGTGGTAGGTGAAGCAACCCTGTGGCGCATAGCGCCGACGATCTATCAACAAGTGGGCGGGTTTGGTTTCCAGGAACCCACAACATCAGTAGATGAGTCACCCTCAGTGGTGCCCACAACAATCTCCGCACCATCAGTGGTGCTCCTCTAACCGGTCTCTGGTTTGAAACTAGATGCTCCAGCAGCTACCTATCGTGCCCTCATTTGGCCAGTCTCCTTAACAATCAAAGAGGTTCTCCTCGCAGTCTCAAGGTTCGTCCTCTCTTTATTTCTCGCACGGGCATCCTCTCCCTCAGTAGTGCGGCTAGAGCGGTGCCTCTTGGCATGACCACATGAATCAGGTTGTGGCTCAGGAGGTGTTGAGAATAGTGCAGCAAGCACAGTGTCCTCCGCTAGCTCGGAGGGTGCAGTCTCAGGCTCAGTCCCCCACATCTCCTGAATACTGTCTACATCTGCCGGCAAACTAGCCAAAACCTCCTTAAGAGTAGTCAATTCAACAGTAGGGGCTGGGCGTGCAAGTACCCGCAACTCACAGGCGTCAAGGCGCAGGTGAACCGCCTGAATCTTCTGCTTAGTTTGTTGGGCCAACTTCTTCTCAATCCATTCCTCATCCTTGGCTATGGACTTTTGCATCGAAGGTTGTATGGGGTGCATCAAGGTGGCCATTGGGGCCTCTAACTTCTGGACCCGCGCCAAAGAGACCAGTGTTGCAGATGGAGGAGTGGACAAGGAGGAACTAGGTGCTCTACTGGAGGCATGGGCCGAGTTAGCCGGAGTGGTATCAAAGGTCTCTGAAGTAGCAGGGTCATCCCCTTGGGCTAACTCCACTATGTCCGCCAAGTTCTCACTTAACGGCGTCAACTCCAACTCTGGGCCCTCTCCTCGGTGCCCCTACATTGGCCTCATCCCTGATAAGACCTATATCAAGCGTCCCAGCAGGAGTGCGGAGTGTATCACAGTGCCAAATGGGCACTCCGGCATCTCTGCATAAATGGAAAATAAGACATGCGAAGGGGTAAGTAGTAGAGGTCTTGAAATCCCTCTCATGTATCACCGTGATCAACACCTTCGCGAAGTCGATCTTCAAACCTGCTACTAGGGACGCTACCAATACCGCCCTATCCCATATAAGAATATTATCAACGCTCCTAGGCGATAGGTGGTGGCGGACTAACAACCAGAAGAACTTGGCTGTGAAAGTGAGGTTGGCCTTCTTGATCATCCCTTTGGGGTCTAACACCCAGTCTACCCCTTCACCATCGATCGACAAATATTGAGCAAGCCATCTCTTACCAACTTCTCTCTCCCCCACGGTCCTCTGAAACTAGCCACTCTTTACCATCTCCCACGTGTAGTGAAACTCTGGAGTCACGGGAGCCCGTTGTGTGTTAGAGATGGGGCTGTATAGAAAATGGCGAATGGTGGCCGCAGAAAGATCAACCCGGCAGCCTCGAACTAGTACCTTAGTGAGCGGGTCCTGTTTGGCTGGTCTTGCCCGCCTATCAAAAGAGACTCTGAGAGTCGCCACATAGGAGGCGTAGAACTCTGGGACGACCTCCTCACTGTACGAACCCAAACTCCTAGCCATCTACTCTAGCTTGTGTTGGGTAAATATCCTATACACATCGGGGACTGTGTGCAAACTTCCCGTAAGAACCCGACGCTCGACAGTCACCTACAGGGTCATCACCCCCTTTTCATTCAGCATTCTGGCATCTCTGTATACCTGATACTGACCATCTAAACACCACTGGTTAGGCTCCTCAGCAACCGGTGCGGGGACATCTGCCTGGGGTGCTGGGGAAGACGCCGAGATAGTAGCCTCATCAGACGAGGCTTGACGGCCAGGTCCCTCCGACCGAGTGACTCTTTGAGATACGAAACCGGACACAGTGGTCTCATTCGACCCGATGAGTGGGCTGATCCTGATCTTGAGGCAAATTCATAGCTAGACGCTCCTTCGGAACACAAGGCAGACCCAGATGGTATGCCGGTCAGTGTGCGCTCCTCATCTGACTGGGAGGCAGTGACTACGTCGAGAACCACCTTCTAGGATGTGCGTCGAGCGGCTCGTGCAGATGGTTAGTGGGCATGGAACCCGGGGGAACATACTCGGGATCCTATTCATTATTGGAAGTAGAAATCATGCGACGAGACATGGCTACTGACTTGGACTTTCCCCTTGAGTAGACGATATCCTTTTTCGGTGCCATTTGTACCTGTAGAATAATTATTAGTCTCAATTAAACACTATTACACACTCAAAACAAGCAGAGAGAAGAAAGAAAATCAAATTTCACAATACAGTGCAGGTCTACAATTTCAAGACGACGGGCACTATCGACGGTCCGTCGATGAATCGAAGGTCCGTCGATAGGGTCCGTCTTCTGACACTTAGATTTATTCAGCTTAGTCAAATTTTCAGACCTCTAAGATGGAAATGACAGATGTGAAGAATGGCCCGTGGATCAATCAACGGACCGTAGTCCACTTCTGTCGTCTAACACTTAAAATTATTTTTTTAGAATTGGTGAAAATAGGTTCTCTTAATGAAACTATGGACGTGCAGAATGGTTCGTCGATCAATCAACGGACCGTAGTCCACTTCCATCGTTTCAAACTTAACAAATTAAAGGTGACCCAATTGACAAACCCCATCGATGGACCGTCGATCCATCGACGGCGTCTTGTTCTGTTGGCCTCAGACAGATTTCAGGCCATTCTTTCAGTCTCCACTTTTGGACACTTTAAGACCCATTCAAGTTTAGACAATATAGTATAACAACCAAGAGACCATTACGTCATTCCTAGAGCTTCGATTTCAAATTTATGGCCTTCTAAATTGATGAAAGTAAAAAACCCTAAGTCAGATTTGGTAGACCGATGCCCATAACTACATTTTAAGAAGATTACAAGACCATACAAGCACTTTCTATCATTCCAAGGGGCATATTACATTGATATTAGCATACAATTTTAGTTAAATTTAGCCCCTCAGTCAAGACCAACATTCAAAATCAGTTTATGAATGAGAATTCATAGTATAAAGGAAATCGAAATAGTTTGAGTTCGTAGTGGGGTGGTTGTGTTAGGTACTCTAATAGCAGACTACGCTCCCGATTTGAACACCGACCGAAGAACAACGGATATGGAAGAGAATTTGGGAAGAGAGGGTTTTGGGGAATTTTGGGGAATCTGATGGAGTTTAGAGAAATATGATGGTTATGGAAGGTGAATGTATGGTGTTTTATGAGAAATGAAGGAAGTTAATGAAGAATAACGGTTTTGGGGGGAATTTGAAAAGATTTTGGAGGCTAATTAACCGTTATGTCCTTTTATATTACCGGCCAGGTCGGGTCGGGTCGCTGGCAATTTGGACCTACGACACCCCGTCGATGGTCCGTCGACTGGACCATTGATTGCATTAAGACTTGGAAAATTTACGAGACATACCTGGGATCTACGGACACCATCAACGGTCCGTCGATTGGACGACGACCCATCGATGGGGTCCGTAGAGCTGTGTACCACACCATTTTCTATAGATTTTTAGTTTTGGTCCCTGCACATGTAGCACCCATTAAGCTATTCTTTTTGTGTTTTCTCGACACTCTTGAGACACAGACTCTACACTAATCTATATCAAACACTAGTACATAAGTGAGAATGCAATAAAACTAAAAACAAAAAGAAATGGGGAGAGTACGACTATTCCTACAAAGAACATAAAAACCTATCGTTGGCTAGATGATACACGTTGGGTTGCCTCCCAAGAAGCACTTGATTTAATGTCGCGGCACGACGCAGGCTCTTTGATTACTCTGACTTCATCAAGGTGATAGGCATCAACCACTTCATGGACGCTCTCTGCATGCCCCAGGTAGATCTTAATCCTTTACCCGTTGACTGTGAACTTTGCACCCTCCTTATTTTCCAACTCAACCGCTCCGTGTAAGAATACTTTAGTGATGAGGAATGGCCCTGTCCACCTTGATTTGAGTTTGCTCGGAAATAAGCGTAGCCTAGAATTTAATAGAAACACCAAATCACCTATCGCAAATTCTCGTTTTTCAATCCTTTGGTCGTGGTACTTTTTCATCTTCTCTTTGTAGATGGACGAACTTTCATAGGCTTTGAGGCGAAACTCATCGAGCTCATTCAACCCATTTAGTCCTTGGTCTGCTGCTTCATTCCAATCCATCTTCAGTTTCTTCATTGCCCATATTGCTTTGTGCTCTAACTCGACCGGAAAGTGACAAGCCTTCCCATATACAAGTTGGTATGGAGAAATACCAATGGGAGTCTTCTATGCAATCCGGTAGTCCCAAAGAGCATCATCAAGCCTCCTTGACCAATCCGTTCTATTAGCATTCACCGTTTTTGCCAGAATTCGCTTGATCTCTCGATTGGACACCTCAACTTGCCCGCTAGTATGTGGGTGGTAAGGAGTGGAAACATTATGGCAAACCCCATATTTCTCCAATAGGTATTTGAACAACTTATTACAAAAGTGAGAGCCACCATCACTAATAATGGCCCTAGGTGTGCCAAATCTGGAGAAGATATTTTTTTAAAGAATGAGGTGACACTCTTTCCTTCATTGTTAGGAAGCGCTATAGCTTCCACCCATTTAGACACGTAGTCAACCGCCACAAGTATATAATTCATCCCATGAGAACTCACAAGCAGGCCCATAAAATCAATGCCCCATACATCAAATAACTCAATCACCAGAATAGGGTTTAACAGGAGCTCTTGCCTTTTCAAAATTCCTCCATCTCGCTGGCACCGATCACATGATTTGGCGAACTCATGAGCATCTTGGTGAATGGTTGGCCAATATTACCCACACTGCAAAATCTTATGCACAGTCCGGATACCCCTATGGTGTCCTCCCATAGGCGAGGAGTGACATGCCTCTAAAACGCTCAACATCTCAACTTCCAGTACGTAATGGTGAATTATCCCATCAGCACAAATACGGTATAAATAAGGCTCATCCCAAAAGAACTTTTTTACATCATACATGAACTTCTTCTTCTGATGTAAAGACAAGTCCGAAGGAACTATATCACTAGCCAAATAATTCTCAAAATCTGCGAACAATGGGATCAAATCTTGAGAAGCGGCTAATACATGTTCATCAGGGCATGCATCATCAATTTCAACCTTCTCTCCACTTCACGCATAACTTCATCCTCTAATCTAGACAAGTTATCGGCAACTTGATTCTCAGTCTCCTTTCTATCTTTTACCTCTAAATCAAACTCTTGTAGTAATATCACCCATCTACTCAACCTATGCTTCGCATCCTTCGTCGCCATCAAATACCTCAAAGCGGAGTGGTCTATATGTACCGAGCAAATAAGAGCGAAATTTTTTGAAAGCAAACACCAATGCAAGAAGCTCTTGCTCGGTTACCGTGTAGTTCTTTTGAGCTTTATTCAAGGCCTTACTTGCATAGTAAATGGGGTGAATGATTTTATCCCTTCTTTGTCCCAATACCATACCAAGAGCAACCCCACTCGCATCACACATCACATCAAACGGTTTACTCCAATATGGGGAAATAATAATAGGTGCAGACACCAACTTCTCCTTTAGTTCTCCAAATGCTTTTAGATTGATTCATCAAAATAGAACTTAAATTCCTTCTAGAGTAGTTTACATAAAAGATGTGCAATTTTCAAAAACTCCTTGATAAATCTCTGGTAAAAACCCGCATGTCCAAGAAAAATTCTCACACCTTTTACAGAGAAGGTGGGGGAAGCCTTTTTATAACTTCTACTTTAGCTCGATTAACCTCTATCCCCTTCTTCGAGATGCGATGGCCCAATACTATACCTTCTTTCACCATGAAGTGACATTTTCCCCAATTAAGTACATGATTGCAATCTTCACATCTTTTTAGTACCTCTGCCAAATGACTCAAACATTGATCAAAGGGGTCACCAACTACCGAAAAATCATCCATGAACACCTCAATAGTGTCCACAATATAAGAGAATATCGACATCATACATCGCTGGAATGTGACCGGTGCATTGCATAACCCAAACGACATCCTTTTGAACGCGAATGTCCCATAATGGCAAGTAAAAGTGGTTTTATCTTGATCCTCAGGGCAATGGAGATTTGATTGTAACCTGAATACCCATCAAGAAAACAATAACACCCTTTTCCTGCGAGTCTATCTAACATCTGATCCATAAAGGGCATGGGAAAATTTTCCTTCTCAGTCCACACATTCAATTTCCGGTAGTCCATACAAACTCTCCATACGGTCACTGGACGCATTGGAACAAGCTCATTCCTCTCATTAGGCACCCTATCATCCAACTCTTTTTAGGCACACAATGAACAGGGCATACCCAACTACTGTCTGCAATGGGATAGATGACTCTGGCATCCAACAACTTGATGATCTCCTTTCTCACTACCTCATGCATAGGTGGATTCAACCTTCTTTGGTGCTCAATACTCGGTTTGTGATCAGTCATGAGTTGGATTTTGTGAACAAATACCGGGGGGAATCCTCATGATGTCCGTAATAGTCCAACCAATGGCTCGTTTGAACCTCTTCAAGACCTCAACTAAACATTCTACTTATTGCCCCTTCAAATCCGCTGCAATTATCACCGGCAAAGTATCATCTCTACCTAAGAACACATACCTCAGATGAGGTGGTAGAACCTTAAGCTCTACTTATGGAGCCTCCTTAATAGATGGTTTCAAAGGTGGAGACTCGCGATACTTCATATCTAACTCCAATTTCTTTGGTTTTGTCCGGTATTCATTTTGTTCAAATGCAGCCACTAAAGACCATACTCTTCAATACCATCACTCTCAAAATTCATGATCACTGCCGCTAGTGCCTCGACGCCTAATTGCTCTTTAATTTGTACCTCGGATATACTCTCAACACGATAGGATATAGCAGACACCATTTGGAGCTCACCACTCTGCTTCATGGATCTACAAATGTTGAAAGTTGCTTCTTCATTGTTCAACCTACTGTTCATCTGCTTTTTTTCATATCAACCAATGCACGCCCGGTGGAAAGGAATGGCCTCCCTATAATAATGGAACCTTAAAATCAAACTCACAGTCAAGAAACACAAAATGGGCCAGAAATATAAATGACTCCACTTTCACAAGCACATCATGGAGTATACCAATGGGCCTCTTCACTGTTTGATCGTCATCAGTAACTGCATCGCAGCAGGATATGGGTCACCCAAGCCCAACTTCTTATAGATGGAAATAGGCATGAGGTTTATGTTGCACCAAGATCACATTGTGCCTTAGAAAAATGTAGCAACCCGATTGTACATGGAATGGCGAAAGCGCCCGAATCTTCTTTTTCTACACAAGAGACCTTGTAGCAATAACGCTACAATATTGCATTCTGTCTTCATCCTCAAAGCTCATCGATCTCTTCTTTGTCACCATATCCTTCATAAACTTTGCATAACTAGGCATTTGTTCCAGATCTTCTATCAAGGGGCATTGATAGAAAGTTGTTTCAACATAGTGATAAATCACTCGTATTTTCCATCCTCAGTCTTTTTCACCAATCTCTGAGGGAATGGTGGTGGAGGTCTAGGAATGGGGATCACTTTATGAGACACCTCTACTTCTATCGCCGTGTTGTCCACCAACTCTTCACTGGTCTCTCCAACCTCGTTGTCTTTTCTCATATCATCATCTACCACAACGGCATAGGTGGATCAATGGTTTGCTTACCCCTTCGAGTAGTGACCGCCATGAAATGCCCATCATTTTTAGTATTTTGAATAGTGTTGCTAGGAAGAATTTCAGGTTGACGCGGATTCACAGTAGTAGACAATTGAGCCATCTGTAGCTCAAGATGCTTGATTGAAATCGCATGCGCATCCGCCTTTTGTGAAATACTTAGCTAAATCACTTCTCATCTCCTTGGCATGCTCATCACTAGTATCAAATCTCTTCATCATCTTTTGTAATATATCTTCAACTTGCGCCATACTACCTCCACCGTCCCTAGGAGAAGCTTCCCGGTTTTGTGGGGGAATATAGGGCCCACTCCTATCATTCCTATTACCATAGTTACTCTTGTTAAAGTTGTTATGGCGGTTATAGTTCCCATATCAAACATATTGAACCTCTCGATTGTAGTTACCATAGTTCCGACCTTGATTTCCTTGACCTTGGCGCCAATTCTCCTGATTGGACCCTTGGGCGTTTGGTCGAAAAACCCCCGTCTGCTCATTCACTGCATAGGAATCTTCTTCATAATAATACTCATCTATCAGTGGTGGTGGTTTAGTCAAGTAGTTCACCGCATTTAATTTTTCTGCACCCTCGCTCACATGTTTCAAAACTAACCCTAGCTAAGTTTTCATTTGTGCAACTCTTCACGCATCTCATTTGTTGTTGGTTTGTTTGTAGCTTGTACTGCAAATGTGTTTCTTCCAATATCCTACTTTCTAGTGCTCCAAGCCTTGTTGTTGTGAGATATCTTCTCCAACCTCTCTGCGATCTCCGCATATGTGCACTCACCATAGGAACCCCCCGCAATAGTGTCAAGTACTGCTTTATTGTTATCATCTTGACCCCGATAAAAGTACTCATTCAACGAATCATCATCAATGCGGTGGTTTGGAACGCCTCTCACAAATGCAGTAAATATGTCCTAAGAGATACTCACCGACTCCCCAGGTAGTGCCATAAAGTTGTTTACTTTATTATTGTGGTTGAGCTTCTTGGACACTGGGTAATACCTTGCTAAGAACACATCTCTCAACTGATCCCAAGTGTAAATGGAGTTGTAGGGAAGCTCAGTGAACCATATGGCGGCATCTCCTATCAGTGATAGAGGAAACACTCGCAACCCAATGACATTCATATCTAAGTCTGGCCTACCCACACAACTCTTACACACAGACCTCAATTCAGCTATGTGAGCATGAGAATCCTCTGATGGCAGTCCCGAGAATAAACCCCTCATGGTGACCATCTGCATCAGGCTACGTTACCACGAATGTGTGCCCAGGTGGAAAAGGGGTAGGACAAGAGGTCCATCAGACTCAGAAATGTTAACGTTGCCCCTATAATAATCCTGAGGTCTTGGTGCTCGGGGATGCAACCTCAAATAATTCTCCAAATCAACTTGAACTTGATTATGTGCTTCAATCGGTAGTGGAGGTTGACGAATTGACCCATCACCTAGATTTGGTTGGGTTCTGTTGATTTTCTATTCTTCGCAGTTTATGGTTAAGTTCAAGATCGAATGGAGTAAGTGGTTCTCCTCGGCTTCGTGTACTTGGCATACACTAAATCTAGACATAAAAGAGATAAAAACAAAAAGAAAAAATAAAATCAGGAAATTGTTGACTAATTATCAATATTGTATTTAAAATTAATCTAAAAGCCAAATTTCCCCGGAAGCGGCGCCAAAATTTGATACACTCAAATTACACTTCCCTAAAGAAGTATAAGCGGTTGTATAAAGTAAAGAACCCAATTAGTAGGATGGTGTCAATCCCATGAGGAAAATGGTTTAGACTTAATTTCAATGTACAATTATGTCTATTTAGCCAAACTCTTTCAGAAAACAAGAATTAAAAAGGGGGGGGGGGGTTGTGAAACAAGTTTCATTAATACATCTAATTAAACAAGTAATCAAAAGTAAGGATTTAGTTTTTATCAAATTGTGAGATAAACTAGGGTGTATGTGTTCCCATAGGTTCATAACTCTGTATTCCTAACAATAACAATCCTTCTCTAGTGTTTTGCATGCAAAGTGATATGTTCGGTATCTCTAAATCCTTAGTCCGGCATCTAGATAATTTCACCCCGTACCTTGGTCCGACTACGTGTGTTTAAGCTACTAACCTTACCTTCATTTCATATTAAGCATCATAATCGATGTATGAATTAGTTATTACTTCGCACCAATCGACACTAGCCTATTAGATAGTATCCCACTAAATCTATGTTGATAATTCTTTTCTTATTAACTACCTCTTTGGTCCGAAAAGTAGTAACAAGGCGAGTTCTAACGTTGGCCATCGCTTAAAAGACTGCTAAACGAAAGAATTATCAATACATGCAAGAACCTATTTGAGAAATGTTATTTAGGTAGGTCTACTTTGTTAATGACCCATGGTTTCCACAACCCTAGTTGTGGATTTAGTTACCCATGCAAGAAAGAACACAATTCATGGTTGTTAAGAAATAAATCATGAACTTACTTTAACAATTTGAAGAAAAACCCAGAAAATCAACTTGAAATTTCAAGATAATGCTTGAAACCAAATTCGGAAAATGAATTATTTCCAAAGTTTGCAAAACCCAATATCCAAACAAAACAAGAACAATAATAACAATGTCTAACCCCAAAAATTAGGTTTTAATCCCTATTTATAGAAAACATTATCCTAAATGAAAAGGAATTAAAATAAGGAAAGTTGTCCAAAAACATTGTTGTAATCGATGACCCCAACAGAGTCTGTCAACTGCTTTCGTCAGTCCAGACTTAGAATATTCCTTTTTGTCCTACGGATGGAATCATCACTGAATCAATCGACGGACCAGCAACACGGTCCGTCAATGCACCTACGGCCCGTCGATGACCTCCATTGCTCCATCTTTAGAATGTCTGCAACATCGGGTACTAGGACTATCTCTGATCACATCGATGATTCAACAGAACGGTCCATCGATGGACCGTCGATCCTCTCCGTAGTCCCACACTTGGTTAGATTTCCCTGAGTTTTCTCCATTTGTCTGAACTGCAATCGACGGTCACCAACTACGGACTGTCGATTGAACGATAGGCCGTCGATGGCCTTCATAGGTCGCCTTTGCACTATTTTCCAACTGTCTTCTGCATTTTATTTTTGGACATCTTTCATGTAAATAAACATAAAAACATTTTAAAACTACTACAAAAAGGCTCTAGACACACACAACTCTTAAGAAAAAAGCATTGAAAGCACCGTGAAACCACGGTACATCACTTACCTTCTCTTATATTAGACTTTGCCTTAGGGAAATATTTTTTCATGTGGCCACTCTCACCACATCCATAACAACCATCTCTACCGGCCAAACACCTACCCTCATGCCTCTTACCACACCTATAACAAGTAGGCCATAGGTACTCACTACCTTACCCTTGTGACATAGGGTTAGATATCCTCCCATCCTTATACTTAGGAGCATTAGAATAACCTTTTCCAGAAAACTTTGTCGATTCTTAGAACGACCATGTCCATTAGACCCATCATGAAAAGACTTATCACCTTCCAACCTAGACCTCATCTTTTCTCTAACTCTCTCCTTCTTGAGTTTTGACTCCTCTTTGTTGGTAAAACATCGTGAGACGGGAGATATACGTATTATCAACAAGCATTGCCATACGACATTCTTCTCCTACCAAATCAGATACTCTCGTCATGAGCCTATTCATCGAATCCCTAGTATTGGCTACCAATCTTGGAGCATATTTAAACAAAAGGGTGAATTTCAAAGAGTAATATTTAACACTCATATTACCTTTCTTGAGGTTGATGAGTTCTCCCAATTTAGCCTCCCTCAACTCCAGGGAGATAACCTATCGAGAAATTCCAACTTAAAAGTTTCCCATTCTATAGGACCCGCTCTTATAGGCCTACTTTCTTTCCATTGCTCATACCAAATTTGGGCAACATCCTTCAATTGATAGGCAACTAATTCCGCTTTCTCAATGGATGACACTCCCATGATTTCAAGCACCTTATGTACCTCTTCTATAAACCTATTTGGATGTTCTTCCACCTTGGATCCATAGAACTCCGATGGGTTCATTCTCAAGAAATTTATTACCCTAGAATCACCCATTCCTCCTATAGGGTTTGCTGGAGACACCACCACTCTATTAGCTTGCGCCGTCAAGGCTTGAGCCAATTATTACGTAGAAGACCTAAGCTCACAAAGAGTAGCATTCCCAATTGGAGGGTCATTTGGAACTTGAGGAGGTACTTGGTGTTGATCTTGAGGAGGATCTTGGTTTTGAACTTGGGAAGGAATCTATTATCCCCTTCACCTTCCTCACCTCTCCTAGCATTAGCTCTAGTATTTTCCATAACCTAAAAAATCATAGGTAAACATTAGAAGAAATGCCTACTAGAGCTTAAAGTTCTATGGCACGACTAAGAGAATGAAAAAGTGAGATTGTTCCTAAGCATCCAATAGCCTCCTATTCATAAAATGTGTTGCGACTCACATCCATGAATGAGACTCCACTTAGATGTAGTTTGAGACATCCTAAAATTCTCCCAAAACCTTATGCTCTGATACCAAGTTTTTCACGACCTGAGAGCACCGTTAGTCGTAACATGGCGTATTCGACCTCGAAGAGGTCTTATACAAGCCCTTAGAATTCATTACATAAAAGCATAGAAAAATAGGGAGAATTATATACTTTAAGATAAACAATCGAAGTCATTTTCATAAATTGCAAACAGAAGTCTTGTCTAACTATTTTGTCTCAAACCATCTATTTCATACTCAAAAATAATAGTCTTTGGCACGCAGCCTATACTAAGTCTTAAACATAAAATAAAATGATGTAACGTAAACTGGATGTTGTTCTCGAAACTATGAGGACTCACCAAAAGTCTCCAACTCTTGTAAGTCCTTGAAACTCTAGCCTCCTATAGCAACTCAAAGCTCCAACCCTAAATTTGGTTAGAATTTAGGCAATATGGGTTAGTACAAAAGTACTAAGTATGAAAGCTATCACAAACATCATAGGAGCATCTCAAATGGTTAGTCAACATAAGACATAATCACAAAAGCTAATAACATAATCATACATAACAAGTCAACATAAGGCATACCTAAGTTCATACTTCAACCATTAGTCTTTCATACTCAAGTGAACTACTTCACAAGCAACCACCAAGTTTACTTGTGCAAAGCCAAGATAACATCCCATAATACTACCTAAGCTAAGTACCTCTCTTTGGTAATTCTTGGTCATAGTCCACCTTCATAATTAAGACCTAGGTTTTCATGACATAAGAGAACTATACCCCTAAGTCACCTCAAGGTACACTTGTGCATTGCATGTGGGGCATTCCATAATACCACACACACAAAGCATGCCTTGAAGTCACCCTATTCATTTTCATCAACTCTAGGTGTAACTATAGACCTACTTCATATTGACAAGGAGTTATCAATTTAAGTCATTCATATCATGGAAGGCAACTATAGCCACTATCCAATCTAGGCAAATTTCACATAAGAGGACACTTCATAAGTAGCTTCAAGTCATACTTATTCCATGTATGAATGGCATCCCAGACTACCATTCACACTAAGTACTTATTTAGGCTAGCTTACTCAATGCTAACTATCTTTCATACTAGTTTATCAAAGAATAGCATACTATCATGATAGAACTAACTACCATGGAAAATAGCATATCATACAATCCAAGCTATCATAGGAAGGTTACAAGTATACCAATTTAGCCACCATGCAACCACTCATCAAGGTGCAAGCTATCCTTAGGGGAGTATGAATCCTAAACCCTAAGCTATACTTAGGAGAGTGTAATGTCTCAATCCTAAGATATCATTAAATGGTCTTGGCCTTATCAATTCAAGCTATCATGAAGGCATTCTAGTCATGCTACTTTAAGCTATCCTTAGGAGAGCTTAATTCCTCAATCCCAAGCTACCATGCTTATGTTAATGCAAGCTATCAGAACAAGCATTCTACCAACGCAAGATCTAGCTAATCTTAGGAGAGATTAATTCCTCCATCATAAGCTACCATGAGACATATCATCCCAAGCTACCATGAGACATATCATCCCAAGCTACCATGAGATCTATCATCCCAAGCTACCATGAGACCTATCATTCCAAGCTACCATGAGATCTACCATTCCAAGCTACATAATTCAAATATCCATGAGGGAATCATAAGTCTCAACCTCAAGTTATTCTATTCTAACAAGCATGATTTATTTTAGGTCCTTAAGTCAACCTAGAATCCTTCTATGTGAGAGAACTTGATTCTCCTAGTTATTCATGTCTAGGTGTATAAGAGAAAGAGAATACTCAATCAAGACCTACTCATATTGACATTACCCCCAAAGCCCTAATAATGATGGATTTAATCCCTCTTTTCAAAACTAACTTCATTCTATGATGATCCATTTTTAAATTACAAGCTATTCAATCACATTGTTCATTTGGAGGTAATCTATTCATACTTGATCATAAAGGTTCAATTCTAAATTTAAAAGTCAAGATACTTCCTATTCAATTAGGGCTAGTTCAATTCATATTTATATGATCCTATCTAGATAAATTAGTATTAAAGACAATTGAAATAAGAAGATATGTATAGAACCTTCAACCTTGCCTCTAATGGCCTAAACCCACAATGATCACCTACATCACTTAGATTAGGGATAATCAAGGTATTCACAAGAAAACATCATATAATCATCATACAAACATAATTCAAACATAATTGGATGTTATCCACTAATTTGGAATCACATCAAACCCTACCCACAATGTAATTACAACTCTAACTAGATTGGGGTATTGTGGATTCACAATTAGGGGATTTTTATGGGGGCTCCATGGGTGGAAGAACCCATGGATGAAGGATCTTCACATACCTTTAATGAATTCCTTAGACTAAGATTGAAACCTTTGTGAATTCTTCCTAGTTTCTGCCTCCCTTCTTCTCTTCTTCTTCTTCAATTCTAGAGAGGGAAATTTTGATAGAGTTTTGGGGTCTTTATATGGTTTAGTTAGAATGGTTAGTTTAGGATTTATTTAGCTTTTATAGGTGGATAAGTAACCTATTAATCGACCCCCATTAACCCCTAATTAATAACTAACCCAACCCCAAATCCTAACTAAAAACTAAAATCATAAAAACTAGCAGCACCTACGAGGGGGTAACCTACGGATCGTAGGTCCACCTACTAGCCGTAGGTGGCCTCCATGATTTTGGTCTGAGGCTCCAAAAATTGCAAGAACTACAGTCTTGACCTACACCTATGACCTACGGGGCGTAGGTCAACTTACTGGGCGTAACTACCCACCGTAAGTCACTTCATTTGGCAGTTTTGGGGACTGCTTTTGGAGTCCCCTTCAAGGACCCCTAAACACACTAGTTCGTCTCTCTAGTTCAAATTTTCTGGTTCTCATGGTCGTTTCTTGACGTTTGACTTCTAAAATCACCAAACTAACATCAATAGTCAATTTTCATTATTTAAACAAGTTTCCAACCTTAAATTAACATGTGAGGACCTAAAGTCACTTATTAACTTCCATTAGACTCTAGCTTGCTGTTACTAGATTTTCCGGGTTGTTACATTAACTCATTCTTGGAGTTTGCAACCACAGTCATACCGCCATTTTTGGTCACACATTGTACTGGACTAACCCAGTGGCTATCAGAGATGGGATAGAAAACCACAATATCTAACCACTTGATGATCTCCTTTTTGACCACCTCTTGCATAGGTGGGTTTAACCTCCGATGGTGTTCAATTCTTGGGTTGCAGTCCTCCTCGAGTGGAATCTTATGGGTGAATATGCCTGGAGGTATTCCGATGATATCAATAGTGGTCCACGCAATGACCTTTTTGTACTTTCTCAATACTTTGATCACCTCATGAACATGTTCATTATATAAATCTGCAGCCAAGATCATAGATAAAGTGTTGTTAGTTCCCAAAAATACATACCTTAGGAAATTGGGCAACTGTTTGAGTTCCACCACCAGTGTATCCTCGATGGATGGTTTGCTGGAGGGATTGGTCTGTTTTACAAACCTAGGACAATATCTTTAGACCATACAAGTGTGATACCATACCCTTCAATGCGTTCACAGTCTCTATATAATCCGACCTGAAATTAGCTTCAAAGTTCATCAACACTGCAACTAAGGTTTCAACAGCCACCTCTCTTTGATGGGTAATCTCATTTCTTCATCAGTAACCACCTCTACTGCAGACACTACATTCATGTCATGTGGTTGCTTCATCGACCTGCAAATATTGAACTTTACCTCATTCTTGTTGAGTCTTAACTTCAACTCTCCTCTATCAACATCTACCAAGGATCTTCCTATGGCCAAAAATGGTCTTCCAAAATTATGGGAACCTCAAAGTCCAGTTCACAATCCAAGATCACGAAGTCTGCTGGAAAGATAAATGTCTTCACCTTTACGAGCACATCACAGAGATTCCCACAGGTCACTCCACTGATCTATCTACCATCATTAACCTTATTGTTGATGGACTTGGAACTCCTAACCCTAAATTTTTGTAGATGGCTAACAGCATCAAGTTGATAATGGATCCTAAATCACACAAAGTCTTTGCAAAGTTGATTGATCCAATGGTGCATGGTATAGTGAATTCACCTGGATCTTCCATTTTTGAACTAGAGATCCGTAGCAATGGCACTACAATGATTAACATTGTTAGTCAAATCAATACTTACAACTCTCTTCTTTGCAACCAAGTCTTTCATGAACTTGGAATATCCTGACATCTACTCTAGAGCTTCCACTAGTGGTATGTTAACTGAAAGCTGCCTCAGCATGGTGATGAACTTTTCAAGCTTCCCATTTTTAGTTTTCTTGTTGATCGTTTGAGGAAATGGAGGAGGTGGTTTAGGAATCTATTGTAAAGGAATGTTTCCATCGACCCCTTTCTTTTTTCCTCTCGCAGGTTGTGCTATTGGTTGCATATCCTCCAAGTCCTCTACATGTACAACTTCATCCTTCTTTCTTCCATCTTGCTCCAATACCTATTCATGTTTAGTACCAACAAAAATAGGGTTAGTAAAAATTTTACCACTCCTGGTGGCGATGACCATGCAGTGCCTATCAATTTTAGGATTTTGGATTGTGTCACTTGGTAGTGATCCATTTTCCTCTAATTTAATGAGGTTGAGAGTTGCCCCGACTGTTGCTCAATTTGCTTGATGGAGGTGGTGTGAGATTCCACTAGTTGACTTATGCTCGAGAAATCACCTCTCATCTCTTTTACCCCGGCATTAGTTGATTCAACTTTCTTGAGTACCTTGGACATCATGTCTTCCATCTTAGACCCGATGGAACAACCACTTGCCTGGACTCTATTACCTGGGGCACATAGACACCACTATTATCATTCTTGTACCCATCTATGTTCTTCAGTTTCCCTGCTCTCATTAGTTGGCCTATCATATTGTCCTTCCCTAGTAGTTCCGACCTGCATTTCCAGAATTGTAACCCTGATTTACAAAGTTATAATTCCGGAAACCTCCTTGGTTACTCAAGTAGTTAGCTTCCTCATCTGGATCGATGCCCACAACATTTACCTCTGATACAGGACTCTTTCTAACCCTGTAAATGCAGGACATGACACGCATGAGGGTTCATAAGTATACTCATGCGTGTCATGTCATGTCTTTTTCTTCTTCTCTCTTCCTTTGCTCAGTTGAAAGTTCATAAGTATACACAAGGTCTCCTACTTTTGCATCTCTTGTGTACCATGCCCTATTGTTTATTGACACCTCGTCTAGCAATTGCATGCTCTCTGATAATGGTTTTCTCATGAATGACCCTCCGCACTCTGCATCAACAACAAGTTTAGTGACATAGTTTAAAGATATATAGAAGGTATGTTGAAGATGTCTCTTAGTGAGGTTATGGAATTTCTTCAGATTTTGGCTAATCTCCACCAAGGCGTCATGCATTACTTCTCTTGGTAGATGCTTATGCGTACTTATAACATCCTTCATTTGAACTCTTTTGATTTTGGAAATAATCGTTCCGAGAAAGCTTCTTTCAGCTCAGTCCAAGTTCTGATGGAGTCATCTGGTATCTCTTTCAACCAAATAGTTTCCTATCCAGTAAGAGACAAAGTAAACTGCCTTAACCTCATCATTGTTTGGCGAACTCCAGGGATCTCTTGTGACTTGTAAATTTCCACAAAATTCACCAAATGTTGGTTTGCATTATCCATTTGCACCCCTGAACATACCTTTTATATTGAATAGTTGAATCATAATGCTGGTGATTGTGAACTTAACACCTGGAGGTAGTGCACGTAACACTATCGCTCCAGTAGCTCCAACTCCATCCAAATTTGCATCATCCTCTTCATACATCATGTTTGTTGGATGTTGAGCTCTACCCCTTAGGGCTATTGGTTGGGGTTTGGGAGGAATGACTCCATCCACCGCTATGTTTTCATTCACTGCCCTAGGTTGGTTGTTCACAACATTTGGCTGAATACCTCTTGCGATTGTTTAAGCTTCCAATCAAAATCTCAATCTCTATGCCTCAAGTTCTTGAGCGTTCACCATCTTAGGGATTGATTTTTGAAGTTCAGGATCGTATGGGACTGATGTGTCTCCCTTATTTCTGGTATTTGGCATACAAAGTCGAACTCACCTGAAAGAGACACAGACAAAGAACAAGACAAAAATTAGGAAATATAACTACCACTCGAATAAAAACTAGTAAAACACTTTTGAATTGAAATTCTCCAGCAGCGGTGCCAAAATTTGATACGTCCAAACACACACCTCAATCAAGAGGTGTAAATGGTCTATGTCAATCCACTAAACTCAACTTGAGTTGAGGTTGATCCCACAGATATTTTCTTTATAGAATAGGTTTCATTGTCGCGTTTATCCGAATGGCATTATTATCTCCTAAGCAAACAATGACTAAAAGTAAATTGGGTTTGTTCTAGATTTCATAGTTACTAAGACTTGCAGTAGAAATCTAGATTAACTACTAACAAAATATCACGTGATAAAGTTGATTCATTTGATTAAAATAAACCAGGATTATGTTCACCATAACGTTACTTCTAATGTTCTTTCGTTATTTAGTTCAAGGTAATTCATTGTTTACAACATTTATGCGAGTTAATTTCATCTCACACTTCTCAGTCTAATCAAACAAGCTTCACTCATGTCCTCTCGATCTTAGAGTGTTACTAACATTGACCCTCACTTACAATGGTTTGATGTTAAAGTTCTTTTCTTTCGAATTCAAAATTTAACTCCAATCCGTCAGGTTAGTTCAACTTTTTCCTAAATGGTATTTTTCACTTGAACAAATGCCAGATACAGGCTCATTCTAATGCGTGCACTCATTATATTACAATGTTAACAAAAGCTAAAACTACATATTATAACCACAGATTGCCTATCATTCATTTTACGAAATTATGGTCACAATTACGTCATGGTTCCCACAACCCCAGTCCTAGTATTTAGCCCCTCATGGTTTCAGGTAAGCAATCAGAGATATTGAATGAAAACATGATAGAAAAGACTTACAAATATCAGCAAATCAACAAGTCGCTTTAATAATTCAAGAATCGTATTCCAAACTTTGAACTGATTTCAATGTTCAAACTTGAAAATTGAAAATAAAGAGAAATGGAAATTCGCTCTTCGTTCAAGCTCGATAAGATAAAACATAAAAGACGACCAAATAAATTCAAATAAATGTTTTCAAACAGTCTTACTTGAAGTAGGACTGAAATTCAGGCAGCTTCACGGACAACTCTACGACCCGTCAAGGGCTTCATGATCCGTGAAGCCTTCTATGGTATTTCCTTGGATCTTTCCCAAAAGTGGGTCTTCAATACTTGTCATTTGTAAAGGTACTACAGACTCACAGACCGTCAAAAGGACCATGGTTCGTGAAGTCGTCTGTGATCATCACTTGGAATTTCCCAAGTTTGGGTCTTCAATGTCTGCCTACTGGAAAGGGTACTATGGACAACATCACGGACCGTCATAGAGACCACGGTCCGTGAAGTCGTCCGTGATCTTCACTTGGACTTTCCCACACTTAGGCCAGAAATGCTAGTAAACTTGATTAGGACTACGATCAACACCACGAGTCGTCATGCTGACCATGACCTGTATAGATGCATGTGGTCTTAACTTGGCCCCTCATCTCTTTGTAAGGTCCTTTAGCCTCTTCACTAGTTCCACACCACGACCTGCACCACAGTCCGTGGTGACGACCACGGTCCGTAAGGTTGGTCGTGATCCTTACTTGGTCCAATCCACTCTTAACTCTTACAAGGCCTCCACACTGGTTCACCTTCACGACATGAACCACGAACTGTGACAAGGACCACGACCCATCTAGGTGCTCGTGGTCATCAGTGGATCATCTTCTGCCTTTTTCTTTCAGTTTTCCACACAAACAAGGATCTATCTTCACAATCAACAAACACATAAAAGAATACAAAATTACACTTCATTATAGTATTAACCCTTAGTTTTCAAGCATCAAATGTGCCAAGATTTCGCGGCACATCATTATGTACGAAACATATAAAAATAAAGAAAAGTACATCAAAACACCTCAATAAAATCTAAAACTACACCAATGAACATAGATTATCGAAACAAAAAACTGATCAAAATTTACTCTTTTTTTCGTAACTGTCCAAAAGAATTAATTATTCCTCGTAAATGTATGAATATAAATATCAAGAAAATTACATCAAAGCACCTCAAAAAATTCTCAATCCGCACTAATGACCATAGAATATCGAAACAAAAAATGATCAAAATTTTACTCTTTTTCGGAAGTGTCCAAAAAATAACAAAAAAAATAAATTTTCTTCCTAAATATACGAAACATATATAAAAAAAACGTTCATCACAACACCTAAAAAAAAATTCAAACTGCACCAATGACCTTAGGATATCGAAAAAAATAATCAAAATATTACTCTTTTTTCGTAATTGTCCGAGAAATAACAAAAAAATATTTTTTCCTCGTAAATGTACAAAACATACAAAAGCAAGAAAAGTACATCAAAAAACCTCAAAAAATTCTCAAACTGCACCAATGACATTAGAATATCGAAAAAAATAATGATCAAAATTTTACTCTTTTCTTTAATTGTCCAAAAAATAACAAAAAAATTAATTTTTCCTCGTAAATGTACGAAACATGTAAAGATTAAGAAAATACATCAAATACCTCAAAAAAATTCGAACTGCACCAATGAACTTAAAATATCGAAACTAAAAAATGATCGAAATCTTATTCTTATTCATAACTGTCCAAAAAATAATTAAAAATATTAATTTTTTCCTCGTAGATGTACGAAATATAAAAAAAATCAAGAAAAGTACATCAAACACCGCAAAAAACTCTCAAATTTCACCAGTGATCTTAGAATATGTAAAAATAATTCGAAATTTAAATCTTCTCCCTAACTATCTGAAAAATACAAAAAAAACTTAGTAAATGTAAGAAACATATAAAAATAAAAACAGTACAACAAAACACCTCAAAAAATTCTCAAACTGCACCAATGACTTTAGAATATAAAAAAAAAAGTCATAATTTTCCTCTTTTTCGTAACTGTCCGAAAAATAACA
The DNA here is from genome assembly GCA_022817965.1 of Solanum lycopersicoides. Lineage (NCBI taxonomy): Eukaryota > Viridiplantae > Streptophyta > Magnoliopsida > Solanales > Solanaceae > Solanum > Solanum lycopersicoides. The sequence continues at coordinate 35,231,206 of CM040629.1, read as the reverse complement.
AAGAAATTTTTTTTTCTCGTAAATGTACGAAACAGATAAAAATCAAGAAAAGTACATCAAAAATTCTCAATCTGTGCCAATGACATTAGAATATCGAAACAAAAAAGTTATCAAAATTTTACACTTTTTCGAAATTGTCCAACAAATAAAAAAATTGAATTTTTCTCATAAATGGATGAAACATATAAAAATCAAGAAAACCACATCAAAAAACCTCAAAAAAATTTCAAACTTCACCAACGACCTTAGTATCGAACAAATAAAATGATCAAAAATAATTTTTTTCGTAAATGACCGAAAAATAACAAAAACATTATTTTTTCCTCGTAAATGTACCAAGATTAAAAATCAAGAAAACCACATTAAAATAACTCCAACAATTCACACACTGCACACAAATGACATTAGAGTATCGAAACCAAAAAGTGATCAAAATTTTACTTTTTTCGTAACTATCCGAAAAACAAAAATTGCTTGTAAATTTAAGAAACATATAAAATCTAGAAAAGTATATCAAAACACCTTAAAAATCTCAAACCTCAAACCAATAAACTTAAATATCAAAACAAAAAAATGATCAAAATTTTACTCTTTTTCGTAACTATGAGAAAAATAACAAAAAAAATCAACTTTTCCTCGTTGATGTAAAAAACATTATATAACATCCCTAAAACGACCTAGGTGAAGCTAGAGTCTCACATGTGTCTCATGAGCTTCTAAAGTCCTAAAATGGTTAATAATAGCGTTTAGATGAAGTGTTTAAAGTTTGGAAGTGTTTGGAGGTCAGACGTCTAAGAGCATCCAAGACGTTTGAAAGTGAGCTTTGAGACGTGCTTGCGTGTTCTAGTGTGACTTTGCATGTTTTATGTGTTGTTTGGAGTATAATTGATAAGAGAGGTTCCTAGCATCTAGACGAGCGTACTTAGGGTGGAAACGTCTGGGCACGACTCCCCAAGGACCGCCTTAGGGGTCCTTGAGGAGGACCTAACCTTGGGCTAGCAAGCTGCCTAAGGCAGCATCAGATTGCAAATAGAGGGAACCAGTCCGCGTCACGGACTTGGTTCATCAAGGTACAATCTTGGTCCGAGTCACGGGCCACAGCGCGAACTCAACTGTCTTGAAGTTTACCGCATCGCTCACTTGTTTCCTATTGATAAAACTGAAAATTTTGAGTTAACTTTTACTTGTCTAAAAAGGTACAATTGATGTGGAGGTATTTTGGGTACTTTGGGAGCCGGTTATAAACGGTTTTAAGTTATATTTAACCCTTTCCCAAGTCAAAATCCCAATACCCAATACGAAATTAGAAATCCAAAACCCTCTTCTCTTCCAAATTCTCTCAAACCTGCATTGGTGGCCAAACTCAAGCTCAAGCAATAAGGTGAATTTAAAAGTGATTTTTTTTCCAAATTGCATGGGCTTTTCTTCAATTAAGGTATGGTGATTCATCCTTAAACTCTCTTTCTTCAAAGAGACAAACTTCAAAAGGCTTTTCCAAGACTTTCTCAAAGCATGAATTTCTAAATTGAATTATAGCCATGGGTTCTTGCATAAAACGTTTTGAATCAATTATTTATGTCTAAATTGTTTGATGATTCTAAGTCAAAAAAACTATGAACCCCTGCAAATCATGATTTCCTTATTTGGCTCTAATGTGGATGATTTGATTAAGGCCTAATAGTACTGAATTCTTGTATAGATTTCTTTAGGCTATTGAATTATTTGAAGATCATGTTAGAATTGTATATAGGTTGACTTCATTTTGTGATTTTCATATTGTACACTGTTGATTAATTGTATAGTTTGATTATTAGTTTGGATTGGTATACATGGTTGTTGGTAAGAGCTTTTGTTAATTGAATTGGTTGGAAGGACTAAAAATTAGAGGTGTTGATGATGGAATGATGGTATTTTGACCTAACAACTTCTATATAGTGTAGTATATGTATTGAATTGTGTTGATTGGTATGGTCCACTTATGGTGGCGCTGCTTATGTGTTATACTTCTGAAGAACATGGCCTTGTCGGCATTACTTTTTGAATTGTGATAGTATCATGTTATAGCTTGTGAAGTTGATCTATGTGAAGTATGACTGTGTTTATGTATATGTGTAAAGTGGAAGCATATGTTCTCCTAATTGACTATATGTGATCTTGATAGACTAGGGTGATGTCCTTATGTGTATATACTTGATGTTGAAGTATGGTTCTTCCTAGTTTACTATAAGAGTCTTATGATGGAATATGTTGATGTTTCAATAGGAGAGAATAGGGTGACTTGTAGTAGACCTATTTATCCCTATATGCTACCTGAATGTTATTGTATATGTGATAAGATAATGATGTGTGTGTCTTATTTCGGTAGACCTATGTACCTCTACTTAATAAATGAAGAATGTGGATATGAACTCTTGACTTAGTAGGCTAAAGCAACTTAGTCATGTATGTGTACGTTTGATTGAAATATTACCTTGAAAATGTTAAGAGGGTCATTAACTTGGAACCTTCAAAAGTATAATGGTGGTTGAGATATCCTTGAAGTTGAAAGTCGTAATGGTACCCTTCTTGTGTGAATAATGGACTTAGGGGTAGGTTGGCTAGAACGGCATGAAACCATCTCTAATAAAGTCATTGAGCTATCCTAATTGACCATTGAGTGGCAGCCCTAGTGGACCCATCCTTTGTGAGGTGTATTATAATTTACTGTGACTAAAATATGGTACCTCTTCATATGCCCTTGTGATTGAACTACTCTATGAGAACTAAGGCTAGCACCAAGTGAGTATGCTTGGGGAGTGAGTCTACTTAAGTTGAGACTAGAGTACAAAAAAACCTTGATATTCCTTAACTATGTGCCTACATGAGATGTGTCCTAGTTCTACCCTTGCAAGTATAACACCCTCCATCAGTGTAGGTAAGACTCTGGATTCCATGCCTAGATAGTATGGTCTATGTCGGTTATTGCATATTCTCATCATGTGGGATACATTCTAGTATTGGATAAGTTCTACAACATTTAGGTAGTGGAATGAGACGCTATCTAGACATGGCACGAAAAGGCTTTGAAGGTGCTAGGGTCTAGGTTCCCTAGGTCTTTTACAAGACCATTATGTGAAGTCCTCTAAATGCTTAAATGAATTTAAATTGACTTAATGAAAGATTATGACTTAAGTTAATGTAAGTTGAATAAAGTATCCTATCTAGGGTAGATTTGAAGGTTTCTTCAGTAGGCTTGAAGAGGGTGTATGGACGGTCTCTTCATGTCTTACTCAAGTGAATCTTAGAGTAGCCTTAGGTGGTGAGTTGAATGCTAAAATGGGAATAATCTTATCTTAGGTAATATTAAGGATTATTTAGGTGTGCTTGAAGTTTGTGTATGAGCGGTCTCTTCTTGTCTTACTTAAATAAGTCTTAGGATAACCTTTGGTAGGAGTGTCATATGCTTGTATGTTTTAAAGTATTGATAATGCTATTATGTGGGTTGCTTGGAATATGTCTTATATGTGAAGTTGGTATTGAATGTAGTTCTTATACTCATGTTATGAAGTTTTCCTCAAAAGAGAATAAAAGGGCATGGTTTATACAAATGTCCTTTTAGCATGATTTTATTGCATGTCACCATACTTAGTGTATTCTAATGTACTAATTCCATATATTGTCTTATCTGTAAAGGTGTAGGTGACAATTGAAAGGAGTCATCTGAAGTGAAGCTTGGATATTATCATCTTTTCAAGCAAGTTGTGGTATGTCCTCAATTGATTCAAGGACGTAACTATGTTTAGCTTTTCTTATTCAAAGACATTGTAATAGACTTAGATATTTCCTATTTTGGTATTGTATGGGCTGTGACCCAAGATATTCGTGTGTCTAAGATGGCTATGAAAGACTTACCATTTCCTATGTTTTATATAAAAGTGATTTTTAGAAGATGTTGTGGAAATTTTTAATTTCGCGCTATTTTTCGTATATATATGTGATAAATGATGTCAATGTCTTCAATAAGACCTCCGAGAGGTCGAATACGCTGTGTGGCGACTTGAGAATCCCATTTTTCCTAGGGTATAATCTCGGATAATGATAAACTTGGTATCAGAGCATAAGGTTATGAATTAGTCTTTAGGAAACCAAAAGTCACTTAAAGCCATGTCTAGTAGATCCGTGTTATTTCGGTGTGAGTCGCGACACATCTATGAGCGAGAGGCTATAGGACGATAGAGTTTTCCTTCTTCGTTACTCTTGTGTCGTGCCGTAGAATTAAAAGTTATGAGTGTCCTTCTTAATCATTTTTCCTTGTGTTATAGGAGATGACTACTAGAAGGATGGCCGCAAGAATAGTTGACGAAGAAAGAGTGAATGAGGGAGTTCCTCCCCAAGTTGAAAGTTATCCAAAGTGGACAAGCTCCACATGTTTTTCAAGTTCTCAAGGTGAGGAAGTCCCTATTGTGGGTTAAGGGAATGAGGTTCCGTTGGTTCCCCCGGACATTACTAAGGGAGATTAGAGAGGCTCTACTTGGCCTAGCCCGAGCCATGACAGCCCATGTGAATAGGGGTATTGAGCCTAGGGTGAATGCTTTAGAGAGTACTGTGAACTCTAGATTGAGGGACTTTGTGAGGATGAATCCTCCTATCTTCCTTGGTTCTATGGTGGGAAAGGATCCCCAAGAGTTTCTTAATTGTATATATAAGGTGTTGAGTGCCATGGGGGTGACTTCTAGGGAGAAGGCGGAGTTGGCTTCGTACCAACTGAGGGAGGTTGCTTAAGTGTGGTACACTCAATGGAAGGATAATAGGCCGGTTGAGTTGGGTCCCATAGAGTGGGAAGAGTTTATGGAAGCTTTCTTAGGAAAGTACTTTCCCCGTAAGAGGATAGAGGTCAAGGTTAAGGAGTTCTTTAACCTTAGACAAGGTAACATGAGTGTTGAAGAGTATTCTTTGAAGTTTACCTTGTTGTCTAGGTATGCTCCATCCTTGGTGTCTAACCGTAGGGATGAGATGAGTAGGTTTGTGACCGGTGTTGCGGACATTGTGAAAGAAGAATGTCGTACGCCCATGCTCCATAATGACATGAACTTGTCTAGGCTTATGGTGTATGCACAATCCATTGAAGAATTCAAACTTAGTAGGATCTCAAGGAATTTGAAGAGGAGTAAGGTGGATGAGCAAAACCAACCTAGGTTTAAGAAGAGGGCTCCAATACAAGAAGGATCTAGTTCTCCTAAGTTTAAGATTGAGAGAGGTAGTGGTTTCAAAGTGGTTTAACCTACTTGTGTTACTTGTGGGAATAAGCACTCTGAGAAATGTTTAGCCGGTACCAGTGGTTGCTTTGGTTGTGGTAAGAATGGTCATGAGGTGAGGGATTGTCCTACTAATGCGGCTAGAGTAAGAGAGGCCAAGCAAGTTCCTCCAAGTGTTCCGGATGGTGATGTTCCAAGGAAGAATCGCTTCTATATTCTCCAAGCTAAAGGACCAAAATCGGGTGAAGATGACGGTAAGTTATAGTTTTCTATATTTAGTTGTTATGAGTTCCTTCTAAGTGGGGGAGCATGGTGAGTAGTTGGGTTGTAGATTGTTGTCTCTTCTCTTCTATTCTATTAAAGCATGGGAGTTAGATTGTCATAGTAGCATGTTGCATTTTGTTTAGGAGTCTTGTTGAAAATGAATTTCATTGTTCTCCTTGCATTGGGCATTTTATGAAGTTATGTTTATGTTATAAAATGATTTTATATGATCTTGTCTCTCATATTGTCATGCCTTCATTCTAGGTTGCTTAAAGTTGTATAGTGATCTAGTGAGCATGTTCATTGTGAATTATTTGAAATTCTTGCTAAATTGTGTTTTCTTGAGAAATGGTTATGATGTGCTTAGAAATGATGTGTATGAGCATAATAATGTGTGGAGAAGGAAGTTTCTAGTATATGATGTGAAAAGGTTGAGTCTTAATGGATGATGAGTTGTAGAGGTTGTGCCTACTTTCTTGTTGTGTTTTGAGTCTCTTGATTAAGTGGAGATGATGTTTATCCTATATATGTGTATTGTATATTGTGTGGTATGGTTATGAGCTGCTAGTCTTCAGTCTTATCTCTTGAAAGTGTTTAAAAATGAAGCAAGTGTCATTCGAGGACGAATGTTGTCCAAGTTGGGGAGAATATAACATCCCTAAAATGACCTATGTAAAGCTATACCCTAACATGTGTGTAATGAGATTCTAAGGTCCTAAATGGTCAATAATAGTGTTTATAGGCAGTGTTTAAAGTTTGAAAGTGTTTGGAGGTCAAACGTCCAAGACGTTCGAAAGTTAACTTTAAGACGAGCTTGCTTGTTCTAGTGTGACTTTGCATGTTTTATGTGTTATTTGGAGTCTAAATTGATAGGAGAGTTTCCTAACATCTAGACGAGTGTGTTTAGGGTGAAAACTTCCAGGCACGACTCCCCAAGGACCGCATTAGGGGTCCTTGAGGAGGACCCAACCTTGGGCTAGCAAGCTGCCCAAGGCAGCATCAGATTGCACATAGAGGGAACCAATCCGCGTCGTGGACTTGGTTCATCAAAGAACAATTTTGGTCCACGTAGCGGGACACAGAGAGGACTCCACTGTCTCGAAGTTTATTTTTAAAATCATGTGGGAACAACTCTGCGTCGCGGACTAGTTTCCCGACGATAATTCCAAAAATTTAAGTTAAGTTTGACTTGTCTAAAAAGGTCCAATTGATGTAGGGGTATTTTGGGTACTTTGGGAGTTGGTTAGAAACGGTTTTTAAGTCATATTTAACCCCTTTCCCAAGTCAAAATCCCAATACCCAATAAGAAATTAGAAATCCAAAACCCTCTTCTCTTCCAAATTCTCTTGAACCTCCATTGGAGGTCAAACTCAAGCTCAAGCTAGAAGGTGAATTTTCAAGTGATCTCTTCTCAAAATTGCATGGGATTTTCTTCAACTAAGGTATGTTGCTTCATCCTTGAACTCTCTTTCTTCAAGGAGCAAAACTTCAAAAGGCTTTTCCAAGATTTTCTCAAAGCATGAACTTCTAAATTGAATTCTAGCCATGGGTTCTTGCATAACACATTTTGAATCAATGATTTATGATTGAATTGATGTTAATTTGATGATTCTAAGTCAAACACTCTATAAACGCATTCAAATCATAATTTCTTGATTTTGGCTCTAATGTGGGTGATTTATCAAGGCCTAATAGCATTGAATTCTTGTGTAGATTTCTTTGGGCTATTGAATTATGTAAATATCGTGTTAGTATTGTATATAGGCTGCCTTAATTTAGTGATTTTCATATTGTATACTGTTGATTCATTGTATAATTTTATTATTGGTTTGGATTGGTATATATGGTTTTTGGTAAGAGCCTTTGTGAATTGAATTGGTTGGAATGTCTAAAGATTTGAGGTGTTGATGATGGAATGGTGGTATATTGACCTAACCTCCTCTATACTGTGTAGTATAGGTATTGAATTGTTTTGATTGGTATGGTCCACTTATGGTGGCGGTTCCATGTGTTCTCCTAATTGACTATATGTGATCTTGATAGACTAGGGTGATGTCCTTATGTGTGTATACTTGATGTTGAAGTATGGTTCTTCCTAGTTGACTATAAGAGTATTATGATGGAATATGTTGATGTTTCTATATGAGTGAATAGGGTGACTTGTAGTAGACCTAGTTGTCCCTATATGCTACTTGAATGTTATTGTATATGTGATAAGATGATGATGTGTGTGTCTTGTTTCAGTAGACCTATGTCCCTCTACTTGATACATGAAGAAAGTGAATATGAACTCTTGACTTAGTAGGCTAAAGCACCTTAGTCATGTATGTGTATTGTTTATTAAAATATGACGTTGAACATGTTAAGAGGGTCATTAACTTGGAACTTTCACACTAGAAAGGAGGTTGAGATATCCCAGAAGTTGAAAGGTGTAATGGTATCCTTCTTGTGTGAATGATGGACTTAGGGGTAGGTTGGCTGGAACGGCATGAAACCATCCCTAAGAAAGTAATTGAGCTATCCTAATTGACCATTGAGTGGCATCCCTAGTGGACCCATCCTTGGTGAGGCATATTATGATTTGGTTGTGACTAAAATATGATACCTCTTCATATGCCCTTGTGATAGAACTACTCTATGAGAACTAAGGCTAGAACCGAGTGATTATGCTTGGGGAGTGACTCTACTTAAGTTGAGACTAGAGTACAATGAAACCCTTGATATTCCTAAACCATGTGCCTACATGGGATGTGTCCTAGTTCTACCCTTGGCAAGTGGAACACCCTCCATCGGAGTAGGGAAGACTTCGGATTCCATGCCTAGCTAGTATGGTCTATGTCGGTTATTGCATATTCTCATCTTGTGTGATTCATTCTAGTATTGGATAAGTTCTACAACATTTAGGTAGTGGAATGGGACACTATCTAGACATGGCACGAGTATGCTTTGAAGGTGCTAGGGTGTAGGTTCCCGAGGTCTTTTCTAAGACCATTACGTGAAGTCCTCTAAATGCTTAAGTGAATTTTAATTGACTTAATGGATTATTATGACTTATGTTAATGTAATTTGAATAAAAGTATCCTATCTAGGGTCGCTTTGAGGGTTGCTTAAGTAGGCTTGAAGAGGGTGTATGAGCGGTCTCTTCATGTTTTAGTTAAGTGAATTTTAGAGTAGCCTTAGGTGGTGAGTTGAATGCTAAAATGGGAATAATCTTATCTTAGGTAATCTTAGTTATTATTTAGGTGTGCTTGAAGAGGGTGTATGGGCGGTCTCTTCTTGTCTTACTTAAGTAAGTCTTAGGATAACGTTTGGTAGGAGTGTCATATGCTTGTATGTTTTGAAGTATTTATAATGCTATTTTGTGGGTTACTTGGAATATGTCTTAATATGTGAAGTTGGTATTGAATGTAGTTCTTATACTCATGTTATGAAGTTTTCCTCAAAAGAGAATAAAAGAGCATGGTTTATACAAATGTCCTTTTAGCATGATTTTATTGCATGTCACCATACTTAGTGCATTCTAATGTACTAATTCCATATATTGTCTTATCTCTAAAGGTGTAGGTGGCAATTTAGAGGAGTCATCTGAAGTGAAGCTTGGATATTATCATCTTTTCAAGCAAGTTGTGGTATGTCCTCAATTGATTCGAGGACATAACTATGTTTAGCTTTTCTTATTCAAAGACATTGTAATAGACTTAGATATTTCCTATTTTGGTATTGTATGGGTTGTGACCCAAGATATTCATGTGTCTAAGATGGCTATGAAAGACTTAGCATTTCATATGTTTTCTATAAAAGAGATTTTTAGAAGATGTTGTGAAAATTTTTAATTATGTACTACTTTTCATATATATATATGCGATGAATGAAGTCTAAGGGATTGTATAAGACCTCTGAGAGGTCGAATACGCCGTGTGGTGACTTGAGAATACCATTTCTTCTAGGGTATACTCTCGGGTCGTGACACATACAAAAATCAAGAAAAGTACATCAAAACACCTCAAAAATTCTGAAACTGCACCAATGATCTTAGAATATCGAAACAAAAAAAGATCAAATGTTTTCTCTTTCCGTAACTGTTCGAAAAATCACAAAAAATTTAATGTTTTCCTCTTAAATGTATGAAACATATAAAAATCAAGAAAAGTACATCAAAACACCTCAAAAAATTCTCAAGCTCTACATCAATAACCTTAGAATATCAAAATAAAAAAATAAAAAAAATTTAAGTTTTCCTCATAAATGTATGAAACATATAAAAATAAAATAAAAAGTACATCAAAAACACCTCAAAAAATTCTAAAATTACACACCAATGACCTTAGAATATCAAAACCAAAAAGTGATCAAAATTTTAATCTTTTTCGTAACTGTCTGAAAAATTAAAAAAAAATTACATTTTCCTCATAAAGGTACGAAAAATATAAAATTAAGATAAGTAAATCAAAACACCTAAAAAAATCCTCAAACTTCACCAATGATCATAGAATATCGAAACAACAAAAACTATCAAAACTTTACTTTTTTTTTCGTAATTGTCCATAAAATAATAAAAAATTAAATGTTTCCTCATAAATGTATGAAACATATAAAAATAAAGAAAAGTACATATAAAGACCTCAAAAAATTCTCAAACTGCCTCCAACGATCTTAGAATATCGAAACCAAAAGGTGATCAAAATTTTACTCTTATCGTAACTATCCACAAAAATAAAAAAATTATTTTTTCCTCGTAAATGTACGAAACATATAAAAATCAAGAAAAGAACATGAAAATACCTCAAAATTTTCTGAAACTGCACCAATGACCTTAGAATATTGACACAAAAAAATGATCAAAATTTTATTATTTTTCTTAACTGTCTAAAAAATAACAAAAAAACAAAATTTTCCTCGTAAATGTATGAAACATATAAAAATCAAGAAAAGCACATCAAACCCCCCTAAAAAATCTCAAATCACAACAATTACCTTAGAATATCGAAACAAAAAAAATGATAAATTTTTACTTTTTTACGTAACTACATGAAAAATAACAAAAAAAATCTTTTTTCTCGAAAATGTACGTAACATATATAAAAATCAAAAAAGTACATCAAAACAACTCAGAAAATTCTAAACTGCGCCAATGAACATAGAATATACAAACCAAAAAATGATCAAAATTGTACTCTTTTTCATAATCGTCCGAAAAATAACAAAAACATTAGCTTTTACTCGTAAATGTACGAAACATATGAAAATAAAGAAAAGTACATTATAACATCTCAAAAGGTTCTCAAATTCCACCAATGACCTTAGAATATCGAAATAAAAAATGAGCAAAATTTTACTCTTTTTCGTACTATCCAAAAATATCAAAAAAATAAATTTACCTCATAAATGTATGAAACATATAAAAATCAAGAAAACTACATCAAAACAGCTCAACAAATTCTCAAACTTCACCAATGACCTAAGAATAACGAAACAAAAATGATCAAAATTTTACTATTTTTCGTAACTATCCGAAAAACAAAAAACAAATCCCTACAAATCTACGAAACATATAAAAATCAAGAAAAGTATATTAAAACACCTTTAAAAAATCTCAAACTGCTACAATGACCTTAGAATAACGAATCAACAAAATGATCAAAATTTACCCTTTTTTGTAACTTTACGAAAAATAACAAAAATCTTATCTTTTCCTCGTAAATGTAAGAAACATACAGATATCAAGAAAGGTACATCAAAACACCTCAAATGACCTTTATAATATCGAAAAAAATGATCAAATTTCTACACTTTTTCGTATTTGTCCGAAAATAAAGAAAAAAAATTAGGGTTTCCTCGTAAATGTACACAACATATAAGAATCAAGAAAAGTACAATAAATTACCTTAAAAAGTCTTAAAGTTCACCAATGGCCTTAAAATATCGAAACACAAAAATGATCAAAATTTTACTCTTTTTCATAACTGTGCGAAAAATAACAAAATGTTTTTTTCTCGTAAATGTATGACACATTAAAAATCAAGAAAATTATATCAAGACACCTCAAAACATCCTCAAACTGCACCAATGAACTTAGAATATTGAAACAAAAAAATGATCAAAATTATACTTTTTTGGTAACTATCTGAAAAAACAACATAAAATTTAATATTTCCTCATAAAGGTATGAAACATATAAAAATCAAGGGAAGTGCATTAAAACACCACAACAAATTCTCAAACTACACCAATGACCTTAGAATATAGAAACAAATGATCAAAATTTACACTTTTCGCAAATGTCCAAAAAATAACAAAAGAATTATTTTTCCTCGTAAATGTACGAAACATATGAAAATCAAGAAAAGTACATCAAAACACCTCAAAAAATTCTTTAAGTGCACCAATGACCATAGAATATCGAAAACAAATGATCAAAATTTTACTCTTTTTCATAATTGTGCGAGAAATAAGAAAAAAAATATTTTTTTCTCGTAAATGTACGAAACATAAAAAGTCAAGAAAAGTACATCAAAAAATTCTCAAAACTCCACCAATGACTTCAGAATATCGAAACAAAAGAAATGTTCAAAATTTTACACATTTTTGTAACTATCCAAAAAATAACAAAAAATTTATATAATATCCTCGTCAATGTACGAAACATATAAAATAAAGAAAAGTACATCAAAACACCTCAAAAAATTCTCAAACTATACCAATGACCTAAGAATATTGGAAAAAATTGATCAAAATTTTACTAATTTTCATAACTATCCAAAAAATAATAAAAAATGTAATTTTTCCTCGTAAATGAGGAAATATATAAAATATAGAAAAGTACATCAAAATACCTCAAAAAGTTTTCAAACTGCCTATTACCTTAGAATATCGAACCAAATAAATGATAAAAAAATTCATCTTTTCCGTAGTTGTTTGAAAGTTAACAAAAAAAATAATCTTCCTCGCAAATGTACGAAAAAAAATAAAAATCATGAAAAGTACATCAAAAACACCTCAAAAAATTTAAAGTGCACCATTGTCCTTAGAATGTCGAAAAGAATTGTCAAAATTTTACTCTTTTTCGTAACTCTCCCAAAAATAACAAAAAAAAATTTTTTTCCTAGTAAATGTACGAATTAAATAAAAATAAAAAGAGTATGTCAAAACATTTCAAAAAAGGTTTGAAACAATAACAACAAAAAATAATTTTTCCTCGTAAATGTGCGAAACATGTAAAAATCAAGACAAGTACATCAAAACATCTCAAAAAAATTCTTTGAATGCACCAATGAACTTAGAATATCGAAAAAATATCAAAAGTTTACTCTTTTTTCATAATTGTCCAAAAAATAATAAAAATATTAGTTTTCCTAATAAATGTACGAAACATATTTAAATCAAGAAAAGTACATCAAAACACCTCAAAAATATCTCAAACTGCACCAATGACCATGGAACATTAAAAAAAAAAAGATCAAATTTATACTTTTTTTTGTAACTATCCGAAAAATAACCAAAAAATTAATTTTTACTCGTATATGTACGAAACACATAAAATAAAAACGTACATCAAAATACCTCAAAATTCTCAACATACACCAATGACTTACAATATCAAAACAAAAAATTAATCAAAATTTTACTCAATTATGTAACTATCTGATAAACAAAAAAAATTATTTTTCCTCGTAAATGTACGAACCATATAAAAATCAAGAAGAATACATCAAAACACCTCAAAAAAGTCACACAGTGCACCAATTACCTTAGAATATCAAAAAATAAATTATCAAAATTTTACTCTTTCCGTAACTTTCTGAAAAACAACAAAAAATTATTTTTTCCTCGTAAATGTAACAAATATATAAAAATCAAGAAAAGTACATTGAAACACCTCAAAAATTCTCAAACATCACCAATTACCTAAGAATATCGAAAGAAAAAATGATCAAATTTTACTCATTTCTGTAATTGTCCGAAATAATAAATAAAAATTTCCGATTCCTTGAGCCATGATGACACCTACTATATCCCGCCAGTAGGTAAGTCAATCCGAAACCCAGAACAACTAGTAGTGGGTTAAAGGGCAGAATCCAAGTGGAAGAAACAATAACAACAAAAAGAAATAACGCAAGCCAAAAGAATACATACATAAGAACTGAATCCCTCCCAAAACCTGGAAGTTACAAGTATAGTCATACTAAGAGTACAAGTACCAAAAATGGACCAACATACAAAAATGTACACAACTACAAAGGACGTGTCTCAAGTACAAGAGACAAGCCATAAAGTATATGTACATAAGGAGACAACAATGATTAGGACGTTGTGCTCACCCTGGCCTCTGGATGCTGGTTGGCACTGGTTCCAATGGTGGAGTTGATGACTTGCTCGGTCTTGCATCACGAAAATAGATGCAAAGTGTAGTATGAGTACCACTGAAAAGGTACCTAGTAGGCATTATAGGACAACTGAGTAAGAAGGGTAAAAGAAATAGGAATGCTAGAATGAAACACAGATAGAGGTCACGAACAACAAAAGTAAAGGTATGCACACAAGTGTAAGGGAAATAAACCTAGGGTGACTACTCCAAATGGGCCCCCATAAGCTCAGAAGGTACACTCGTCCGCAAATTGAAGTAAAAATTTGAACGGACCCCCATAAGCCCGGCAGGTATACAAAAAATCTAAACTAAGACTAGAGGATATTTGTAAACCTGAAGCATTATAGAAATGTCGGTATTCCCGAGCTATGATATAAAGGAAACACAAAGCCTACACCTCAAAACGCGGGTGAGACTGCCTATAGTATATACGCCAACAGAGCCGAACTCTTTAAGGAATAGCACTAAGCCTAGACCTCGAACCTCGGGTATCGACTATCGTAGATAAAGGGATATAACCCAAGGGGGGACTCTATGTGTCGACTCCATTATAGGAGGGTAAATAAGTAGCAACATAAAGAACACAACTCGAACCTTGAACCGCGGGTAAAACCTCATGTTAAGTTACCATGACAGCGTAAAGCTTGCTAATAAGAGTTCCTAGGATTCCCGCATCTCAAAGTCATGGGCAACTCTTCATAACCATCTTTAATATCCTCTAACCATCTCATGGTGAAAAGAGAACTGAACTGAAGTCGTATGTATGACTGAAGGGGACCAAAGGCGGCCGAAAATGCATAAAGTTAGGATAATATGGAAATATTGGATGCTTAGGCCCCATAATTAAGTCACTGCCTAGGTAAGCCTCATCTCTATCATACCCAAGTCTGCTATATTAGTCTACCAAGACCTACGCCGCTCAAAGTCACACATGGGCGGAAATAATATAATCTATCAACTCTCAGCAATTGTGAGTCTATGGCATCACTAGCATAAGGCCAAACATGATCCAATATAACTCATAAGTCAAAACCAGGCCGAACAAGGAAGCAAGGATGATCAAATATAACAATTAAAGTACCCGTTGAACCCGAAGACAACCTAAATATGAATTTTATCGAACATAACATGCTAATCTAGTTTCTGGCCCTAATATTCATGCAAATCCACATACGCTCACATATACATACTCAATCTAAAATAATAGGGAAGTCGTAGCCTACCTATAGGTCGAACACACGCGCTACAAACTACTCTGCCAGAGTTATTCCCTTCCGAACGACCTCGGATTTTTGATACGCTGTCAAAATAGAATCACGAAATTGTTACGGTCGTTTAGACACTAAATTAGCAAGAAATGGAGGCGGAAAAATTTTGGGGTAAAAAACGGGGAAAGTGGGACCCGCGTCGGAAATTTCGGAATTAACACAATTCAGGTCTCGGAACAATCCTAACACGAAGACTTTAGAAGTTGAGTCCTTGTTATCGAAATTTTGGGAAAATGTTAGGAATCAACTGTTGAAACCAACAACACCATGACAATCCTCACCAAAAAGCTCACAGTCTAGGCTCTTGAATCACCAAATTCGAACCTAAAATGACCAAGAAATCATCTTCCAAAATTTCCCAAAAATTCAGCTTGAATATGAGCTATGGCAGCTTTCCAAACATAAGACTTACCTCCAACGAAACTTCAAATACGAATTCCAACCACGCATACGCGTTTTTACCAAATAAACCAGTAAAGATAGCCCCAACAATCACCAACATTGGACCTAAAATGGCTGAGATATCAAGTCTCAAAATTTCCCAGAATCAAGCTCACAAAATCCCACAAGTTGGACCTTTCAATCACTAAAATCAGACTTGAAATGAGAGAGTTATGAACGTTTGAAGTTGAGAAATGAGGCTGAAATGGCCTGCACCAGCTATATATAAAAGCTGAAAAGCTGGTTTTTTTATGCCAAATTTAACATCTCTAGCAGAGTGCTCGGGTTTCGTTCGGACCCGATAAAAATAAAAAAGATTTGTTACCCTACTAAATTCAACATTCTTGACTATACGGTGCAGTTAAAATTTCCATCGGAGGTCATCTCGATAAAAAGTGGGTCCCACACCCAAACACCATTTTTAACAAAAAATCATGGAGGGGCTCGGAATGAGTCTGGAGGCCTCGGGAGTCGAACGAAAGGACATTCTAAACCAAAATCGACATTCTTGAGCTAACCGCGCTGTCAGAATTTTCATTCAAACACATTCTCCAAGAATGTTGATCAAAGTCAACCGCTAGAGAGTTTTCAAGGCTAAAACGCTAAAATGGATTAAACTCACACGAAAGACTCGAAACTCGAGTAAACCAGACTTCTAGCCTAATTTATCCATTCCGGAGCTGATGGAACTGTCAAAATTCTGTTTTGAGGTCGTTGTCTTGATGAACTGACTAAGTCACTTTTAAAGCTTCAAGGACTATAAAATATCGAAATATGCACGAACTCCAAATGAACAACCAGGCGACCGAACTATTAGTGTCAGCAAGTCATAAATGTCTTGGGGTTGTTGTAGGAAGGTTGTAACCGATGAAAAGAAGGCGAACACACAAAATTAAATTAGAGGGTCTTTAAAGAAACATATAAAAATAAAAAAAACAGTTCGTCAAAACACTTCAAAAAATTCTCAAACGTCACCAATTGCCTTAAAAAATTGAACAAAAAAATTATTCTTTTTCGTAACTGTAACAAAAAAATCTACTTTTACCTCGTAAATGTACAAAACATATAAAAATTGAGAAAGTACATAAAAACACCTCAAAAAATATCAAACACACCAATAACCTTAGAATATAAAAACAAAAAATTATCAAAATTTTACTCTTTTTAGTAATATTCCAAAAAATAACAAAAAAAAAATTCCTTGTAAATGAACGAAACATATAAAAATCAAGAAAAGTACATCAAAACACATCAAAAAAAATTCAAACTGCACTAATGGCCATCGAATATCGAAACAAAAAATGATCAAAATTTTACTCTTTTTCTTAACTGTCCGAAAAATAACAAAAAATTATTTTTTCCTCATATATGTGCGGAAAATTAAAAAATGAGAAAAGTACATCAAAACACCTCAAAAATTCTCAAACTACACCAATGACCTTAGAATATCAAAACAAAAAAAATGATAAGAATTTAACTCTTTTTTCGTAACAGTTCGAAAAATGATAAAAAAAATATTTTTTTTCTTCATAAATGAACAAAACATATAAAATAAAAAAAAGTATATCAAAACACCTCAAAAATTTCTCAAATTGATCTAATTAACTTAGAATATAGGAAAAAAATGATCATAATTTAATTCTTTTTTGTCACTCTCTGAAAACCAACAAAAAATTAATGTTTCCTCGTAAATGAACGAAATATATAAAAATCAAGAAAAGTACTTCAAAACACCTCAAAAAATTCTCAAACTACACCAATGACCTAAAAATATCGAAATAAAAAAATAATCAAAATTTTAATCTTTTTCGTTATTGTCCCAAAAAATAACAAAAAAATTTAATTTTTCCTAGTATATGTACGAACCATACAAAATTCAAGAAAAAAATACATCGAAACACCTCAAAATATTCTCAAACTGCACCAACGATCTTAGAATATAGAATTAAAAAAATTAACAAAAATTTTACTCTTTCTTGTAACTGTCCGAAAAATAACAAAAAAAATATTTTATCCTCGTAAATATACGAAACATATAAAAATCCAGAAAAGTAAATCAAAACACCTCAAAAAAATCTCAAACTTCACCAATGACCTTAAAGTATCGAAATAAAAAATCATCAGAATTTTGATCTTTTCCGTTACTTGCGAAAAATAACAAAAAAATTATTTTTTTACAAGTCAATGTACGAAACAAATAAAGATCAAGAAAAGTACATCAAAACACCTCACAAAATTCTCAAAATGCACTAATGACCTTAGAATATCAAAACAAAAAAAAAGAAAAAATGTTCTTACTCTTTTTCGTAACTATCCGAAAAATAACACAATTTTAATTTTTCCTCGTTAATGTATGAAATATATAAAAATCAAGAAAAGAACATTGAAACACCTCATAAAAATCTCAAACTTCACTAATGACCTTAGAAATTGAAACAAAATAATGATAAAAGTTTTACTCTTTTTCTCTACTGTCCGAAAATATAAAAAAAAGTTATTTTTTCCTCGTAAATGTACGAAACATAAAAATTATGAAAAATACATCAAAACATGTCAACAACTTCTAAAACTCCACCAATGACCTTAGAATATCGATACAAAAAATGATCAAAATTTTACACTTTTTTGTAAAAGTTAGAAAAATAACAAAAGAATTATGTTTTCCCCTTAAATGTACGAATCATAGAGAAATCAAGAAAAGTACATCAAAACACCTCAAAAAATTCTCAAATTGCACCAATGACCTTAGTTTATCGAAACAAAAAAACAACCAAAATTTTAATATTTTTTGTAATTGTTCTAAAAATAAGAAAAAATGTAATTCTTCATCGTAAATGAACAAAACATATAAAAATCAAGAAAAGTACACCAAAAAAATTCAAAAATTCTCAAACTGCACCAAAGACCTTAGAATATTGAAAGTGAAAAATGACTAAAATTTCATTCTTTTTTCGTAACTGTCCGAAAAATAACAAAAATATGTTTTCCTTGTAAATGTACGAAACATATAATAATCAAGAAAAGTACATCAAAATACCTCAAAAAGTTTTCAAACTGCATCAATGACCTTAGAATATCGAAATAAAAGATTATCAAAACTTAAAGCTTTTTCGTAATTGTTCGAAAAATAACAAAAATATTTAATTTTTCCTCGTAATGTATGAAACATATAAAAATCAAGAAAAGTACATCAACACACCTCAAAAAAATCTCAAACTGCACCAATTACCTTGGAATATCGAAAGAAAAATAAATTTTTTTACTCATTTTCATAACTGTCTGAAAAATAACAAAAAAACATTTTCCTCCCAAATGTACGAAACATATTAATATCTTGAAAAGTACATAAAAACACTTCCAAAAAATTTCAAACTGCACCGATGACCTTAATATATCCAAACAAAAAATTGATCAAAATTTTACTCATAATCGTAACATTCCGGAAAAATAACAAAAAACTAATTTTTTTCCTTTTAAATATACGAAATATATAAAAAACAAGAAAGGTACATCAAAACACCTCAAAATATTCTCAAACTGCACCTTTGACCTTAGAATATTGAATATTTTTTTTCAAAATTTCATTCTTTTTCGTAACGTTCCAAAAAATAACAAAAAATATAATATTTCCTCGTAAATGTATGAAATACATAATAATCAAGAAAAGTACATCAAAACAGCTCAAAAATTCTCAAACTGCACCTACAATCTTAGAATAACTAAACTAAAAAACTATCAAAATTTTACTCTTTTTTATAACTGTCCGAAAAATGAAAAAAAAATATGTTTTCCTTGTAAATGTACGAAACATATAAAAATTAATAAAAGTACATCAAAACACCTCAAAAATTTCTCAAACTGCACCAATGACCATAGAATATCGGGAAAAAAAAAGATCAAAATTTACAATTCCTCTCAACATTCTGAAAAATAACAAAAAAATTATTTTTTACTCGTAAATATACGAGAAATATATGAATCGAGAAAGGTACATCAAAACACATCAAAAAATTCTAAAACTGCATTGATAACCTTAGTATATTGAAAAAGTATTATCAAAATTTTACACTTTTTCGTAACGTCCCGAAAATAACAAAATATTTAATGTTTCCTCGAAAATGAACGAAACATACAACAATCAAGAAAAGTACATTAAATTATCTAAAAAATTCTCAAAATGCACCATCAACCTTAGAATATCAAAACTAAAAAATGATCAAAACTTTTTACCCTTTTTCGTAAATGTCCAAATAAATAACAAAAAAATTATGTTTTGCTCGTAAATGTACGAAACATATAAAAATTAAGAAAAGTACATCAAAACACCTTAAAAATTTTAAATTACACAAATGACCTTAGAATATTGAATGTAAAAAATAATCAAAATTTTAGTCTTTTTCGTAACTGTCCGAAAAAAAACAAAAAATTATGTTTTCTATGTAAATGTACAAAACATATAATTATCAAGAAAAGTATATCAAAGCACCTCAAAAATTCTCAAACTGCACCAATGACCTTAGAATATTGAATTAAAACAATGATAAAAATTTTACTCTTTTTCATGATTGACTGAAAAATAACAAAAAATCTAGACTGTCCTCGTAATTGTACGAAGTATAAAGATCAAGAAAAGTACATCAGAACACTAAAATATTCTCAAACTGCACTAATGACCTTAGAATATCGAAATAAAAAATGATTAAAATTTTACCATTTATTCGTAACTGTCCGAAAAATAACAAAAAAATTATTTTTCCTCATTAGTGTACAAAACATATTAAAATCAAGAAAAGTTCATCAAAACACCTCAAAAAATTCTTAGCTGCACCAAGGACCTTAGAATATCAAAACAAAAAAACTTTCAAAATTTTACTATCATCTTAACTTTCTCAAAATAACAAAAAAAATAATTTTCATCGTAGATGTACAATACATAAAAAAAAACTACATCTAGACAACTCATAAAATTTTAAAACTGCACCAAAAACCTTAGAATCTCGAAACAAAAAAATGATCAAAATTTTATACTTTTTCGTAAATGTGTGAAAAATAACAAAAAAATAATTTTCCATGTTAATGTAAAAAACAGATAATAACAAGGAAAAGTACATCCAAACACCTCAAAAACACTCAAACTGCACCAATGACCTAAGAATATCGAAACAAAAAATGATGAAATTTTTCCTCTTTTCATAACTGTTTGAAAAATAACAAAAACAAATCCTAGTAAATGTAAGAAACAGATAAAAATCAAGAAAAGTACACAAAACAGTTCAAAAAAAATTCAAACTGCACCACTGACCTTAGAATATCGAAACAAAAAATGATCAAAATATTACAGTTTTCCGTAAATGTCCGAAAAATAACAAAAAATTTCAGTTTTCCTCATAACGAAACATATAAAATCAAGAAAACTACATAAAAAATACTCCAAAAATTCTCAAATTGCACCATTTGCCTTAGAATATCAAAACAAAAAAATGCAAAAAATTTAACTCTTTTTCATAATTGTCCAAAAAATTACAAGAAAATTAATTTATCCTCGTAAATGTACAAAACATATAAAATCAAGGAAACATACATTAAAACACCTCAAAAAAATATTCAAACTGCACCATGACCTTAGAATATTGGAAAAAAAACATAATCAAAATTTTACTCCTTTTCATAACTGTTTGAAAAATAACAAAGACAAATTCCTAGTAAATGACCAAATAAAACAAATTTTTGTAACTGTCCGAAAATAACAAAAAAATTAATTTTTCCTCGTAAATGATGAAACTTATAAAAATCAAGAAAAGTATATCAAAACACATTTAAAAATTCTCAAACTGCACCAGTGACCCTAGAATATCAAAACAAAAAATGGATCAAAATTTTACTCTTTTCCATATTTTTCTAAAAAATAAAAATATTTTAATTTTTCCTTGCAAATGTATGAAACATATAAAAATCAAGAATAGTACATCAAAAGTCCTCAAAAAATTCTCAAATTGCACCAATGACCTAAGAATATCGAAAAAAATGGATTAAAATTTCACTCTTTTCTAACTATCTAAAAAATAACAAAGAATTAATTTTTCCTTGTAAATATAAGAAAATTAAAAAAATCAAGAAAATTTCATCACAACACCTCAAAAAATTCTCAAACTACACCAGTGACCGTAGAATATCGGGAAAAATGATCAAATTTTTATTCTTTTTCATAACTGCCAAAAAAAACAAAAATTTCAATTTTTCCTAGTAAAAGTACGAAACATATAAAAATCAAGAAAAGTACATCAAAATACCTCAAAAATTCTCAAACTGTATCAGTGACCTCAGAATATCAAAAAAATTATCAACTCTTTTTTGTAACTGTACGAAAAATAACAAAAAAAAATTAATTTTCGTCGTTAATGTATAAAACATATAAAAATCAAGAAAATTACATCAAAACACCTCAAAAAAAAATTAAATTGCACGAATGACCTAGAATATCGAATGAAAAATTGATCAAAATTTTACTCTTTTTCGTAACTGTCCGAAAGAACAACAAATTTAAATTTTCCTCGTAAATGTACGAAACATATGAAAATAAGGAAGAGCAAAGAAAAACACCTCAAAAAAATTCTAAAACTGCATTAATGACCTTAGAGTATCGAAACAAAAAATTATCAAAATTTACTCTTTTTCTTAACTGTTCAGGAAAAAAAACAAGAAAAATATTTTCCTCTTTAATATGCGAAATATATAAAAATCAAGAAAAGTACATAAAAAAACCTCAAAAAAATTTCAAACTGCACCAATGACCTTAGTATACGAAATAAAAAAATGATCAAAATTTTTCTCTTTTTTAACTGTCCGAAAAATGTCAAAATAATTAATTTTTCCTCGCAGATGTACGAACAATATAAAAATAAAAAAAAGTACATCGAAAATTCTCAAACTAAATCAATGACCTTAGAATATCAAAACAAGAAAATATCAAAATTTTTACTCTTTTTTCTTAACTATCCAAAAAAATAAGAAAATATTTAGTTTTTCCTCATAAATGTAGGAAACATATAAAAATCAAGAAAAGTGCTCAACAAAACCTCAAAAAAAATTCAAATTGCTCCAATGACCTTAGAATATTAAAACAAAAAAATATCAAAATTTCACTCTTTTCTGTAACTATCCTAAAATAACTACAAATTTAACTTTTCATCGTAAATGTACAAAACATATAAAATAAATAGAAGTACATGAAAAAACTGTAACATCTCGCAAAGTGAGATAACTAGGAAAAAACTTAGAAGTTGAAATAGTAAGTTTTGTGAAGAATTAAAATCTGGAAATTTTCTTAAGTTAGGAAAAAGTAATTTTTTTGGTCAACTTTAAATGGTCATAACTCCTAGATCAGGATGAATTAGATGTATTTCTTGATATTGTTGGAAATACCTTGGATATATATTTCCAACGCCGCCAAGTTTGCGCGATTTGGATTTCTTATGAGTGAGATATGCCTTTCGGAAGTTGGGATGTTGGATTAAGGATAGTCCAATCCGGATTTGGGAAGGGCAAAGTTGTATTTTACTTACCCAATTATTTTATTTCCTTTTTGGGTAATAAATTGGGTTCTAAACTGATTTCATTCACTTGAGGCTTTTAGAAAACAAGTTAGGGTTTTGAGAGAAGAGAAAAGAAGAGGAGATAAGAGAAGAGGAAGCAAGAACGTTCAAGATCGTCGAAGTTTGGCTTGTGAAAATCGTCGGGGGTGATCCCTATCAAGGTATGTGAGATCTTTCGTGTTGGGTTCTTCCACCAACACACCAATTTGATTCAATTCAGCAAGTTAGAGTAGATTGGATAATGAACATTGATATTTTGATGAACATTTATCGAATTCTTGATTGAATGGGTTGTAGTATGTTCTAGTTGAGTTGATTCATGTTTCCAGGCTGTTTTACGAGTCTAAACTATTGGGTATTGGGTATATTAGTGATCATAAGTGTTTGGGGGAATATTCATGAAGATTAGAAGGTTTAGAGTTGAAAACGGAGAAGAAAAGCTGAAATGCACGTCTGTAGGGCCTTGGAGCGCAGCGCCAGCCAGAGTGCCCCAACTTGGCCTCTGAAGTTTGGGGCCTGGAGCCCCACACCTCTCAGAGCGTCAAGGACGCCAGTTAACCCCATTCATTCCCCACCTTATTGTACTAGTTCCTAAGTGATGTACCCACAATTCCTAGTTGATTCCAACACTCTAAGGTACGTCTAAACATCATTAAAATCATCCATAAACATGAGATCATGAACCTTGAATCCATAATCTAATTCAAGGAAAGTTAGGATCAAAGTCTAAGAAACTAAGAGATAAGTTTAAAGGTTAAGAAGTAAGACAAAGTAAAGTTTCTTTAAGTTCCAAGAGTCTTCTTTAAGCGTTTTAACTTCGTTTTAAGGCTCAAGTCTTGAGTTAAAGAAAGAGTAAAGAGTTGAAGTCTTTCCTTCAAAGAAGTATAAGGGAACTAATTATTTCCCTAAAGATTTGAAGTCTTTCCTTCAAAAAAACATAAGGGAACTATGTATTTCCCGAAGAGCCGTTTCAAAACTCAAGTTTCAAGCTAAGCAAAGAGTAAGAGTAAAGAGTAAAGAGTTAAGTTGAATTCTTTTATTCAAAAGTATAGGGATACTAAGTATATCCAAAGATATTTTGAAATATTTTCACATTTAAACAAGGAAGCTAAGTTTTCCAAAGAGCCTTCGGGCAAGTTTTCAGAAAAGACTAATAGTTTTATAAAATGAAGCAAGCAGGGAAACTATGATTTCCAAGAGAGTTTTACAGCTATGTTTTGAGCACTAATATCAAACCATAAGAGCAGTATTTTTTGGGGAGTAGTATTGAGCACCGATGTGGGGATGAGAGTTTCAGATTAACTCAAGTCTCCATGAAAACCATGTAGCCACAATGGGTAGAAACAATATCATACTTTTTAGATGATTCCTTTTCACAGTTTACTAGTGGATCCATTAGGTAGTTCAAGTCCAATACTTTGGCAGGTTTAGGATGGTCCTTGGCAGCGTGAGGTAAAATGTTGTATCATCACTATAACTATTAAGTGATTGTTGTCGGTTAGAGAAACTCGCACAATAGTAGTTGCATGGTTCCTCAAGAGGTTCTGCTTAGTATGAATGGGGGTATGAGACTTCATTCATGCATTGCACGAGTAGACTTTGAGAGAAAGCATAATATATTTTCTTTCTTATTATGATTATGAGTTTATATCAGATTATTTTATATTTTTACATACATTTTAGAGTTAATGGTATCTTTGCATATACATAGTTAAAAACCATGTCCAAGGAGGGACCAGGGCCAACACACTGTTCCCAGAAAATATCATTTGGGGTGAAAAAGAAAGATCTATTTTAAGCTCAATTCATTTGGATCAAAAAGGGATTAACTTCATTTGGTTTTCTGTTATTTTTAGGCTCAAGATTGACTATTTTGAACAAGGGCCTATTATCCTTTCCTAATTGTTTATTTTGGCTTACTTTCAGCAAGACTAACCAGGCAAGTTCTAGCTCAGTATCAATGGTGGATCATTCGAATTTTCCTCACACTCACTTGACATCTCGTTACACTACCAGATTATCAGACACCTAGTTCGAGTCTTAGATTCAGGGTCATGCAGTAGTGTATCTCTATGTCATGCTTAGAGCCACATATTTATCAATTACTATGCCTAGTCATTGCATCATATTCATTACATCGGAATATCACTTCAGTTTTAGCCATCATGCTTCAGAGTTATACTATGTACACAAGATATAAACATGCCGGTTCAACAATAAAAGTAATCAGTCTCTTGGGGAAAAAGAACACAGGCAAGAAAACCCCAAGAGAGGATCGTGAATTGGGCTACTCAGACTTCACCCTAACATTCACTTTTCATTTACCCCACCCCCAACACAAAAAATATGCAATTGTCCCCAATGCATAAAAAAAAACTAAAATACGTGAATGGTAGGTGAAGCAAACCTGAAGCGCAAAGCGCCGGCGATCAGCAAGCTGGTGGGTCCGGTTCCCCGAAACCCACTCCCTCCGTAGTCTGGACACCCTCAGTAGTGTCCTAAGCAGAAACAGCACTATCAGTAGTGCCTCTCACTGTCTCCACAACTCTGTAGCTAGACGCCCCGGCGGCTAACTCTGCAGCCCTCAACGTACGGGCCTCCTCATCGACAATCGAGGCTCTCCTCGCAGCCTCCATCTCACGGTGCTCCTTCTTCCTCGCCCTAGCCTCGTCCTACTCTCGACCCCTGCGCCTCTTGGCATGCTCTCGTGGGGGAGGTGGTGGAATATCAGAAGTGGCGAATAGAGCAGCCATCACTGTGTCCTCAGCAGGATCTGCAGAAAGGGCCTCAGACTCAGGCACCCTAGCCTCTAGGATCATATCAAGATCTGCTCGCAAACACTCAACCGCAGCCTGAAGGGTCGACACGTCCGCCGGAGGGGCTGGCCGGGCTAGCACCCGTAACTCAAAGGCGTCTAAGCGCTGATGAACCTCCGAGATCTTCCTCTCTGTGTGCTGTGTCATCTTACGCTCCAAGCGCTCCTCCGCCTCAGCAATAGACCTCTGCATCCAAGGCTGGATGTGATGCAGAAGTGTGGCCATCTGAGCCTCTAGTTTCTGGACCCTAGCAAGTGGGACCAGAGCGGGGGAAGGGGCTGAGCGAGAAGAGCTCGGGGCAGTGCTACTACCCGGGATAGACTGGACTGGGGTAGTGTCAGTGGGTGCAGAAGCAGCCTGGGTAGCCGCTTGAGCATGTGCTACAGTATCTTCCAGGTTCTCACCAAGTGCAGGCATCTCTGGGCGGGGCCCTCTGCATGGAGCCAACTCATTCGCCTTATCCCTGATGAGGCCGATATCAACATTGCCCTGCGGGGTCTTGAGCTGATCAATGTGCCAGATGGGCACACCTGCAGACCTGCATAAGGAAAACACCGTGCACGGAAAAGGGTAAGTCGTGGTGACCTTGAAAGCCCTCTCGTGCATGACCGCCTGAAGAAGCCAAGCGAAGTCAACCTCAAACCCTGCCATCATCACTGCCATCAGAACTGTGCTATCCCATGTAACTATATTATCTGCAGCAGTGGGGGAGAGGCAGTGGTGGACAATCAACCATAGAAACTTGGCCGTGAAGGTCAAGTTAGCCTTCCTGATGGCTCCCTTCGGCTCCATTACCCAGTCAGCAGCTTCTCCATCAATAGATAAGTGCTGGTCCATCCACCTCTTGGTGGTCTCTCTCAGCGATGGCTCACGCAAGAACCGACCTTCTTTAACAATTTGCCACCGGTAGTCGAACTCGGCGGTGAGAGGGGTCCTGGTGGCATCAACATCCTCGCCGTACAGATACCGCGGATGTGGCAGTGAGATGTCGACCTGTATGCCGCGGACTCTGACGTGATCAAGTGGGGCCTGTTTGGTGGGGGCAACCCGCCTATCGATCTGTGATCGGAGAGTAGCCACATAAGAGGCGTAAAACTCTTGGACCAACTCCTCACTGTATCGGCCCAAAGAATGAGCCGTCCACTCTAGCCGGTGTCTGGTGAAGAGAGTGTGGATATCCGGCATGGTGGGAAGACTACCCGTAAGGACCCGCCTCTCCAGTGTAAGGATCCGTGTCATGACGCCCTTATCATTTAGCATCTTGGCGTCTGAATACACTTGGTATTGCCCGTCGACACACCATCGGTTGGGCTGGTCAGCAACCGGGGCGGGGACTCCAGTCGGTGAGCCTGGAGTGGAATCAGTACTGTCAGCCTCATCAGACGAGGTAGACTGTGCAGCTGTGGCGGGTGCAAAGGCTTCTGCGGACTCGGAGGCTTCCTCTGACCAAGAAACTCCTAAGGAGCCAGACGCTCCTTCATCTTGTGCAGCTGACCCAGAAGGTGTACCGGTCAGTGTACGCTCCTCATTAGACTGGGAGGCAGTGACTACGCCGGACGCCACCTTCTTGGGCGTGGCTCTGGTAGCATGTGCAGCTCGTGCTGGAGTGGCAGTGCCTGGGGGCACGTACTCGGGATCATGCTCATCATCGAGCCTATAACTAGTCGGGCAGACGGGGCGACGGACTTTGAACGCCCACGTGTGTAAACGCGATCTTGTTTCGGTGCCATGAGAGATAGTACCTGCAAAGAATCCTCATTAGTACTAGAAGGAGCAAACAAGACAAGCAAAAACGAAACAAAATACACATAAGATCAAAGTTGTAATGACATCTCTGAAGTAGCAGTGAAACACGACAGACCAGTTGACGGCCCGTCGTGAGTATGACGGACCGTCATGGGGTCCGTCATGTATTACTTAAACAATATTTCTTTGGAGACCCTCAGAAGGAAAGTCTCTGACAGTTACGACGAATAAGCAGGACAAACCATCGTGATCATGACGGTCCGTCGTAGATGTCCGTCGTAGGGCACTTAGAAAAAGTATGTAGACCCTTAGGAGAGGGATCTCTGACCGTCATGACGGTTGTGCAGGACGGACCATCGTGGTTACGACGGTCCGTCATATAGGTACGTAATTGGACACTTGGAAAAAAATTGGAGACCCTTAGGACTGGGGTCTCTGACAACCGTGACGGTTGTGCAGGACAGACCGTCGTGGGTACGACGGTCCATCGTAGATGTCCGTCAGTAGACACTTAGAAAAATATTGGAGACCCTTAGGATAGGGATCTCTGACCGTCATGATGGTTGTGCAGGACGGACCGTCGTGGGAATGACGGTTCATCGTATAGGTCCGTCAGTGGACACTTAGAAAAAGTTGGAGACCCTTAGGAATAGGGTCTCTGACAACCATGACGGTTGTGCAGGACGGACCGTCGAGGGCACGACGGTCCGTCGCATATGTCCGTTGGTGGACACTTAGAGAAAACAAATCGTGGGGTGTTGGGACAGACCCTATGACGGTCCGTCGTGGGTACGACGGTCCGTCGTCGGGGTCTCGTTCTGTCATTCAGTGACAGAATTGAGGATGCCACAATCATCCCCTGTGATTCAAACGAAAGAGTCCATATTAACCTACATATTTCTCACCCAAATACCTAGAAAACTAGCAATGCTACAGCACCAATTTCTCGAGTTTTAACAAGGCAATTCGTGGGACTATCAACCTAGGTCAGACAAGATTCCAAAAAAACCCATATACCCCTGCTTTGATTCGGTTAACCCACTACCCACATCAATAGTAATTATAAGTGTAGGTCTTTAAAGCATGTCATGTTGTCTTTAGCATACTACAAGGGATCAAAAATCAAAGACCCACCAAAAAGAAACAGGCCAATAGTAATTTAAAAACAAAAATGTAGTGTAAATGGGTAGAGATCAGAAACACATACTTGAGAAGAGGAGAAAAAAAAGCAAGTGAGGCACTCAGCTAGGAAGATCAGAAACACAGCAGCAGACTCCGACCAGCAGAAAGGAGATTGGGGAAGGGGAAAATGAGAATGTGGGGATTTGGGGAAGTGATGGTGGATCAGTTGATAGGGAAGAGGATGAGGATGGAAGGAAGTTGAAAAGGGAGGAAATGGGAGATAGAGGGAAAGAAACGGTTGAAATGAAGGGGTGGGGAGTTTAAAAAGGTTTAAAACTTTTAAAATTCCCCAGCCGGGTCAGGTCGGGTTGCTGGTTAATGACGCGATGAGTCCCTGACGACGGTCCGTCACACGTGTGACGGTCCGTCGTGGGTTCCATCGCGGGTGCCCTAATTTTAAAAAAATAGACAAACTTACCTGGCACGGCGGATTCCTGTGACGGTCCGTTGCAAGCGTGACGGTCTGTCTATGGATCCGTCATTGAGTGTTTCAGACCAATTTCTGCAGATTTTTCTGGTGATGTGCTACCTGCAAAGTTAACACTCATTAAGCTATTCTCTATGTGTTTGACTAGAGACTTAGTGGAAACAGACCCTAAACTACGCTCTAGCCAACACTTCTAACAAAACGAAAAACAAAGAAAATGCGACTATTACGGAAAAAAAAACTATAGTTGGCTTAGAGGATACATATTGGGTTGCCTCCCAACCAGCGCTTGATTTAACGTCGCGTCACGACGGAGGATACTCGATTACTCAGACTTCATCAAGATGGTATGCCTCGATCACTTCATTC
The DNA here is from genome assembly GCA_022817965.1 of Solanum lycopersicoides. Lineage (NCBI taxonomy): Eukaryota > Viridiplantae > Streptophyta > Magnoliopsida > Solanales > Solanaceae > Solanum > Solanum lycopersicoides. Next base: position 35,201,502 of record CM040629.1, on the reverse strand, counting down.
TCCGATTCAGCATGCCCCAAATAGATTTTTATTCGTTGTCCGTTCACCTTAAACCGCACACCCTCCTTGTTTTCCAACTCAACCGCTCCGTGAGGAATAGTTGGGTGATCAATTAAGGGCCAGTCCATTTGGACTTGAGCTTGCCCGGAAACAAACGCAACCTAGAATTGAATAAAAGCACCAAATCCCCAACTATAAAATCGCGTTTCTCAATCTTCTGGTCATGGTATTTCTTCATCTTTTCTTTGTAGAGGGCTGAACTTTCATAAGCTTTTAGGCGAAATTCATCGAGTTCATTCAACCCATTTAACCTCTGTTATACAGCTTCATTCCAATCCATTTTCAACTTCTTCATAGCCCACATGGCTTTGTGCTCTAATTCAACCGGTAGGTGACAAGGTTTCCCATATATAAGTTGGTATGGGGACATACCTATGGGAGTCTTATATGCTGTCCGGTAGGCACAAAGAGCATCATCAAGCCTCCTAGACCAGTCCGTTCTACTAGCATTCACTGTTTTTGACAAAATCTATTTGATCTTCCTGTTTGACACCTCAACTTGCCCACTAGTTTGAGGATGGTAAGGAGTGTCCACATTATGGCGAACCCCATATTTCTCCAATAATCCCTTAAACAATTTGTTGCAAAAGTGGGATCCCCCATCACTAATAATTGCCCTTGGGGTACCAAATCGAGAGAATATATTATTTTTCAAGAATGCAATGACACTCTTCCCTTCATTGTTTGCTAGGGCGATAGCTTCCACCCATTTAGATACATAATCAACCGCTACTAAAATATACTTCATTCCATGAGAACTCACAAAAGGACCCATAAAGTCAATACCCCAAACATCAAATAATTCAATCACAAGAATGGGGTTTACAGGGAGCTCTTGCTTTCTTGAAATGCCGCCATCTCTTTGGCATCTATCACATGCTTTGGCGAACTCATGAGCATCTTGATGAATAGTTGGCCAATAGTAACCACATTGTAAGATCTTATGAGCGGTCCGTATACCACTATGATGTCCACCAACGGGTGAGGAATGGCATGCCTCTAAAACACTCAACATCTCAACTTCTGGCACACAACGCCGAATAAGCCCATCGGCACAGCTCCTATATAAGTATGGTTCATCCCAAAAGAACTTCTTCACATCGTACATGAACTTTTTCCTTTGATGAAAGGACAAGTCCGATGGAATAATATCGCTAGCCAGATAGTTCACAAAATCTGCGAACCATGGAATCAAGTCTTGTGAGGAAGCCAATACATGCTCATCGGGGAAAGTATCATCAATATCAGTCTTATCCCCTAACTCTCTCATAGCTTCATCTTCTAAACGAGACAAGTGATCAGCAACTTGATTTTCGGTCCCTTTTCTATCCCTCACCTCAAAGTCAAATTCTTGCAGTAGTAAAACCCAACGAATCAACCTCGGTTTCGCATCCTTCTTTGCCATCAAATATCTCAACGCTGAATGGTCAGTATGCACTATAACTCTAGTACCTAGCAAATAGGATCGAAATTTTTCAAAAGCAAAGACTACTGCAAGAAGCTCTTGCTCAATCACTGTGTAGTTCTTCTGGGCTTCATTGAGGGCTTTACTAGCATAGTAAATGGAATGAAGGATTTTGTCCCTTCTTTGTCCCAATACCACACCTAGAGCAACCCCACTAGCATCGCACATCACCTCAAATGGACTGCTCCAATCTGGAGAAATAATGATAGGTGCAGACACCAACTTCTCTTTTAACTCGCCGAATGCTTTAAGACAGAATTCATCAAAATAAAATTACTCTTTCTCCAGCAATTTGCACAACGGATGCGCAATTTTTGAAAAATCTTTGATGAACCTCCGGTAAAAACCTGCATGCCCAAGAAAGCTTCTCACACCTTTTACAGAGATAGGTGGGGGAATTTTCTCTATTACCTCGACTTTAGCTCGATCAACCTCTATACCCTTCTCTGAAATGCGATGACCCAAAACAATACCTTCTTTCACCATGAAGTGGCATTTTTCCCAATTTAATACTAGATTGCAGTCTTCACACCTCTTAAGGACCTCAGATAAATGACTCAAACACCGCTCAAAGGAGTCACCAACCACAGAAAAATCATTTATAAACACCTCAATAGTGTCCTCCACCATATCGGAGAATATCGACATCATACATCTCTAAAATATGGCAGGTGCATTGCACAACCCAAACGACATTCTCTTGAAAGCAAAGGTCATATGGGAAGTGAAGGTGGTTTTCTCTTGATCTTCTGGTGCAATAGAAATCTGATTATACCCCGAATAACCATCAAGAAAACAGTACCACCCTTTTCCGGCAAGTCTATCCAACATCTGATCCATGAAGGGCATAGCAAAATGGTCTTTTTCGGTCCATGCATTTAATTTCTGGTAATCCATACACACCCTCCATCCAGTCACCGGTCTCATTGGAACAAGTTCATTTTTTTCATTGGGGACCACAGTCATTCCCCCTTTCTTAGGTACACACTGAACAGGGCATACCCAACTACTATCGGTGATCGGATATATTACTCCGGCATCCAACCACTTAATGATTTCCTTCTTCACGACCTCTTGCATAGGTGGATTTAAGCGTCTCTTGTGCTCAATACTTGGCTTATGGTCGGGCATGCGTTGGATTTTATGAGAACAAATACCAGGAGGGATCCCAATAATGTCCGCAATAGTCCACCCAATAGCTCTTTTGAACCTTTTTAGCACTTTCACCAAACTCTCAATTTGTTGTTCATTTAGGTCTAATGCAATGATTACCGGCAAAGTGTCACCATTTCCTAAGAATTCATACCTGAGATGAGGTGGGAGAGCTTTTAGTTCTAACTTTGGAGCCTCCTCTATAGATGGTTTCGCGGGTGGAGACTCGCGATTATTCATATCTAACTCATATTTCTTCGGTTTAAACCGAACATCACCACGATCGAGATCCGCGACTAATGACCCATACTCTTCAATGCAATCGCTATCAAAATTCATTATCACTGCCTCTAGTGCTTCTACACCTAGACGTTCTTCTATTTGTGTCTCAGATGACTTATCAAATTTGTAGGATATAGCAGATACCGATTGGAGCTCACCACTCTGCCTCATGGACCTACAAATGTTGAAGGTCACTTCTTCATTGTTCAACCGAAATTTCATCTGCCCCTTTTCCATATCAACTAAGGCTCTACCCATAGCAAGGAATGACCTCCCAATAATAATAGGCACCTCAAAATCGACTTCACAATCAAGAATAACAAAATCATCCGGAAATATGAATTACTCCACTCTCACTAGCACATCGTGGAGTATCCCAATAGGCCTTTTTACTGTTCGATCGGCCATCAGTAGCCGCATCGCAGTGGGCTTTGGGTTACCCAAACTCAACTTCTTATAAATCGAGAGGGGCATAAGATTTATGCTTGCCCCAAGATCACATAATGTTTTCGCAAAATGTAATAACCCGATTGTACACGAAATAGTGAAAGCACCCGGATCTTCCTTCTTTTGCACTAGAGACCTTGTAGCAATAGCACTACAATGCTGCATTCTATCATCATCCTCAAAAGTGACCGATCTTTTCTTCGTAACCAAATCTTTCATAAACTTGGCATAACCGGGCATTTGTTCTAGAGCTTCTACCAAAGGGACATTGATGGAAAGCTGCTTCAACATTGTTATAAAATGCCGATATTTACCATCCTCGGTCTTTTTCACTAATCTTTGAGGAAAGGGGGGGGGGTCTAGGCATGGGAGTCACCTTTTTGGGCACTTCAGCATCTTTTCCAGTTTTATCTTCTAACTCACCACTAACCTCTACCACTTTATCATTATCTCTTATCACCTTTTCCACATTAGACGGCATAGGTGGGTCAATGGTTTGCTTACCACCTCGAGTAGTGATTGCCATACATTGTCCATCATTTTTCGGATTTTGGACAGTGTTGCTAGGGAGAGTGCCCGGTTGCCGTGTGTTCACAGTCGCAGATAATTGGGCCATTTGCAACTCAAGCTGCTTAATCGATATTGCATGTGTATCGACTTTCTGCCCAATACCCGCTAAATCACTCCTTAACTCTTTAGTGTGCTCATCACTAGCATCAAACCTCCTCATCATTTTGTGCAACATATCCTCAACTCGCGCCATACTACCTCCACCATCCCTAGGAGCAACTTCACGATTTTGAGGAGGAACATAGGGCCCACTCCTATCATTTATATTACCATAGTTGCCCCTGTTGAAATTGTTGTCGCGGTTGTAATTTCCATCTCGGACATAATTACCCTCACGGTTATAATTACCATAGTTCCGACCTTGGTTTCCTTGACCTTGGCGCCAATTCTCCTGATTGGAGCCTTGGGCATTTGGTCGGAAACCCCCCGTCTGCTCATTTACCGCATAGGAATCCTCCTCATAATAATATTCATCAGTTGGTGGTGGTGGTTTAGACAAGTAGTTCACTGCATTTATCTTTTCTGCACCCCGAGTGACATGTTTTAATACCAACCCAAGCTCAGTTCTCATCTGAGCCATCTCTCACGAATCTCGTCTGTGGCTGGGTTGTGTGTGGATTGCACTGCGAAGGTGTTTCTTCCAGTATCTGACTTCCTAGTACTCCAAGCTTTATTATTTCGCGAGATTTTCTCTAACTTTTCAGCAATCTCAGCATAAGGACACTCCCCATAAGAACCACCCGCTATATTATCCAATACCGCTTTATTATTATCATCCTGTCCCGATAGAAGTATTCTTTCAGTGACTCATCATCGATGCGGTGATTGGGGACACTTCTCAAGAATGAAGTGAACCTATCCCAAGAACTGCTAACTGACTCACCCGGTAGTGCCACAAAGTTGTTCACTCTGTCTTTGTGGTTTAGTTTCTTAGAGACCGGATAGTAACGTGCTAAGAAGGCATCCCTCAGTTGATTCCAAGTGAAAATTGAGTTATAAGGGAGCTCAGTAAACCATATAGCAGCCTCTCCCGTCAGTGAAAGAGGAAATACTCTTAGCCCAATTACATCCATGTTCAAATCGGGCCTCCCTACATAACTTTTGCACACTGCCCTTACCTTAGCGATGTGGGCATGTGGATCTTCAGAAGGTAGCCCTGAAAACAAACCTCTGGCAGTGAGCATTTTCATTAGACTACTGGTTACCACAAAAGTGTGGCCGTGTGGTAGAGGAGGCAAGAAAAGTGGCCCATCAGAGTCTGCAATATTATCATAACCTCTGTAGTATTCTTGAGGACTTGGAGCGGGATTTTGTCCCCTTTGTTCATCTTCACCAGGATTATCATATAATAACCGACTATGAGCATCAACTGGAGATGGGATGTTCTGGTTTGGGTCATCATCGTTAATACCCAAGTTTCGATTCATATTGCGTAGTGTACGCTCTAATTCGTGGTCGTAGGGAAACAAGGGTTCTCTTCCTCTCCGCGTATTTGGCATACAAGGAAGTTAGTTTTGCAAGAATCAAAAACAACAGAAAAAGTAAAATTAGGAAAATATTGACTAAACTTTAGTAATAAGTTTAAGTTAATCTAAAAGCTACTTTCCCCGGCAGCGGCGCCAAAATTTGATACGCTCAAACTTACTTCTCAAATAAGAAGTAAAGCGGTCGTATTAAGTAAAGAACCCAACTAATGAGGTTGGGATCGATCCCACGAGGAAAATAGTTCAGACTTAACTTTATTCTATTATTACTACTATTTAGTCAACTATTTTCCTAGAAAACAAAAGACAAAAAAGGTTTTTTTTAATTAATAAAAATGATTAACTAAATTAAAGTAGACAACTAACAGATTCAAATCTTGAAGTTTAATCAATTAATAAAAGTAACTAGGGCGTAAGTGTTCCCCACAGGTTCCTAACTTGATAATTCTAACTATAACAATTCTTTCCTAGTATCTTGCATGTAAAGTGATAAGTTATGTATCTCTAAATCCTTGGTCCGGCATCTAGAAAATTTCACTCCGCACCTTGGTCTGGCTACGTGTGTTGCTATACTAACCCTTATCTTTACCTCATATTAAGCATTGTATTCGATATTTGACTAAGTTATTACCTTGTACCAACCGACACTAGCCTATTAGATAGTATACACTAAATCTATGTTGATAATTCTTTTCCTATTATCTACCTCCTTGGTCCGGCAAGTAGCATTAAGGCGAGTTCTAACGTTGGCCACCCGTTAAAAAGACTTCTACACGAAAGAATTATCAATACATGCAAGACACTATTCTAGAATTGTTATTTTAGTTAGATTTTACCTTATTGTTCACCCATGGTTCCCACAACCCTAGTTATGGAGTTTAGTTACCCATGGTCATAATCACACTATTCATATTTTTAATATAAGAATTCATGCACTTACTTTAATGAGAAAGAATAAAATCCAGAAATTCACTTGATTAATCAACAGAAACACCAACAATCAATTCCAGAAAAAGTGTATCAATTACTGAAATTAATTCTTCAATACTTGAACAAGAGAACTAAAAATTATCCAAAAGTCTAACCCCCAAAACGAGGTTTTTCAAACTATTTATAATAAAAACAAAACCTAATAAAAGAAGTAATTAATGAAAATCTGTCCAAACGCGTCTGAGTCGACGGACCTCGTGACGGACCGTCGTGGGCACGACGGACCGTCATGGCCTCCGTCGTCCCATACTTCACAACTTCTTCTTCTGCTTTCTTCATTACCCTCGACGGATAGGTATGACGGACCGTTTCAAGCACGACGGTCCGTCGAGGGGCTCCGTTCCATAATACTTAACTTCTTGGAATTTGGGTACTGGGACTACTCTCTGATCATTACGACGAACCAGCAGGATGGACCGTTGTGGCTATGACGGTGCGACATTAACTTTCGTAGTCCACACTTGGTCAGACTTCCCCATCTTCCTTCAGAAGCTTCTCTCCTCACTACGATGCCACCTACGGACCGTCACAGCCTCGACGGACCGTCATAAGCTCCGTAGGTGGTCTCTTCTGCATTTCTTGCTCAAACTCCCACGTTCATCTTTGGACAGATTTCCTGCAAATAAAGAGAAACTTACATAAAAAATCAATACAAAAAGGCTTTAGACACACACTAAACTTAAGGAAAAAGCATTAAAAGTACCGTGAAACCACGGTACATCAGTATGTTCTAGTTAAGTTAATTGGTGTTTCGGGCTCTTTTACGAGTCTAAACTATTTGATATTGAATATATTAGTAATCCTATTTTTGGGAGAAGATTCATAGAAGATTGGAAGATTTAGAGTTGAAAAATGGAGAAAAAAAGTCGAAATGCACGTCTGTAGGGCCTTGGGGCGTCATGCCTCCCATAGGTCCACACGACAGTGTCTGTCCGTAGGGGCTTGGGGCGGGGCGCCAGCCAGAGCTCCCCAACTTGGCCTCTAAAGTTTGGGGCCTGGCGCCCCACGCCTCTCAGAGCGCCAAGGACGCCAGTTAACCCCATTCATTCCCCACCTTTTTGTACTAGTTCCTAAGTGATGTACCCACAATTCCTAGTTGATTCCAACACTCTAATGTACATCTAAACATCATTAAAATCATCCATAATCATTAGATTATGAACCTTGAATCCATAATACAATTCAAGGAAAGTTAGGATCAAAGTCTAAGAAGCTAAGAGTTAAGCTTAAAGGTTAAGAAGTAAGACAAAGTAAAGTTTCTGAAAGTTCCAAGAGTCTTATTTAAACGTTTTAACTTCGTTTTAAGGCTCAAGTCTCGAGTTAAAGAAAGAGTTAATAGTTGAAGCCTTTCCTTCAAAGATGTACAAAGATGTACAAGGTAACTAAGTATTTCCCTAAAGAGCTGAGTCGTTCCTTCAAAGAAATATAAGGGAACTAAGTATTTCCCGAAGAGTTGTTTCAAAACTCAAGTTTCAAGTTAAGCAAAGAGTAAAGATTAAAGAGTAAAGAGTTAAGTTGAAGTTATTTTCTTCAAAATTATAGGGAGACTAAGTATCCCAAAAGATATTTTGAAATGTTTTCACATTTAAACAAGGAAGCTAAGTTTTCCAAAGATCCTTCGGGCTAGTTTTTAGAAAAGAGTTATAGCTTTATAAAATGAAGCAAGTAGGGAAACAATGATTTCCAAGAGAGTTTTAAAGCTATGTTTTGAGCACTAATCTCAAACCATAGAATCAATATGTTTTAAAATCATAAGAGCCTATATATTTTTGGGAGTAGTATTGAGCACCGATGTGGGGATGCGAGTTTCATATTCACTGAAGTCTCAATGAAAACCATGTAGCCACCATGGGTAGAAAAGGGTCATACTTTTTAGATGATTTCTTTTCACAGTTTACTAGTGGATCCATTAGGAAGTTCAGGTCCTATACTTTGGCAGGTTTAGGATGGTCCTTGGCAGCGTGATGTAAAATGATGTATCATCACTATAAATATTAAGTGATGGTTGTCGGTTAGAGAAACTCCCACAGTAGTAGTTGCATGGTTCCTCAAGAGGTTCTGCTTAGTATGAATGGGGTATGGGACTTCATTCATGCATTGCACGAGTAGACTTTGAGAAAAAGCATGATATATTTTCATTATTATTATGATTATGAGTTTACATCAAATTATTTTGTATTTTTACGTACATTTTAGAGTTAATGGTATCTTTGCATATACAGAGTTGAAAACCATGTTTTAAACAACTTTTCTTTATATTAGACATGTCTTTAAACTGCTATATAATGAAATGAGTAGTCATAATGAGTTAGTTATTCATGAGATGAGCAGAGCCAAGGTAAGTGTTCTTTCTTACTCCTTTTCAAGACTATGTTGTTTTAGCATTCCAACGCTCATACTCGTACATTCAATGTATTGATGCCAGTTGGTCCACATCGTATTATGATGCAGACACAGGTAACTAGGATCAACATTCCACAGCACTATTTATCAAGTGAGCAGCTCAGAGTCAGTTGGTGAGCCTCTCTTCATTTCGGAGGACATCTTTACCTTTAAGTTTTTAGTTGTTAGGATGACTGAGGGTCATGTCCCAACATCCATCTTTATTTTAGAGGCTTCATAGACAGATAAAACTAGTTCTTTCATCTTTTCATATCTCTTGTAAACGATAAGAGAGTTGCCATTTTGGGCTAAATATTAATTTAAAGTTATTTCTTGAGTTAAGTCTTCCGCTGAGTTAAGTAAGTCAGGTCAAGGGTTCACTCAATACCAGCAATGGTCATTGGGTGTCGGCCACGTCCAGGGTGTAGGCTCGGGGTCTGACAAACACTTCAAAAATTCTCAAACAACACAAAATACCTTAGAGTATCAAAACAAAGAATGATCAAAATTCCACTCTTTTTCGTAACTGTCTTTAAAATAACAAAAATTTTAATGTTTCCTTGTAAATATATGAAACATATAAAAATCAATAAAAGTACATCAAAACACCTCACAAAATTCTCAAATTGGACCAATGATGTAAGATCCCGATAATGACATAGGTGAACTAGAGACTAATGTTGTTGTCAAGGAGGTATAAGGTCCTAAATATGTCTATTAAATGATATTGAGGCAGTGTCTAAAGTATTAGGTGCATTGGAAGTCAAACGTCAAGGGACGACCAAGACGTTCGACGACTAAGTCACCTAAGTGCCTCATATGTGGTTGTATGTGTTTATGTGTGATGCATGAGCTTATATGGTCCTTAAATGATTTTATATGGTGTATATAGGTAGTGTGTCAAGTTTCGAGAAGTTTGGAGGTCAAACGCTCAAGAACGTCCATGACGTTCGAAAGATGTGCATTGAAATGACCTTGTGTGTCTAAGCATGTTTCGTTGAGTTTTACGTGTTCGTTTTGGATTAAACTCATGTGTCAGGTCCTAAAATTGTATACGTACATGTTTGGGTTGGAAACGTCCGGGTAAAACTCCATGTAGGACCCGCAAGGGGCCCTTGAGGAGGACCCCAGCTTGGTGCTCAACACTGCCAGGCAGTATCCAAACGATGGCCAGTCGACCAGGCAATGGCCCGTCGATGGGTCTCATCGATGGGTAAATGTGGTCTGCAGGTTGAGGAGCCTCTGAAGCAACCAACGAGATCCCATCGACGGGGCGTGGGTGAGACCACAGACCATCGATGTTGTCGTCGATGGTGCTGAAAAACTGGCAGTTTTTTGTTAAGACTTGGGCGTTTTGGGAAATTCACCCCAAGTCTTATAAAACTTGGGGACGGGGGTTCTTCATCTAAGGCTTGCTATCACCTTAGATCCAATTTCAAAGATGATTTTCAAAGGATTTCAAAAAGATGAAAAAGTCCAATTTCTACTCTAAGTCTTGGGTTCTTGCATGAAAGGTTTTCAAACGTTAAGATATGACGTTATTGATGTTTAATTGATGTTTTCCAATGAAATTCTCCATGAACCCTTGATCTTCTCAATTCTCTAATTTTCACTAAAATATGGGTGAATTGATTATGCTTTGGGATTTATGAATTCATGTGTAGATTGTTATGGGCTTTTGATTCATGTATAGATTATGTATGTATGATTTATAGGCTGTTTCAATTTGAGTAATGAATACTCTTAGATCTATTGCATGTTAAGCCTATTGAATTGATATGAACTTAATGCTTATAGATTCTAGTGTAGTTTTCTATGGGTTTTCTAATGATGTAAGGGTTGTATTTAATTGATATATACTTAGTCTTAGATTGATAAATCTATATTAATTGACTTAGATTCATTGAGTATTATGATTTATGCTTTGGATTGATGTTCATGGCCATGGGTAAGGGCCTTATGGTATTGAATTGGATGGTTTAGCTTTGGATTGAAGTGGTGAGATGAAGTAGGTGGTATGCTACCCTAACTCTCTTATTATTATGTATAGCTATTGTAATTTAGCTCTTGGATTATATGTGATTGGTTTGGTCCACTTATGGTGGCGGTGTTATATGTATTGATGTGGCCTTGTCGGCGTTATTTTAAGTCATTGATGATCATGGCCTTGTCGGCACTACTTGAAGTATTATGTGATTTGTGTAGTTGATTATGTGAAGTATGATCATATCTACTTATATGTGAAGCAATATGAAAGTATGTGTTCTCTTTGAAGTTATTAGGTGATCATGTTATACTATGAATATGTGCTTATATGTGTAGTCTTAGAGTTGATACATGGTTGTTCCTAACTAGGCTATATGAGTCTATAATGGTTATGTTGATGATGTTAAAGTAATGAATAGGTTGACATAAGGTTGATAAGGGTCATTTCTAAGTGTCTAAAGAATGTTATGCTATATGAATAAAGTGAAGTATGTTGTGTCTTGATTAGGTAGACTTGTGTCCCTTACTTGATGCTTGTATGAATATGAATATGTGATGTCTTGACTTAGGAACCTAAAGAGTCTTAGTCTTGAATGAATGAATGATAGGTGAGACCTTGAATGATGATAAGAGGGTCCTTTATGTGAAACCTTGAACCTAGTGGTAAGGTTATGAAACTTGAAGTTGAAAATCGTAATGGTATCCTTCATGTAATGAATGATGGACTTAAGGTTGATTGGCTGGAACGGCATCATATCAATCCTTAGGAAAGTCATGATGAGCATCTTGTCTCCATAGTGATATAGCCCTAGTGGACCTTGCTTTGGTAGGGTAAATGTAATTGGGTCATGAACATGATATGGGACCCATTTGTATGAACCTTAGTGTGACTTAATCTATGAGACTGAAGGCTAGCACGGAGTGAGTATGGTAAGGGAAGTAGTTCTAGTTAAATAATGAGACTAGAATACAAAGAACGCCCTTCATATTCCTTAACCATGTGCCTACATGGGATGTGTCTATGTTCTACCATTGGCAAGTAGAACACCCTCCATCGGAGTAGGTTACAACTTTGGATTCCTTGCTTTGCTACCATGGTATATGTCGGTTATTGCCTATTCTCAGCATATGGGATACTTACTAGCATTAGAGAAGTTCTATTAAGGTTAGGTGGTGTTATGGGACGCTATCTAGACATTGCACAATAGTCTTTGAAAATGTTAGTGAGAGTCTCTAGGTCTTCTTTAAGACCATTACTTGAATGTCCTTATGTGATGAATGTATCTTAAATGAACTAAGGAATATAATCACTTAAGTTAAGGAAATAATGTTAAATGAATAAGTACTTATCTAGAGTAGTTAAGGGTTGTCTATTTAAGGTGTGAAGGGGCAAGGAATGGTCACTTCATCTATTACTTAGATAAGTCTTAGTATGATTCTAGTTAAGGAAATTGATTGATTATGTGGACATGATCCTAACCTAGGTAAGTCTTAAGATTACTTAGGTAATCTTGAAGAGGTCAATTATGGACATTCTCTTCTTGAGTTACTTGAGTAGGTCTTTGGATAACCTTAGAAAGGAGAATGTCATGTTTGATGTATACTATTGTATTAAGTGAGAATGATTCTATCCTAGGTAGTCTATAGGATCCCTTGTGTGTGTGATAGGGATTGTATGGGTTGTCTCTCCACACTCACCCAAGTGAACCTTGGAATCACCTTTGGTAGGAGGATCTCATGTTCATGTGCTTGATGTATTGTAAGTGTGTATGAGTCTCATTCTAAGTAGTCTTAAGGATCGTTTAGACATGCTTTGAGAGGGTGTATGGGCGATCTCTCTTTGTGTTGCTTAAGTGAGTCTTATGATAGCTTTTAGTGAGGGAATTATATGGAAAAGGTGTGTAAGTGAATAAGGAACTTCACTAACTTCACTGTAACAGTGAAGTAGTTACTATAATGTACTTAAATTGTGATTAATTGTTAAATGATTTCTTATGTATTTCTAAGTGTTAAATGTTGTTCTTATGTTTATACTATGATGTTTTAATCAAATTCATGAAAAGCATGTTATTGACTAAATGTCCCTTTTTCATGGTTTTTGCATGGCTTCCATACTTAGTACATCTAATGTGCTAACCCCTTCTTTTCCCTTTTTGACTAAAGTGTAGGGAATTGGAAGTCTTGATGTGCCATGGAGATGGATAGGTTTCTAAGGGTTGAAGATGAAGTATTGGTGAGTCCTCATCGATTCGAGGACAATATCCACATGATCCGTTATGTCTTAAGTCTTTATTTATGTCTTGTATGGGCTTAGTCCCAAGTGTTGTATACTCTAAAGTTTAGATGGTTCAAGGGTTATTGTAAAGGTTTAATGTTTTAATGAAAGTCTTCCTTGTGTTTTGTTTATGAAAAGAGTTCTTCGTGTGTGAAGAAAGTTTTAAATTCTTACTCATTTTAGGATGTTATTATACAATGAATGATGCGAGAGGCTTAGATGAGACTTCTTGAAGTCTCATTTGCCGTGTGACGAACTCAAGGATACCCTAACTTCTAGGGTGTACTTGAGGGTCGTGTCAAAGCTTGGTATCAGAGCATAAGGTTTGGGAGTGTCGTAGTTGTCTTCTGAACCACATCTAATAGAGTCTTGTTTATAATGTGAAGCGCGCCACATTATAAATAGGAGGCTATTGGTGATAGGAAAAGTTTCACTTATCTAATCATGCCTAAGAGCCTTGTATATGGTGTCTTTCCCTTGTCTCCCTTATGTGTTTGGTCATTAGAGTGTGACTTTATGAAGTTTGGGTAGAGGGAGAGAAAAGATGAGATGTGAAAGATGATGTTGATGACCTTAGGTTGGTTTGTTACCTTTGAAGGTAGTATAGTTAAAAGATGGTAAGGTATAGAGTTAGAAATGTGAAGGAGTGGTTGTTGAGGTGGTTTGAAGTTGTTTAAGACCCAACCATAGAAGGGAGTGATGAGATTTGAAAGAGTAAGGTGAGTTTCACCTAGTAAGGGGATGTAATGGCTAGATGGTTGAACCTTGAGAGTCTTTAGTTTCATGAGCTAGACTTTGGGTGAGAAAGTATTAGTAAGGTTTAAGGTGCCTTGAGGAGTTCCTTGAGGTAGATGTCATGTTGACCTTAGAATGGTTTCTCCTAAGTGGGGGAGTATGGTGAAGAGTATGGTTGTTGGGAGTGAGTACCTTAACCTTTCTTATGTGTTTATTCAAGCCTAAAACAAAGAGTTCTTAGTAACTTGATTTGTGTAGGAGTCTTTGTGAAAATGAGTTCCAAACATTCTCCTTATGATATGCATGCTTGGTTGAAATTGAATTTCATTAACTTCTTGCATTGTGTATTTTATGAAGCATGATTATGTTGTAAAAGGTGTTTATATGATGTTACTTTGCATATAGCATGAATTGCCTAAAGTTGCATTTTTGAAAAAGTTGCTCAAATCACTGTAGGTTCTGCCTGTTCATGTGAGATTTTTCAAAAATTGACTAATGATTCTTTGGTCTAAAATTGTTTTATGTGGTTAGAACTGATGTATATGAGCATATAATGAGTATAAAATGAGTTTTCACTATTTGGAATGAAGGATGTGAGTTTTATAGCATGATGAGTTATAGAATCTATTCTAGTTTCTTGTTGTGTTGTGAATCTCTTATTTTGTGAAATTGATGTTTTCTCCTTGATTGTGAGTTTGTGGTATGATTATGAGTTTCTAATTGAATCTCTATTCTTGGAAGTGTTCGGAGAGTGGCAAGTGTCATTCGAGGACGAATGTTGTCCAAGTGGGGAGAATGTAAGATCCCGAAAATGACTTAGGTGAACTAGAGCTAACGTGTTTCAATGGTCTAAGGTCCTAAATGGTCTATAAATGTTATTGAGGCAGTGTCTAAAGTTTAGGTGCATTGGAAGTCAAACGTCAAGGGACGACCAAGACGTTCGACGACTAAGTCACCTAAGTGCCTCATATGTGGTTGTATGTGTTTATGTGTGATACATGAGCTTATATGGTCCTTAAATGAGTTTATATGGTGTATATAGGTAGTGTGTCAAGTTTCGTGAAGTTTGGAGGTCAAACGCTCAAGAACGTCCATGACGTTCGAAAGATGTGCCTTGAAATGACCTTGTGTGTCTAAGCATGTTTCGTTGAGTTTTACGTGTTCATTTTGGATGAAATCATGTGAGGTCCTAAAACTTGTATACGTACATGTTTGGGTTGGAAATATCCGGGTACGACTCCATGTAGGACCACAAGGGGCCCTAGAGAGACCCCAACTTGGAGCTCAACACTGCAGGCAGTGTCCAAACGACGACCCAAACGACGGCCAGTCGACCAGGCGACGGCCCTATGGGTCTCGTCGATGGGACATGTGTTGCAGGTTGAGGAGCCTATGAAGCAACCAACGAGACCCATCGACGGGGTGGGTGAGACCACGGACCGTCGATGCTGCGTCGATGGTGCTGAAAACTAGCAGTTTTTGTTAAGACTTGGGGTTTTGGGAAATTCACCCCAAGTCTTATAAAACGTGGGGATGGTTGTTTTAGGTGTTTAGGGTATTTTAAGAGTATATAAGTGATTAAACTCTCATTTAAACCCTAGCATCTAAATCAAAACCCCTTCCCTCCTAAAGTTTTCCCAAAAACCTCCATGAGAGTTCAAAGTGAAGATGAAGCTTGAAGATGGATCTTCAATGGAGTTTCTTCTTCAATTAGCATTGGGTTCTTCAAATAAGGTATGGGAGTTCTTCATCTAAGGCTTTCTATCACCTTAGAGCCAATTTCAAAGATGATTTTCAAAGGATTTCAAAAAGATGAAAAAGTCCAATTTCTACTCTAAGTCTTGGGTTCTTGCATGAAAGGTTTTCAAACGTTAAGATATGATGTTATTGATGTTTAATTGATGTTTTCCAATGAAATTCTCCATGAACCCTTGATCTTCTCAATTCTCTAATTTTCACTAAAATATGGGTGAATTGATTATGCTTTGAGATTTATGAATTCATGTGTAGATTGTTATGGGCTTTTGATTCATGTACAAATTATGTATGTATGATGTATAGGCTGTTTCAATTTGATTAATTGAGTAATGAATAATCTTAGATCTATTGCATGTTAAGCCTATTGAATTGATATGAACTTAATGCTTATAGATTCTAGTGTAGTTTTCTATGGGCTTTCTAATGATGTAAGGGTTGTATTCAATTGATATCTACTTAGTCTTAGATTGATAAATATATATTGAATTGACTTAGATTTATTGAGTATTATGATTTATGCTTTGGATTGATGTTCATGGACATGGGTAAGGGCCTTATGGTATTGAATTGGATGGTTTAGCTTTGGATTGAAGTGGTGAGATGAAGTGGGTGGTATGCTGCCCTAACTCTCTTATTATTATGTATAGCTATTGTAATTTAGCTCTTGGATTATATGTGATTGGTTTGGTCCACTTATGGTGGCGGTGTTATGTGTATTGATGTGGCCTTGTCGGCGTTATTTTAAGTCATTTATGATCATGGCCTTGTCGGCACTACTTGAAATATTATGTTGATTTGTGTAGTTGATTATGTGAAGTATGATCATATCTACCTATATGTGAAGCAATGTGAAAGTATGTGTTCTCTTATTGAAGTTATTAGGTGATCATGTTATACTATGAATATGTGCTTATATGTGTAGTCTTAGAGTTGATACATGGTTGTTCCTAACTAGGCTATATGAGTCTATAATGGTTATGTTGATGATGTTAAAGTAATGAATAGGTTGACATAAGGTTGATAAGGGTCATTTCTAAGTGTCTAAAGAATGTGTTGCTATATGAATAAAGTGAAGTATGTTGTGTCTTGATTAGGTAGACTTGTGTCCCTTACTTGATGCTTGTATGAATATGAATATGAATATGTGATTTCTTGACTTAGGAACCTAAAGAGTCGTAGTCTTGAATGAATGAATGATAGGTGAGACCTTGAATGATGATAAGAGGGTCCTTTATGTGAAACCTTGAACCTAGTGGTAAGGTTATGAAACTTGAAATTGAAAACCGTAATGGTATCCTTCATGTAATGAATGATGGATTTAAGGTTAATTGGCTGTAACGGCATCATATCAATCCTTAGGAAAGTCATGATGATCTTCTTGTCTCCATAGTGAGATAGCCCTAGTGGACCTTGCTTTGGTAGGATAAATGTAATTGGGTCATGAACATGATATGGGACCCATTTGTATGAACCTTAGTGTGACTTAATCTATAGAACGAAGGCTAACACCGAGTGAGTATGGTAAGGGAAGTAGTTCTAGTTAAAGAATGAGACTAGAATACAAAGTACGACCTTCATATTTCTTAACCATGTGCCTACATGGGATGTGTCTATATTCTACCATTGGCAAGTAGAACACCCTCCATCGGAGTAGGTTACAACTTTGGATTCCTTGCTTTGCTACCATGGTATATATCGGTTATTGCCTATTCTCATCATATGGGATACTTACTAGCATTAGAGAAGTTCTATGAAGGTTAGGTGGTGTTATGGGACGCTATCTAGACATTGCACAATAGGCTTTGAAGATGTTAGTAAGAGTCTCTAGGTATTCTTTAAGACCATTACTTGAATGTCCTTATGTGATGAATGTCTCTTAAATGAACTAAGGAATATAATGACTTAAGTTAAGGAAGTAATGTTAAATGAATAAGTACTTATCTAGAGTAGTTAATGATTGTCTATTTAAGGTGTGAATGGGGCAAGGAAATGGTCACTTCATCTATTACTTAGATAAGTCTTAGTTATGATTCTAGTTAAGGAAATTGATTGATTATGTGGACATGATCCTAACCTAGGTAAGTCTTAAGGATTACTTAGGTAATCTTGAAGAGGTCAATTATGGACATTCTCTTCTTGAGTTACTTGAGTAGGTCTTTGGATAACCTTGGAAAGGAGAATGTCATGTTTAATGTATGCTATTGTATTAATTGAGAATGATTCTATCCTAGGTAGTCTATAGGATCCCTTGTGTGTGTGATAGGGATTGTATGGGCGGTCGCTCCACACTCACCCAAGTGAACCTTGGAATCACATTTGGTAGGAGGATTTCATGTTCATGTGCTTGATGTATTGTAAGTAGTAGTGGCAAATGGGCGGGTTGGGTCAAATGTGGGCGGGTTGAAAATGGGTAAACATAAAATGGGTAATCATTCAACCCGACCATATTTGATATGGGTAAAAATGGGTTGGTTAATAAATGAGTTGGGTAAAATACTAGTTTACCCATATTTTACCCATATTTCATGAATAAATAGTTCTTTACTTAAGAATTCAATATGGAGAAAATATTTTAGTCTTTTTTTTAGATGAAATCTGTTGAAAATGCTTCATTTAGTTTTATTTTATTATAAAAGTAAAAAAAAACTTTTAAAAAAATTTCGAGGTTGGGGGTGGGGTGGGGGTCCAGGGTAGGGTGAAAAAAAATTGAAGTTAAAAATATATTTTAAACAAACTTAATATTTTTGAAGGGTGGTGGTTGGTTGGGGGTTGGGGATGGGGGTGGGGGACGATGGTCGGGGTGGGGTGGGTACACGGTAGGGTGAAAAAATAAATATTTGAAGTTGAAAATATTTTTTTAAGACAAACTTAATTTTTTTTGGGTGGGTTGGGTGGGGTTGGGGATGGGGGGGATGGGGGACGATGGTAGGGATGAAAAAATCAAATTTTGATGTTGAAAACATTTTTTAAAAATAAACTTTTTTTTTGGGGGGGGGGGGAAGGGGCTGGGGGGTCGAACGTAGGGGTGAAAAAATGAAATTTTGAAGTTCAAAATATTTTTAAAAATAAAGTCTAATTTTTTTTGGGAAGCGTGGGTGGAGGTCGAGAGTTAAAATATTAATAGGGACCCATATATGAAAGTTTTGAAAAATCGCTTCTAAAATTTGGTAACAGAAGTTTTTTGAACATTTGGAGAAAACTTGCAATACCCATATTTGACCCGTAGTTTATCCATAATATACCCATATTTTAATGGATAAAATATGGGTATAATCCAAAATATTACCCATATTTAAAATCACTCTTTCAACCCATATTTGAAGGACTATTTGGGCGGGTTAGTGAAAAATGGGCTTAAATTGCCAGCACTAATTGTAAGTGTGTATGAGTCTCATTCTAAGTAGTGTTAAGGATCGTTTAGGCATGCTTTGAGAGGGTGTATGAGCGGTCTCTCTTTGTGTTGCTTAAGTGAGTCTTAGGATAGCTTTTAGTGAGAAAATTATATGAAAAATGGTGTGTAAAGTGAAATAAGGAACTTCACTGTACAGACCCTTCACCTTAAATTGTGATTAATTGTTAAATGATTTCTTATGTGCTTCTTAAGGGTTAAATGTTGTTCTTATGTTTATACTATGATGTTTTGATCCGAATTCATGAAAAACATGTTATTGACTAAATGTCCCTTTTTCATGATTTTTGCATGACTTCATACTTAGTACATCTAATGTGCTAACCCCTTCTTTTCCTTTTTGACTTAAGTGTAGGGAATCAGAAGTCTTGATGTGTCATCGAGGATGGATAGGTTTCTAAGGGTTGAAGATAAAGTATTGGTGAGTCCTCATCGATTCGAGGACAATATCCACATAATTCGTTATGTCTTAAGTCTTTATTTTATGTCTTGTATGGGCTTAGTCACCACAAGAAAAAACTAATTTTGTGGAGGTTTAATTACGGGGTTGCAATAACCTCTGTAAAAATATATTAATTGTGGGGGTTATCTCAACCCCTTTTATTTCTTCAGTACATTGAGGGTTATAACCCCCAGCTATTCCTTAAGATAATACTTAAAAGTTTAATTTTATTTTCTTTTAGCTTTAATTTCATTTTTTTTTCCACAAAAAATTGCAGAGCCGTATTAGACTCCGGAGAAAACTCGAGTCTCTCTCTCTTCTCATCCTCTCACCGATCGCTCACTCTTCTCTCGCTCTCAAATTTCTTTCAATTTCGGATTTCTTCAACAGGTATTAGTTCTTACCAGAAAATCGTTGGTTGATTGCTGAGTTTTGCAACTTTGGTTTAGTAGATAAGAATAATCAATGGTTGAAGAAGCTGATTTTTTTCAAGTTTGGTTATAAGCAAAAATTGTTGATTTCGATTTTTGCTGGTGCTGTAAGTCGCTGAATCTAAGTAATTCCCCCCCTCATTGTTTGAATTTGCTTTTGAAATTTTATATTACTTTTCAAATCGTCCAAATTTTTGGGGTTCGATGTTTAGAATTCATGAAAGTTTAATCATAAAGTGAGTTGCCCAAATTTTAACTCTAGTAGCAATGTGATCTCATGTATTTCAAGTTATGCTTGATCGCTTGATTGTAGTTTAGTGTATGCTTTTTTCGATTTTCAAATTGATGAATACATTCAATTCATAACAATAGTTGATATCCTAAAAGGTTAAAGAATAATCTCACTGGAGGAAAGTGAAAACATAAGCCAACCTAAATTAGTTATATAACTTCTATTGTATTAAGATAGTAATTTTAGTCGTGTATAGAATTAGTTCAAAGCATGTTGACAATGCAGGTAGTAATCACAAGTCAAGCAAAAGCTAAAAAAACACTAAGGATTGACAACTATGACGATATGTTCATAGTTCTCTGTGTAAGAAGTGGGGTGCGAGAAGGATAAAGTTGTATGATGAAGTTTACATTCTTTCGATAATATTCAACTGTTGATATGTTTACATTGTTTGTTGAGTTAGAGATGGAAATAAACTATGTTTAGTTTTATCAAAGGGATTATGGGAAGGAAAAGAACTATTAATATTAATTAAAACAATCATATTAATATACGTGAATTTCGACTCTCAAACATAATTAATGTACTTCTTCATTTGTGATCGAACATAAGAATCTTGTTGTTTTCACTCTTTCTGACAGATATAAGTAGTATGATAAATGTTGCAGTAACAAATTTCCTTATTTTTTGAGACTACTTTGTTCTTTTCACATGTAGACAGGCTTTCATTTGGGATAATGCAGCTTCAATGGCAAGTGGTGTATACCATTTCTACAAGCTCTATTGTTAGCTTACTGCTGCAATGTAGCTTGTAAGTGAGTTTGAGTACGAGAATCTGATAGCGTCAAGACTAGACTTCACTTCCTGTTACGACTTACCAGTGAGTTCACTCTTCTCGTTTTTTAACGCCTTCTCATTTGGTTATGTTATCAAATTGACTATTTAAAGCTCTACTATACTTAAAAAATTCAATAAGAGCCTTCTTTTGCTGCACCATATTTTAAAAAGACCAACAATATATCGGGGGAATATGCCTGTGCTGAGCACGGGTCCAATGAGCTTGTCATTTTTTTACTTAGCACGAAGAATGTTTCTTTACAGGTTGGGGAGCAAAATTCAAACAATCTGCATTCCATGAGAGTGAGTTGTACAATGCAGAATAACTTGTAGATGTAATAACTATTGTCTTTAGCTTGTGATTTCGACTAATTTCTGACCTTAATCTTAATGTCTTCTCACTTTGAAGTTGATAGTGAAAACTTATTATTAGACAGAGGATTAACAGTTTATTTTACTGCCTCAGTTAACAGTGACATTCTTGTCGACATAATTCAGCTAAAATAGACATGGAGTGGGCAAAATTCTTTTATAGGATACACACACTACCACTGGGCTAGAGAATGTACACCTTGGAGAACTTCAGTTTCTTAAAGATGGAAATATTTGTGAATATTTTCCTGCTATAGTGTCAATATTTGTGGCTGCATTGTTGAAGAAGATAAAAGTTCTTATAAGCAGTCATGCACAACTCGCTCAAGTTCTGCGGCGCTCTACAAATCTTGTGAGTTTACTGTATTTATTTATTTGATTTTGTCCTTTAGATAGTTAGTGAAGATAGAATGAAAGTTAAATGCAAAATTCCTTTGACCCAAACAGATTTGGAAGAGTTACAAGAATGTCTCTTTTTCTTTGTAGTTGCGCTGGTTTACAACTAAGGAAGTTTGATGAAACATTTTCCATCTAGACGTTGACATCAGTTTTGAATCAGTACTTTGTTGTTGACTTGTTATGTTTACTAGATGAGATGTTAGATCTATACAACTACAACTATCGAGGGGTTGTTGTTGTAAAGGTTTAATGTTTTAATGAAAGTCTTCCGCTTGTGTATTGTTTATGAAAAGAGTTCTTCGTGTATGAAGAAAGTTTTAAATTCTTACTCATTTTAGTATGCTATTATGCAATGAATGATGCGAGAGGCTTAGATGAGACTTCTTGAAGTCTCATTTGCCGTGTGACGAACTCAAGGATACTCTAACTTCTAGGGTATACTTGAGGGTCGTGACAAATGACTTTAGAATATCAAAACAAAAAAGTTATCAAAGTTCAACACTTTTTCGTAAATGCCTAGAAAATAACAAAGAAATAATTTTTTCCTCAACGAAACATCTAAAAATAAGGAAAATTACATAAAAACACCTCAAAAAATTCTCAAACTGCATCAATTACCTTAGAATATCGAAACAAAAAAATGATCTGCATTTTACTATTTTTCTTAATTGACTGAAAAATAACAAAAAATTAAACTTTTCCTCGTATTTGTTTAAAACATATAAAATTCAAGAAAAATACATCTAAACACTTCAAAAACTTCTCAAAATGCACCAATGGCTTGAGAATATCGAAACAAAAAATGATCAAAATTTTACACTTTTTTCGTAACTCTCCGAAAAATAACAAAAGTTTAAGTTTTCTTTGCAAATTTACGAAACATATAAAATCAAGAAAAGTACATCAAAGCACCTCAAAAAATTCTCAAATGTCTTCAATGACTTTAGAAATCGAAACAAAAAAATGATCAAAATTTTACTCTTTTGCGTAATTGTCTGACAAATAACGAAAAATTTAAATTTTCTTAATAAATATACTAAACATATAAAAATCAAGAAAAGTACATCAAAATACCTTGAAAAATTCTCAAACTACACCAATGGCCTTAGAATATCTAAACAAAAAAATAATCAAAATTCTACTATTTCTCGTAACTGTCTGAAAAATAACACAATTTATTTTTTCTCTCGTAAATGTACGAAACATATAAAAATCAAGAAAAGAACGTCAAAACACCTCAAAAAATTAACAAACTGCACCAATGACCTTAGAATGTCAAAACCGAAGAAATGATCAAAATTTGACTCTTTTTTCGTAACTATCTTTAAACTGACAAAAATTAATTTTTCCTCGTAAATGTACGAAACATCTAAAAATAA
Organism: Solanum lycopersicoides; assembly: GCA_022817965.1. NCBI lineage: Eukaryota > Viridiplantae > Streptophyta > Magnoliopsida > Solanales > Solanaceae > Solanum > Solanum lycopersicoides. The sequence continues at coordinate 35,178,415 of CM040629.1, read as the reverse complement.
AGAAAAGTACATCAAAATACCTCAAAAAAGACCTTAAATATTGAAACAAAAAAATGATCACAATTTTACTCTTTTCCATAACTGTCTGAAAAATAACAAGAAGTTTAACTTTTCCTCTGTTAATGTACAAAACATATAAAGTCAAGAAAAATACATCAAAACACTTCAAAAAAATTCTCAAACGGCACCAATCGGTTTAGAATATTAAATTTTAAAAAATGATCAAAATTTTACTCTTTTTCGTAACTGTCTGAAAAATAACAAAAAAATGCTTTTTTCTCGTAAGTGGACGAAACGAATAAAATCAATAAAAGTACATCAAAACACCTCGGAAAATTCTCAAACTACACAAATTACCTTAGAATATCGAAAAAAAATTATCAAAATTTTACTCTTTTTCATAATTGTCCTTTAAATAACCAACATTTAATTTTTCTCGTAAATGTACCAAAATATCTAAAATAAAGAAAATTACATCAAAAAATTCTCAAACTGCACTAATAACCTTGGAATATCGAAACAAAAAAAATGATCAAAATTTTACTCTTTTTCGTAACTGTCTAAAAAATAAAAACAAATTAAATTTTCCTCGTAAATGTGCAAAACATATAAAAATAAAGAAAGATACATCAAAATACTTCAAAAGATTCTCAAACTGCACCAATAACTTTAGAATATCAAAACAAAAAAAAGATCAAAATTTTACTCTTTTTTCCTAATTGTCCAAAAAATAACAAAAAATTTAGGTAAAATGTACAAGTATCCCTCTAGACTATGATCGAAACCTCAGAGACACACCTTAACTAAACTAAGATTCTATTACCTCCCTAAACTTATTTTTTTTTTGTAATTTTTTGCACCTTTTTGGCTTACGTGGCATCCACATATCTCGCACGCGCTTCAATCGCGTGGAGTCACGGAGTGTTCCACGCAAGACAAAAGATGTACAAAATTACAAGAAAATAAGTTCAGGGGGTAATAGGACCTTAGTTTAGTTAAGGTGTGTCTCTGGGATTTCAGTCATAGTCTAAGGGGTACATGTGCATTATCCCAAAAATTTATTTTTTCTTCGTAAAATGTACGAAACATATAAAATAAATAAAAGTACATCAAAACACCTCAAAAAATTCTCAAACTACACAAGTTACCTTTGAAAATTGAAACAAAAAATGATCAAAATTTTACTCTTTTTTGTAACTGCCCAAAAGAATAACAAAAAATATATACTTTCCTTGTAACTGTATGAAACATATAAAAATCAAGAAAAGTACATCAAAAACCCTGAAAAAATTCTCAAATTGTACCATGAATTTAGAATATCGAAAAAAATGATCAAAATTTTACTGTTTTTCATAACTATTCGAATAGTAACAAAAAATTATTTTTTTCCTCGTAAATGTACGAAACATATTAAAGTTAAGAAAAATACATCAAAACACCTCAAAAATATCGAAAGAAAACGATGATCATAATTTTACTCTTTTTTGTAATTGTCTGAAAAATAACAAAAAATCTAGATTGTCCTAGTAAATGTATGAAATATTTGAATTTCAAGAAAAGTACATTAGAACACCTCAAAAATTCTCAAACTGCACCAATGACTTAGAATATCAAAATAAAAAAATGATCAAAATTTAACTCTTTTTCGTAGCTCTCCGAAAAATAAATGTACGAAAATATAAAAATCTAGAAAAGTACATCAAAATACCTAAAAATTCTCAAACTACACCAATGATCTTTGTGTGAAAACTTTATTCTTTTTCTTAAATGTATGAAAAATAACAAAACATTTAATTTTTCCTCATAAATATACTAAACATATAAAAATAAATAAAAGTACATCCAAACACATCAAAAAATTCTCAAACTGCACCAATGACCTTAGAATATCGAAACAAAAAATGATGAGAAAATGCTCAAATATCTCCCTAACCTATATTCGGATTTCCAACTACATACTTTAATTTTACAAGATCCTATAACCCCCTTGAATTATTTAAATTTGATATTGTTACACCCTTAAACGTCACAACCACATTTATGCTGGCCGGTGAAACCCATGCGCTGACAGGTGGAAATTTTATTAAAACTTTTTTTATATTCCTTTTCCTTTCTGATTTATTGTCTAGTTAAAGGTCACAATGCCCAAATTTATGGATGTATTTTAAATCTTCAAAATTTAAACTTGTTGATAACATAGATGGTTGGTAACTATTTTGAGCTAAATATGATGAGTTTGAATGAGTTAGTGGCTAAGGTTTTTAGGTTTGAAGAATAGCCGAATTTCCATGGAAATTGATGAGTTTCCACATGAAATTATTGGATATATATTCTTGATTTGGGAACAACTTCTGTTGATGGTTGGAAGAGTTTTGTATGGCTGAGAACTGAAGCTCAAAGTTTAAAATGTGAAGCATCAACTTGAAACCTTCATTAAAGATAGTTAACAAGCTTGAGTTTGAAATTTTATTTGCCACAAACAAGCTCCATTTTGAGTGGGTAATATATCAAAGGAATCAAAATGTCAAGAAAAGCTTATATTTAGAATTTATGGGCGAATTTGAGAAGAATTTAGGTGATTTTACATAAAAATTCAGAGCAACGGGTTGAAGAAGATGAAGAACGGGTGTTACATTTTTTTTAGATTTGTAAAAAAATTGACCGGATATTAAGTTGAGAAAAATTTCTATGGGTCTATTGAGTATTGAATATAGGATGAAAAAAATTCTTAATATTCGAAGTATATCGAAGAAAACAATTGAATATCCTTATTCAAGTTTATTTTTGCTTTGATGTGAAATATTTTTTGTACATAATTCTTGATTGTGGAAACTGGTGGGTGAAATTTCTAATACAATTTGTGGTGTATGATTGACGTAGTCTTGGCGATAATTTCAAAATGGTGATGAAATTTGATGTTTGCCATAAATGTTGTATCAAGTTGCCATGAAGAAGAAAATAATTTAAAGGAGATAAAAACAATTAGGAAAAAAGGGAATAATAAATAAAAACACATATATTTCTGAAAAATATATTAGAAATAATATTTTAATATTTGTTTTTGGTCTTCACTCTCTCAAAGAGAATGAAATACACTCACTTTGCCAAGCAAGCGTTTAGGGAGATAGAAATTTCAATTTTAAAAAGTTCAAGGGGGTGATACGACCCCCATGGAATTGAAGTGTGTAGTTGGAAATCGGAATATAGGTTAAGGGGCACTTGGCCATTTTCTCAAAAATGATCAAAATTTTACTATTTCATAATCGTACGAAAAATAAAAACTATTAATTTTTCCTAGTAAATGTACAAAACATATAAAAATAAACAAAACTACATCAAAACACCTCAAAATATTTTTTAAACTGCACCAATAACCTTAGAATATCGAAGTAAAAAAAATGATCAAAATTTTACTCTTTTTTTGTACCAGTCCAAAAAATAAGAAAAAATAATTTTTTTCCTCATAAATGTACAAAACATATAAAAATAAAAAAAGTACAACAAAATACCTCAAAATAATTCAAACTGCACCACTAACCTTAGAATATCGAAATAAAAAAATCAAAAATTTACTCTTTTTTTGTAACTGTCCGAAAAATAACAAAAAAATTGATTTCCTCGTAAATGTACGAAACATATAAAATCACTTATAATACATCAAAACACCTCAAAAATATTCTCAAACGGCACCAATGAATTTAGAATATCGAAATAAAAAATGATCAAAATTTAATTCTTTTTCATAACTTTCATATAAATAACAAAAATATTAGTTTTTCCTCTTAAATGTACGAAATATATACTAAACAAGAAAAATATGTCGAATAAAAAATTGATCAAACTGTTACACTTTTTTGGAATTGTCCAAAAAATTAATTTTCCTCGTAAATATACGAAACATATAAAAATTAAAAAAATTACATTAAAATACCTCGAAAAATTCTCAAACTTCACCAATGACCTTAGAATATAGAAACAAAAAAATGATCAATATTTTACTCTTTTTCGTAACTCTCCGAAAATAAAAGAAATACATTTTTTCTTTGTAAATGTACAAAAATATAAAAATAAAGAAAAGGACATCAAAACACCTCAAAAAATTCTCAAACTACACCAATGACCTTAGAATATCAAAAAAAAAGATTAAAATATTAGTCTTTTCTATATCTGTCTGAAAAAATAATAATCTCGTTAATGTACGAAACATACAAAAATCAAGAAAGTACTTCAAAAAAATCTCAAATTTCAGCGATGACCTTTGAATATCGAAAAATGGATCAAAATTTTACTCTTTTTCGTAACTGCCCGAAAAATAACAAAAAAATTATTTTTTTCTTGTACATGAACGAAACATATAAAATTAAGAAAAGTACATCAAAACACCTCAAACAAATTTCAAACTGCACCAATGATCTTAGAATATCGAAATAAAAAATGATCAAAATTTTACTCTTTTTCGTAACTTTCCAAAAATTTAAAAAACTATTTTTTCATTAATGTATGAGACATTTAAAATTTTACGACCCTAGCATACACCCTGAAGTGTCCGACACTCAAGAACCATTGCTGGGCTCGGAGTGTATCCTTATCCTGGCTAGCTACAAGCGAAAGACTAGCTAAAGCATAATAAGCTCAAAACTGAATTAAATTCATTGAACTCCGATAGTGAACTTTAAGAAAGTTTGAAATGACATCTCAAAACTATTAATTGTAAGGTAAAGGTAAAGTCCTTTTAAATATACGAAGACATACCAAAGTTGACTGGAATATCACATGACCTTACTGAAATGTCTGTTGATGATCCTGAATACTTGTATCTTCATCATGAAACGATGCAGGCCAAAGAGCATGTAAGGGGAATTTTAAAGCATCAACATAGGCTTGAACTGGACAAAAAGGAAACACACTTACGTCTTCTCAACTCACTCAACTAAACTAAACTCAAGAAAACATACTTTAACTCTACTAAGAGAAAATAGGACTCAACTCAATGATAAGATATTCAACTTAGTGAAATAAGCATGAACTCAATAATAAGATACTCGACTCTGGGTACTCAAATCTGGATATTCAACTCAATATATAGCAACAATAAAAAATGCAATATACTGAAAGCTTTGAAAACAGTAGATTGCAACTCATTATATTAGAAAATATAATGTAACTCTGTTTGTATGCAAGAAAACAAAATAAACTCTGTTCGTTTATAAAAATCCAAAAATTAACTCTATGTGTATAAGAATACGAAATATCTCAGTGGGAGTTTCTTTAACCGACAACCATCACTATGAGGAATGTGATGATACATCGTCTCACCCACGCTGCCAGAACTGACCTTTACTTTGCCATGGTATAAGACCTACTCACTAAGGGGTCGTTTGGTAGGCCGTATTAAAACAAATAGTCCATGTTGCTTTGATTATGTTGAGATAAACTTTTATCTAGGATTGTTGCTACTATAACTTGATGATAGGGTTGTCTTTACTACGGTGTTCAATTATGTTATATGTATGTTGGCTTGACTAAACTTAGGATTGTTGGTCTTGTGATGTAGATGCTTTTGACTTAATGAATATGTCTTCTTCGTTAGTATGGTCTTCTTGAATATGCATAAGGCTTCCTAAATGTAATATAACATGTTTTAATGAAATGTCCCTTTATAGCATGATTTGATACTATATGTGCATATGGTCTCATACTTAGTACAAGTGGTGTACTAACCCCATTTTCTCCCTTTTCCCCCAATATTTTAGGCTCCGGTCGTTGAAGGACTTTGAGACGACATTGAAGGAAGACTTGGAATTCTCATTCATCCAAGTTAGGTAGGTCCTTACTTTCTGAGGGCAATGTCAATATCAAGCTTATGAAGTTGTTTTAGTTTTAAGACTCTTATGTTCTTTCCTTTCATTTGAGTACGAATTGTATAGCCTATATGTGACTTTATTACGTTGATGTATGGGCTAGGCCCAAATTGTTATACTCTTGTTAGATGGTTATGAGATGAGATATCCATTTGAGACTATGTTATATCTTATATATCTATGTGCAATAAAATTAGAAGACTATGTAATCTACCTATACAAAGGGTCTATGTATACTCGATATAAAAATTATGTGTATGTAGAGGTCTATGTAAACCTCATTGTAAAAGTAATGAAAAGTTTTAAATTGTTCCGCATTTTTGACCTATGAATGTAATGATGTAAGCTAAGAGGCTAGTCTTAGTCCTCAAAGAGGCCGCCGCAGCCAGTTACGTCTACGGGGTGCTCCCCGGATGTGACATAAATGTTTGAAACATATAAAAATTAAGAAAACTACATCAAGACACCTCAAAAAAAAATAATCCTAGTAAATGTACGAAACGTATAAAATCAAGAAAAGTACATCAAAACACCTCAAAAAATTCTTAAACATCACCAATGAGCTTAGAATATCGAAACAAAAAAATGATCCAAGTTTTACTCTTTTCGTAATTGTCCCAAAAATAACAAAAAAATTATATTTTCCTCATAAATGTCCGAAAGATATAAAAATCAATAAAAGTACATATAAACACCTCAAAAGAATCTCAAATTGCACCAATGACCTTAGAATAACGAAACAAAAAAATGATCAAAATTTTACTCTTTTTGTAATTGTCCGAAAAATAACAAAAAATTATGTTTTCCTCATAAATCTACAAAACATATAAAAATTAAGAAAAGTACATGAAAACACCTCAAAAAATTCTCAAACTACACCAATAACAGTAGAATATCGAAACAAAAATATCATCAACATTTTAGTCTTTTTTGCAACTATCCAAAAAATAACCCAAAAAATCAATATTCCTCGTAAATGTTTGGAAGATATAAAAATCAAGAAAAAGTAAATCAAATCACGTCAAAAAAATCTCAAACTACACCAATGACCTTAGAATATCTAAACAAAAAAATGATCGAGATTTTACTCTTTTTCGTTACAATTAGGAATTGAAATTGAGTAGGATTACAATTCCTAATTTAATTATAGTTCATTTTTTTTTAACTAAGATGAATTTAGTAACCGGTTAATGCTTCAAGCTTAGTCTCTAAAAGATAGGATATCTCGACAAGACTTGAAGCAGGGTGCATTTGTAATCATTTAAAATTTATTAAATACAAATTTATAAAACGATTCGGATTATATTAAATTCGTAAATATATTAATCCAAATAAATATTATGGATTGATATACTTGAGTTAAATATTTAAGTCCAACAAATATGGACTTAATTAAAGTCCAAATTAATTGATTTGGGCTACAATTTGTTGAGCCCAATTTCATCTCATTCTAAAGGCCCATCTTGGCGCCATGTGTGCAAATGATGTGGCATGCCAAGTCAAAAATAAGAAACCAGTATAATCATGACATGTGTCAAAGATGACAAGCCCTCTCCATAAAGCCCATATGCCATGTCACTTAAATCTGATTGGCCGAACGGAATCCTATTCCAATCGCAACTCCTCTATTCTAAAACTATAAATAGGGGTCCTCATAATTCAGAAAAGGGACAGAAAATGCTAAACAAGAAGCTAGAGAAAATCCGTGGTACAAACGCCATTTAATTCTCTACAAAGCTACAAGTTTAAGAATTCAAGCATTCAAGTTCAAGAACGATCAAGATCAAGACCATCGAATTCAAGAAAAAGCTCGAAACCCTTGAATTCAAATAAAAGTCAGGATCAAGATAAAGTTCAAGTTCAAGTTCAAGTTCGTTAGAGATTCAAGAACAAGCTTTAAAGCCCTTGAATTTATATTTGAAAAGGCAAATTCAGAGGAATCATAGAGATTGTAACACTCGCACTTGAAATAATAAACGATTGTTGCTATAATTTTCCGTTCTTGATTATTGTTTTCTCGACGCGAATTGTATTGTCTACAAATTCTGGCACGCCCAGTGGGACCAAATCTGCCCTTCATCTCTTCTTTCCTAAATCAAACATGAAAATCTGAAGCTGCAAAGGTGGAAGAATGAGTACTTCAAGTCTCATCTTTAAGTTTCATCAAGTCTACACTCCGACAAGTCTTGAAACAGGGGGCATTTGTAGACATTAAAATTTTGTGGGACTCTACAAGACGCGTTTGATTCGAGTTGGGACTCTATAAATTGTGTTCAACTCAAATTAGGATTCTTGGAGGCTACTCAACCCTAAACCCTAGTTTATGCCTATATAAAGGGTAGTAAATTCTCTTAAAAGACATCTCAGAAATTCCATAAAGAGATCAACATCTCGAATACTCCGCAAATTGCGGATTATTCATATGAGAGGTCAAATCTAAATCATCCTAGTTCGAGAAATACGCCACTAACGGCCCTCGAATCATGGATAAATCCTAGGATAGAATCAAGGGACGAACAAAATTGTACCCGCAATCTATCTTGATCAAAAAAATTATGTTTCTTCATATTTTATTTGTGATTGCAATTTATTTTCTGTCACTTTAAAATTTGTTGCAAACAAAATTGGCACGCCCAGTGGGACCAAATCTGCCCTTCATATCTTATCTCCAAAATCAAACATGAAAATCTGTGGGCATATAGGACAACATATCGCACACCAACTCAAGAAACACCATATTCACTTGCTTTTGGAGTTGAAGCAGTCCTGCCACTCGAGCGTCAAATACCCTCCTTAAGAATTGCTATTCAAGAAGGGCTCACTGAGGAAGAAATGCTCGATTGCGTCTTGCTGAGTTAGAAGCACTTGATAAAAAGAGGCTAGAAGCCCAACAAAACCTTGAATGTTATCAAGCTCGTCTATCTCGTGCTTCTAATAAGAAGGTTCGCTTGAGGTGATTTCAAGTTGGAGACCAAGTTCTCGCGGTAAGAAGACCCATCATTACTTCGCACAAGTCTGGGGGCAAATTTACCTCAAAGTGGGATGGACCATATGTCGTACAAGAAACATATTCAAATGGTGTTTACAAGCTTGTTGATGCTGATGGCTTAAGGATCGGTCCTATTAATGCCAAATTCCTAAAGAGGTACCATCCTTGAAGTAAGATGATGCTCCTTAAGGTACGAGCCTAAACTGCATGTCACTCCTGGCCCGCAAGAGTATAAACTGTGTACGGCACAACCACAAGAATAAAATCACTCAAATCCCCAGAACTACGTTGTGACTTGATCCTCTTCATTGAGGTACGTAGGCGCTTAGAACCAAATTCTAAGTTCAGTTGCATGAGTGTAAAAAAAATATGTGACTTGATCTATTGCATGAAAGTCAAAGCGGTATATATTTTATTTTATCATTTGTCTCATCAAATTTTAGACTTGCACGAAGTATTGATGGGTCAATGGAGGGGGCAAACCTTTATAAAATATGAGTCTCTTATTAGTACAGTTGACGTCTTTAAATTAGATCAAGTATGCAAATTGAAGTCTTTATATTCTTCGAGTTTATTATTTGAAGTATCCAAATCCTCCAAGTATACAAGTTGAAGTATTCAAATCCTCTAAGTATAAAGGTAGACTTCAAGTATGTAAGTAGAAGTCTTCAAAGTCTCCAAATGCGCATGTAATTGAATTTCATGCCTTAAGGTGGGCGAGGTTTGTCCCTTTGCTCCTTAAGCTAGCCTTGTTGTGGATTATCCTTTAATAGATCTTTGAATTTCTATGCTTTAAGGTGGACAATATTTATCCCTTTGCACTTTAAGTTGGCCCTTTCACTGGTGTATAGTCAAAAGGATCTTTAAATTTCCATGCCTTAAGGTGGACAATATTTGTCCCTTTGCACCTTAAGCTAGCCTTGTTGCGGATTATCCTTCAATAGATCTTTGAATTTCTATGCTTTAAGGTGGACAATATTTGTCCCTTTGCACTTTAAGTTGGCCTTTTCACTGGTGTATACTTAAAAGGATCTTTAAATTTTCATGCCTTAAGGTGGACAATATTTTTCCCTTTGCACCTTAAGCTAGCTTTGTTGCGATTTTATCCTTCAACGAATCTTTAAATTTCTATGCTTTAAGGTGGACAAACTTTTCCCTTTGCACCTTAAGCTAGAGTTTTCACGAGTGCATACTTAAAAGGATCTTTAAATTTTCATGCCTTAAGGTGGACAAGATTTGTCCTTTTGCACGTTAAGTTGGCATTTTGACTGGTGTATATTTAAAAGTATCTTTAAGTTTTCATGCCTTAAGGTGGACAATATTTGTCCCTTTACACCTTAAGCTAGCTTTGTTGCGATTTTATCCTTCAACGAATCTTTAAATTTCTATGCCTTAAGGTGGACAAACTTGTCCCTTTGCACCTTAAGCTAGAGTTTCCACGGATTTATCTTTAAAGGATCTTTAAATTTTCATGGCTTAAGGTAGACAATATTTGCTCCTTTGCACCTTAAACTGGTCTTTTCACGGGTTTATCCTGCCTCAAGTTGGTTAAGTATTGGAGACCTTGTAACATCTTGAGTTTATTTTCAACGCGGGAGCGTTACACGGTATTCTAGTAAAGCTTCATAGTTAAACATTCGGGACCTTGTAACACCTTGAGTTTATTTTCAAGGCGGGAGCGTTACACGGTATTCTAGTAAAGCTTCAAGTTGGTTAAACATTCGGAACCTTGTAACACCTTGAGTTTATTTTCAAGGCGGGAGCGTTACACGGTATTCTAGTAAAGCTTCAAGTTGGTTAAGCATTCGGACCTTGTAACACCTTGAGTTTATTTTCAATGCGGGAGAGTTACACGGTATTCTAGTAAAGCTTCAAGTTGATTAAGCATTCGGGATCTTGTAACACCTTGAGTTTATTTTCAAGGCGGGAGCGTTACACGGTATTCTAGTAAAGCTTCAAGTTAGTTAAGCATTCGGGACCTTGTAACACCTTGAGTTTATTTTCAAGGCGGGAGCGTTACACGGTATTCTAGTAAAGCTTCATGGTTAAACATTCGGTACCTTGTAACACCTTGAGTTTATTTTCAAGGCGGGAGCGTTACACGGTATTCTAGTAAAGTTTCAAGTTGGTTAAGCATTCGGGGCCATGGAACATCTTGAGAATATTATTTATTTATTTTTTAAGACAGGGACGTTAAACACATTTTTATGTGATAAATCTTTCCATTATGTAGCCTCCGTAAAATATAAAATTGTTTTTGTTGAGCTACAAAAAAAAATGAAGAAGAAGGAGGAAAATACAAGTGAAGGAGAGATTGTTACCCGTCAAGATGTTTGGGACCCGGAAGGTATTAAATCTTGAATCTTGGATATGTTGTAGATCTTTATGTCTAGATTCGGAATCATCAAGCGGATTGTGATTTCGTCGTTCCTACGTCAAGGCACGAGATTTTTAGTAAGTCACACAAATCTGAAAATTTTTAGCATGACAGAATCTAGAGCTAACTTCAAAAAATCATCTAGAAAGATTCTGAAAGTATTAAATTCTGAATTTTGGATATGTTAGAGATCAAGAAGTCTAGTTTCTAAAAAATCAAACAGTTCATGATTTTAATATTTCTACAATGAGATATGAATTTTCTACGACAGACATGCCAAGATGTAAAAAAGTGACGAAAATTACAAAAAAAAAAGATGAAGATTACCTTGAATATGCCCTTTTGTCGTAGGCTCACAATCTGTAATTGAAGATAAAATTGTGGAGACAATGTATCTATTTATAGATGTCATGTGGTGGGAATAAAACTCTTTTCCTAGTTCAATTACAATCCCCTTTTGACTAAGGCAACAAAAAACATATATATGAATATGAAATTGAATAGGTTTACAATTCCTAGTTCAATTACAATTCCCTTTTGACTAAGAAAAAAATAAAATAATATATATATATATATATATATATATATATATATATATATATATGAATATATTATAGTTCATTTTTTTAACTAAGGTGCATTTAGTAACCGGTTAATGCTTCAAGCCTAGTCTCTAAAAGATAGAATATCTCGACAAGACTTGAAGCAGGGGGCATTTGTAATCATTTAAAATTTATTAAATATAAATTTATAAAATGATTCGAATTATATTAAATTCGTAAATATATTAATCCAAATAAATATTATGGATTGATATACTTGAGTTAAATATTGGATAAATTACCAATATACACATCTTTATTTTTCATAATTTCTATTATTCTCTACCATTTTAAAATATTTCTAAAATCCCTTATTTTTTTTCGATTCTCAAGTCATCAAGATACATAAATATCACAGCCTTAAGACACGATTTTTTTCCTTTTTTCACTCCTTTAATCTCTCCCTAATTTCATTCCATAATCTTATCGGTTACAATTTTCATATCAATTTGATTCACAAAAGGATTCTCTCTCCACTAAATCAAATTTAAACTACTCAATAGTTGTCTTCTTCAATTTTATTTGTTTCTTCTTTATTTCCTGATTAAGTGTGTCCCCTCCATAGTCGTTTTCTTCAAAAAAAGAATTCTTCTTATTTCTTGATACATACAGATTAAGATCCTTATTTTAGTATTATAATTACTCAACTAGTCGAAGAAGGATGCATCTACGACTTCTAAATAGATTGTGCAAAAAAGGCTCAAAAAGACAAAAAAAAAAAAAAAGATCTACTGCTGGCTTTGGTAAGGACTTTGGATCGAGATCCATGAATGATGTCTATGTCAATAGTTAAAAATAAAAGATTCAAGGGTAAATGTAGAAAAAAAGGATGTACATTTATCTTCTTAAGTGAATGTTGAGAAGGAGAAGTCGAAATAGATCAAGTTGTTGATTTTCTTGTTCATCTTTTTCTGATATATATGGGATCAGATTTCTAATGTCTCGTATTGTTTTTGTTTCTTAAATTAATGTATAATACCTTCAGTTCAACATTATTATACATTACAATTTCATCATTTACAATGTATCGTGTTTAAATACTAAATTATTCTTATGATTATAGTTTGGGATACATTAACTGTTTTATAATGTATCTAGTTAACTTTGTTTCTTAAATTAATGTATAATGTCTTTGTTTCAACACTTCGATACATTACGAATTTATCATGCACAATATATCGTGTTATAATATTAGTTTTGATACATAACTTAATTAGTTTTCATACTTGATAAAAATTTCTACCAAATGTAGGTGTTGCTATGTCCTATACAAATTTAGAAGGATATGTATCCGTCACAATACATGATACATTAAATTGTCACACAAGTATGTGTCAGATTCATAATGGTGATACATAAATATTATTATCAAAAATCTATTTAGTTTGAGGCAATATGTGAAGATCTTGAAGATCATGTACACAATATTTTGTCATTAAAACAGTGCTAATATCAAATATCCTTTTATCAAACACAACTGTACAAATTGTGTGTTAGATACACAATTTTACATCTATGAAATCATATAATTGATACATGATACTCTATATTGTATCGGATACACAACATTTTGTTTTTGCATGAGCAAACACACAATTTTTTAGCCATGATATATAAATTTGAATTTAAACTAATGGTATCTGATACGTAGAAACTACGACAACGTAATGTATCAATCTCAAACCTAACATTTGTATGGACAACAATTACTTATTTAATGTATCTAATAGAAATAGAACACTTATCAATTTAAACGAGATACATAAATAGTAATGTATTTATAAATCTATCCATATCAAAAACAAAATTATAAAAAAAACGATTACGCAACATTACAAAAGGTATGAATGATCTATCAAAGCTATGCGTCTATTTAGAATTTGTGTTTGTTGTATCAATGCATAACGAATACATTGAAAATCCCAACTCTTGTTTCTTCACCTCAATGATGTATTAGATGTCCAAATTTTTAAACAACTTATAAATCTTTAATTCAATTGTAATGGTTGATTTCAGATCCACAACTCAATATTTTGACCAACAACAATTTCATCACTTTTATATCGTTCATACCTCACCTCACTTTATCATATTTTGAAATGTCTCAACAAGATCGACATATTCAAGTTGTATCATTACAATTTGTCGACAAGTTTGATTCGAAAAATTGAGATTCTTTTAAGAAAGAATCAGAAGAAGAATTTTGGGATACATTAACTAGATTATAATGTATTATGAAATACAAATTCAAATGGACAGTAGCTTCTTTGATCATCTCCTACTATGGTGCCCACGATCGAGATGGGATGAAGAGGAGGCCAAGCAACATAATCAACATTTTCCTATGATTTCCTTCTACTATATATCAAATTTTCAAGTTCTTCCTCATCTCATCGATATAATGCAATGGTGAATTTGAGATTCACACAAAATTATTTGTCCAACTACTATTCATTATGCATCTTATCAAATTTTCGATAAATTTAAATGATTATTTGATGAACATGAGACGATGAATAGAAAGAAAAAAATAAATTTTGAATTTGTTGATTCTGGAAGGATTTGCATCTGACTGAATATTTGCAAGAGAATTGATGGGAAAAAAATTGAATTTTGAATTGATTGAAGTTGTTACCATTTGGGAGATATTGACATCAAATTGATTAGCATGATTTGGGGAAGTCACATTCAAAATGGATTCTCTTTCCTTAAAAGTGTAATTGAATTTGTTTTAATGTATCAAAATTTATGTATCCAGCTCGTTTGTTATGTATCCGGATAGCACTTATTTTGAGGGATTTTTGTAAATTAAAAAATAGTAGGGATAGAATGTAATTTAGGTCATTACACTATGGGGTTTAGGTAAGTTATACAAAACAAAGTCCAACAAATATGGACTTAATTAAAGTCCAAATTAATTGATTTGGGCTACAATTTGTTGAGCCCAATTTCATCTCATTCTAGAGGCCCATCTTGGCGCCACGTGTGCAAATGATGTGGCATGCCAAGTCAAATAAGAAACAAATAGAATCATGACATGTGTCAAAGATGACAAGCCCGCTCCATAAAGTCCATATGCCATGTCACTTAAATCTGATTGGCCGAACGGAATCCTATTCCAATCGCAACTCCTCTATTCTAAAACTATAAATAGGGGTCCTCATAATTCAGAAAAGGGACAGAAAATGCTAAACAAGAAGCTAGAGAGAATCCGTGGTACAAACACTATTTAATTCTCTATAAAGCTACAAGTTTAAGAATTCAAACATTCAAGTTCAAGAACGATCAAGATCAAGACCATCGAATTCAAGAACAAGCTCGAAGCCCTTGAATTCAAATAAAAGTCAGGATCAAGATAAAGTTCAAGTTCAAGTTCGTTAGAGATTCAAGAACAAGCTTTAAAGACCTTGAATTTATATTTGTAAAGGCGAATTCAGAGGAATCATAGAGATTGTAACACTCGCACTTGAAATAATAAAACGATTGTTGCTATAATTTTTCGTTCTTGATTATTGTTTTCTCGACGCAAATTTTATTGTCTACAAGTACATCAAAACACCACAAAAAATTGTCAAACTGCACCAATGCCCTTAGATATCAAAACAAAAAAAAAAGATAAAAATTTTACTAATTTTCATAACCATTCGAAAAATCACAAAATTATTATTTTTTTCTCGTAAATGTACGACACATATAAAAATTAGGGAAAGTACATCAAAACACCTTGAAAAATTCTCAAACTACACCAATGACCTTAAAATATCGATACAAAAAAATGATAAAAATTTACACATTTTAGTAATTATCTAAAATATAACAAAAAAATTTAATTTTTCCTCATAAATGTACGAAACATATAAAAATGAAGAAAAGTTTATCAAAACACTTCAAAAATCAAAATGGACCAATGACCTTAGAATATCAAAATAAAAAAATGATAAAACATTTACTCGTTTTTTCGTAACTATCTGAAAAATAATTTTTTTTCCTTGTAAATGTATGAAAGATATAAAATCAAGAAAAGTACATGAAAACACCTTAAATAATTCTAAAACTGCACCAATGACCTTAGATATAAAAAAAAAAGTTATCAAAATGTTACTCTTTTTGTAATTGTCCAAAAAATTAACAAAAAAAGTATTTTTTCCTCGTAAATATACAAAACATATAGAAATCAAGAAGAGTACATCAGAACACCTCACAAAATTCTCAAACTGCACTAATGTCTTTAGTATATCGAAACAAAAAATAATCAAAATTTTACTCTTTTTCTTATCTGACTGAAAAATAACATAAAATTTATGTTTTCCTCGTAAACGTCTGAAAGATATACAAATCAAGAAAAGTACATCAAACCACCTCAAAAAATTCTCAAATTGCACTTAAGAGGCATAAATGGTCGAAGTAAATTTATAAAACTTAACGTAAGTTGAGGTCGATCACACAACGAATTTCCTTACATAAATGATTTCACTGTCGCGTTTACCCAAGTGTCATTATTATTTTCTAAAGAAAATAGTTACAAAATGTAAAATAGGTTTAATTATGAAGCTCTAGTAACCAAGGTTGTTAACTAAGATCTAATTTAACAATTAACAAAACATCAATTCTAAAGTTGTTTCGATAATTAAATGAAACTCGGACGGTGTTACCATAACGTTGCATCTAATGTTCTTTCGTAGTTGAGTTTCAGGCAATTTGTCTCTACAAAATATAGGCGATCCAAATATATCTAATACTTCTTTGTCTAATCAGATAATTTTCACTCAAGTCCTCTCGGTCCTGGAGTGTCAACAAGTTTTACTCTCGCTTATAATGCTGTTAAAAGTTTTTCCTCTCAGACTCAAACTTTGACTCTGTATCATTAGGTCGAATTCAGATTTTCCCCAACTATCACTTTACTTCTCAAACAAATGACAGATACAGGCAACACTCTATTGCCTTCACTCATTAGAATACATGAATAATGAAAGCTAAATTAGAACTTGCAAATATAAATCGCCTTCCACTCGTCTTACAAAATTACACTTAGATTTACATCATAGATCTCACAATCCCAATTTTGGTATTTGGCGACTCACGATTTCACGTTAACATACAGAAGTATATAATGAAAACATGATAAGAAAATACTTATAAAAATAAGTAAAATCGATAAGGGCTTTGATAATTCAAAAATAACAAATCTAACTTCCAAACTGATTCAACGTTAATCGTTCAAAATTAAATCTAAAAATATTTGTAACTACCTTCTTCGTTCCAGATAAGACAAGATAAAACTAAAAATGACATAATTAATTCAAATATAATATTTAAAAAGAGTCCTACACGAAGTAGGACTAATCTGTCGCGCAACTTCACGACTGCCTCCACGATCCATCAAGGGTTTCACGGTTTGTGAAGTCCATTGTGATCTTCACTTGCACTCATCCAAAATAGGTTATTCAAGGCATGTACACTGTATCATCACCATGAATACCACCAAGACTCGTGACAATGACCACGGTCCGTATAGTTGTCCGTGGTATTTACTTGGTCACTTCCCATTTTAGCTCCTTGAGGTCTGTACACTGGATCATCTTCACGACCACCACATGCCATTAAGGGGACCACGTCCTGTGGGGCCTTCCTTGGTCTTTAATTTGGTTTCCCTTGCAATCTATTTTCCCACGATCCAAACACTGTCTCACCTTCACGATCTCAACCACAGACCGTTATGAGGACCACGGTTCATGAGGTTGGCCGTGAATTTTACTTGGTCCAATCCAATTTCAACTTCTCCAGGCCTTCATACTAATTACACAAAACTCCATCCTACCCATACATTAACAACTAGTTCCACAAAATGTTAACAAACCCACATACGATACTTACCAAATTAAACAAACCCACAACAATTTATAATCAACAATGCTAGTTCATGACATATCATGGTAAATTCAAACAAATTAACTACTCCTAACTTGCATATTAATAAGATCACACTTATAACAAGTTAAAGGAAGATATTAATTCGAATTTGATCACAATTTTTGCCCTATAAGATAGAACTACGTTTGTTGCTTCGATTTCTTGCCAGAGAAACTAAGGTTTCGAATCTTTGTGGAATTTAGAACTTAAGGATGAATGGAAAACTTATTTATCTCTAGATAACCTTTATGGAAGAGCGAAAGGGAAGAAAATCTAACCTTTAGTGCTTTAGGATATAAAAATACGTTTAATTTCAACTTTGGGTCCTTCGTGGGTTGGGTCAGATAACTGGTATTGCTCGGTTACAGACGACAGACCGTGAAGTTTTCCGTGAAGGTCATCACGATTCGTGAAAATTTCCGTGAACATAACTTCAGACAAAGTACTTACTCTAAGGTCTCCCAAAACAAAGTAACGTGATTAGAGCCTCAAATGTGTCTAAAAAGGCTTAAAATATGATAAGTAAGTGTTTAACAATATGCATACTTGGTTTGAAGTCATGTGGAGGTTAAACGTCCTAGAACGTCCGATGAAGTTCGAAAGTTAGCCTTGAGACGTGCATGTGTGTCTTGGTGTGCCTTGGCATGTTTTACGTGTTCGTTTTGGTTGAAGTTTATATGAAATATCCCTAACATGTATACGAGTGTAGTTGTGTTGGAAACATCCGGGCACGACTCCAAAGGTCCCCACAAAAGGCCCTCAAGGAGGACCCCAAAGGGTGCCTAGACACTGCCTTGGCAGTGTCTACCTACGTCCAAGCAACGACGGTCAGTAGCCTTGTTGACGCCCCGTCGATGGGGGGGGGGGCGTAGTCCCATACTTATCCTGGGAGCTAAAGCCCCCAATGTTGAGCCTCAGACCCAAACGACGATTGCCATCACGACCCATCGATGGGTCTACGAGGCGTAGGTAGTGGGCGTCGATGCAGCCTGCAACTGCTTGCCTGCACACTGTTTCATTAAAGGGGTGAATGGGAAATTCACCCCACGTCCTAAACTGACCCTAGGCAGTTATTTTATGTATTTTTGGGTATATTAAGTTGGTTAAAAATATCAAAACCCCAATTAGACTTCATTCTTCAAATTTCACTCTTCCCTCTCAAAATAAACCTCTCTAGAAACCTCAATTGGATATGAAGCTCAAGGTCAGCTTGTAGAATGGATTTCCATGGATTCTTCATCATGTTTTCGTGGATTCTTCATGTAACTAATGAGGTATGGTGATACTTCATCTTCATATATCCATTCATCTAGAGAGCTCCTTCAATGGTTTTCAATGAAGTTTCATGATCAAATTGTCTATCCTCCAATCTAGCCACGGGTTCTTTCTAAAAACTATTTCAACAACATGATGATAATGATTTTGTCACATCCCGAAACCACACCCTAAAATATAGGGTGCAATCTTGGATTGCGACCGGCGTATTCGACCTCTCGGAGGTCTCACACAAGCCTCTCATATCATTCATCGCATATACATAATGAAAAGTAGTGCGGAAATTAAAACTTTTCGTAAAATAATATAGAAGTCTTTAAACTCTTTCATATATGTAGAAATAGGAAAACACTAAGTCTCGATCATCATCTTAAGACACGATAATACTTGTGACACGGCCCATACGAATTTAAAACATACTACTATATAGTCTATTACAAACTTCATAAAAGAAACATAAAATGACATATATGCCCTCGAGACAAATGAGGACATACTTCAACTCTTCTTGAACGATTTTCTTGTCTAAGTCTTCTTCCCAAAGCTCTTCACCTATTAAGAACTATAGATAGAAAATAAAGCATGGAATTAGTACAACCACGTGTACTAAGTATGTCATTATGCATAAAAATCATGAAAACGGACTATATTGGAAATATGCATCTTTTCATTTTATAAATCATATTTTAATCATAAAAAAATCAATTATCAACATAGAAACATATAAGGTAACCTTAAACCAAAAATATCAATTATTAAGAACACCTTACAGTGAACTATATTCACTGTTACAGTGAATTATTCACTGTTACAGTGAAATGCTTTCACTTCTCCTTTTAATGACTTCTAGCATGTAATTTTCTCACTTAAAGTCATCCTAAGATTCACTTAAGTCACACAAAGAGAGACTGTCCATACACCCTCTCTAGATGTGCCTAAACGACCCTTAAGATTATTCATAATGAGTCACATACACACTTACAAAGTATCATAATCATCAAGGTAAGATTCTTCTACCAAAGGTGATTCTAAGTCTCACTTGAGTGAGTTGTGAAGCAACCGCCCATACAATCCCTTGCACACACACTCAAGAGATCCTATAGATTCCTAGGATAGAATCATTCTCACTAAACACACCAACACATAGATGATAGGACACTCTCCTTCCAAAGGCTATCAAAAGACCTACTTAAGTAAATCAAGAACATAACGTCCATGATTGACCTCTTCAAGATTACCTAAGTAGTCTTTGAGATTACCTAAGGCTTAGATCATGTCAACAACACCAAACATCTTCCCTAACTAGAGTCATCCTCAAGACTTCCAAAGATAAGACATGAAGAGATCATCCCTTATGCCCTCTTCACACTTTAACTAAGGAATCCTTAAGTTACTTTAAATTAGGTACTTATTCATTTACATACTTTCTAAAATAAGTCATTAGTTCATTAGTTCATTTAAGAGACTTACATCACATAAAGGACATTCAAGTAATGGTCTTAGACAAGACCTAGGAACCCCAAATAACATCTTCAAAGTCTATTGTGCAATGTCTAAGTAGCGTCCCATACCACCACCTAAACCTCATAAACTTATCAAATGCTAATAGGTATTCCATATGATGAGAATAGGCAATAACCGACATAGACCATGGTAGCAAATCATGTAATCCGAAGTTCTATCCTACTTCGATGAGGTGTTTTACTTGCCAATGGTAGAACATAAAGATCCCATGTAGGCACATGGTTAAGGAATATGAAGGGCTTCTTTGTATTCTAGTCTCATACTTAACTAGAACTACTTCCCTTTACCATACTCACTCGGTGCTAGCCTTAGTTCTCATAGATCAATTTACATTAAGGTTTATATAAATGGGTCCCATATCTAGTTCATGACCCAATTACATTCACCCTACCAAAGCAAGGTCCACTAGGGCATATATCACTATGGCGACAAGAAACTCATCGCGACTTTCCTAAGGTATGATATGATGCCGTTCCAGCCAATCAACCTTAAGTCCATCACTCATGACATGAAGGATACCATTACGGCTAACTACTTCACGATTTATAACCTTATCACTTAGTTCAAGGTTCCACATAAATGACCCTCTTATCATTAAAGGTCTCACCTATATTCATTTATTCAAGACTAAGACCCTTTAGGTTCCTAAGCCAAGACATCACATATTAACATAAGCATCAAGTAAGGGACACAAGTCTACCTAAACAAGATACAACATACTTTCATTTAACACATATAGCCTATCTTCCTTTAGACTCTTAGGAATGACCCTTAACCTTATTTAGTCAATCTATTAATTATCTTAACATTATCAATATAACCATTGTGGACTCATATAACCAATTTAAGAATAACCATGTATCAACTCTTAGACTACACACTTAACACATAGTCAAAGCATAACATGATTATCTAGATAGTATCAATAGTCTAACACATACTTTCACATATAGGTAGATATGGTTATACATCACTTAATCAACTACACAAATTTCCATATAAGTTCAAGTAGTGCCGACAAGGCCATGATCATCAATCTACTAGAAAGTAACACCGACAAGGCCACATCAATTCACATAACACCGCCACCAAAGGTGGACCAAACCAATCATAACATAATTGAAGTAAGATTAACATTGAATAAGAAGAAATAGGGCAGCGTGCCACCACTTCACCATCAACACTCCAAGCCAATACCAAATCACCCAATTCAACATCATAAGGCCCTTACCCATGGCCATGAACACAAATTCAATGCATAATTATAGAAATCAATGAAGTCTAAACCAATTCAATATAAATTCAACAATCTAAGAGCAATTCTACAACAATTGAATACAATTCTTACATCAATAGAAAGCCATAAGAAACTACACATGAATTCATCAACATTAAGCCAATATCCAGTAACCCATAATTTAGTCAAAATTTTAGGTTCACCAATTACATGGTTTCATAGGTAATTTAGGTTAAAATCATCAATACAACATCAATATAATCCATAATAGACGTTTGAAAACCTTTAATGCAAGAACCCATGGTAGAATCATGAAATTGGACAATTCCTCTTTGAAAACTTTGAAAACATCTTTGAAAGTTGGGCTCTTGATGAAACGAGTTTAAAGAATCAAAATCCATACGTCAATGAAGCTAATTATTCACTTTGATGAAGAATCTCCACTAAAAACGTCACACCAAGCTCTTCCTTGATTTTTGACTTCAATGGAGACTTTGAGATTTCTAAAGGAATTTGGGATTTTGTTTTTGGAAGAATGAATTATTCTAAGTGTTTAACCTTTATATACTTGTTTGAAACACCCAAAATACCCTTAATAAACGCCTAAAGTCTTATTTGGAAGTGGGGTGAATTTACCAATTCACCCCTAAGTTGGCAACAACCTGCGCAGGAGAACCTGTCTCCACAGACGGAGGGACCTACGGACCGTCTCCAGACCAACGGACCGTCATATTGGTCCGTGGTCTGGGACTGATGCTGGTCCTTGGTTCCTTCACTCCCCAAGCTAAGTCCCTACAGACGATACCCATCTACAGGGCGTCGATGGACCCACTGGGCGTCGATGCCTCCGTTGTTTGGGGCCTGCCTGGGACAGCCTTGTCAACCAAGTTGGGTCCTTCCTCAAGGACCCTTGGATGGTACTTGGGGATAATTTCCCGGACGTTTCCAACCCAAAAATGAACGTCTACAAGTTAACACCTCTCACATAAATTTCATCCAAACCGAACACGTAAAACTCAATGAAACATGCTTAAACACACAAGGTCGATTCAAGGCATATCTTTTGAACGACATGAACGTTCTTGGACGTTTGACCTCCAAACTTCATGAAACTTGACACACTGCCTATACATGCTATAATAACTCATTTAAGGACCTTAAAACCTCATAAATTACACATAAACACATAAAACCACATATGAGGCATTTAGGTGACTTAGTCGACGAACGTCTTAGTCATCCCTTGATGTTTGACTTCCAATGCACCAAATACTTTAGCTACTGCCTCTATACCATATTATAGACCACATTAGGACCTTAGACCACCATTAACAACATGTTAGGCTCTATATAACCTAATTCATTTTCGGGGTCTTACATTCTCCCCCACTTGGACAACATTCGTCCTCGAATGACACTTGCCACTCTCCGAACATTTCCAAGATTTATAGAATCAACTTAAAAGCACATAACTAAACCATACAACACATAACCAAGAAAAAACATCAATTTCACAAGTTCAAGACAATCACAACACAATAAGAAACTAGAATACAATTCTATAACTCATTATGCTACAAAACTCACATGCTTCAATTCAAATAGTAAAAACTCATTTTATATTCAAATCATACTTATATACATCAGTTCTAACCACATAACAACAATTTTAGACCAAAGAATCAATTAGTCAATTTCGGCAAAATTTTACAGTAAGCAGTTTCAAGCTACAGTGATTTTACTAAAATTTTCAACATGCAACTCTTATGCAATTCATTATATAGACATGCTAATCTGCAGGATAACATCATATAAACTCCTCTTACAACATGCTCATAACTCAATAAAACACACAATGCATGAAGTTAATGAAATTCAATTTCAACCAAACTCCTAAACATCATGCACAAGCAACAACTTCTAGCACAACTTCTAACCATACTCCCCCACTTAGAAAGAAGTCATACTAAAATGAGAGAAACAAGGACTTACCAATGTCATCATCACCATCACCCGGCTTCTCAATTCTAGTCCGGAGTGCATAGAAACGCCTCTTAGTTGGAGCATCTTCCTTTGGAACACTAGGCTCAACCTTCTTACCCTCCTTCCTAGAAGCAATGTTTGGACAATCTCTCACTTTGTGCCCATCTTTTCCACATCCAAAGCAATTTACCGTACCCACTAGACACTCACCATAATGTCTCTTACCACAAGTGGCACATGTAGGTTTTTCATTGCTAAAACTACCTCCTTTCTCAAACTTCTTCTTAGGCACACTAGGTCCATCTTGAGTTTGAGTCCTCTTTTTGAACCTAGGTTGCACTTGATCACTAGCAACACTCCTTTTCAAGTTCCTTGACATCCTCCTAAGTTTAGACTCTTCAATTGATTGTGCATACACCATGAGTCTAGCCAAAGTCATATCATCATGCAACATGGCCGTACGACATTCCTCCCTCACTAAGTCGGCTACACCCGTCACAAAGCGACTCATTTCATCTCTTGGATTAGACACTAGGGAAGGTGCATACCTAGACAAAGTTGAGAACTTCAAAGAGTATTCTTCAACACTCATATTCCCTTGCTTGAGATGATAAATTCCTCTACTTTCTCTTCCCTCCTCTCATGGGGAAAGTACTTACCAAGAAAAGGTTCCTTGAATTCTTCCCACTCAATATGACCCAACTCATTTGGCCTATTGTCTTTCCATTGAGTGTACCATATTTGAGACACATCTCTCAATTGATAAGAAGCCAAATCCGCCTTCTCCCTAGATGTAACCCCCATAGCACTCAAAACTTTGTACACACCATCAAGAAATTCTTGGGGATCCTCATTCACCTTTGAGCCAAGAAAGATTGGAGGATTCAACCTCACAAAGTCTCTCAACATAGATGACATAGTGCTCTCCATTGCATTACACCTAGGCACCATGTTCAAGTTAGCTTGAGCCGTTACGGCTCGGGCTAAAGCAAGCAAAGCCTCTCCAATCACCCTATTAGAAAACTCCGGCATTTCATTACCTCCTTCCACATTAGGGGCATGATCACCTTGAGGAGGCACTTGAGCACCTTGAGCACCTTGACCATCATGAAGCACTTGCTCAACTTGCTCAACATGAGGAGGAACTTTCTCATCAACCCTTCCCTCTTCCATCCTTCTAGCGGCCATCCTTCTAGTATTCATCTCCTAACAACACAAGGAAATACATTTAGAAGGATACTCATAACATTACTCTACCGCACGAACATAGGAGTAGAAATGAAGGGAACACTATCTTCATATAGCCTCTCGCCCATAGATGTGTCACGACTCACACCGATGGTCAAACTCTACTAGACGTGACTTTTTGAGACTTTTTGATACCTAAGACTACTTTCCTTAACCTATGCTCTGATACCAAGCTTGTCACATCCCGAAACCACACCTTAGAAGATAGGGTGCAATCTTGGATTGCGACCGGCGTATTCGACCTCTCGGAGGTCTCATACAAGCCTCTCATATCATTCATCGCATAACATAATGAAAAGTAGTGCGGAAATTAAAACTTTTCATAAAATAATATAGAAGTATTTAAACTCTTTCATATATGTAGAAATAGGAAAACACTAAGTCTCGATCATCATCTTAAGACACGATAATACTTGGGACATGGCCCATACTGTCACAACCTGAAACCATACCCTAGAAGATAGGGTGCAATCTCGGATTGCGACCGGCGTCGTCGAACTCTCAGAGTTCTAAGACAAGCCTCATTCATATCATTCATTGCATATACATAGTGAAAAGTAGTGCGGAATTAAAACTTTTCACAAAACATAATATAGTCTTTAAAAAATCTCTTTCATATAAAAGTAATAAAAATGCTAAGTCTCAATCTCATCATCTTAAGACACAAGAGTACTTTGGGACACGGCCCATACTTCAATACGAAAATAGAAATACTAAGTCTATTACAATATTTCATAAAGAAACATAAAATACATATATATATGCCCTCGAGTCAAATGAGGACATACTTCAACTCTTCTACTCGGACGATCCTTCTAAGCTCAAGTCTTCTTCTCCAAAATCTCCTTACCTACCAAGTACTATAGATAGAAAATAAAGCATGGAATTAGTAGAACCACATGTACTAAGTATGGCTATATGCATAAAATCATGAAAATGGACTTTATTGGAAATATGCATCTTTTCATTTAGAAATCTTAGTTTAAACATAAGAACGTCATTTAGCAATTAGGAAACACATAAGATATCAATTAACCAAAGATAACATTTTAAAGGCTCACTTTACAGTGAGTTCCCTTCACTGTACAGTGAAGTCCCTTCACTGTTATAGTGAAGTCCAAACCTTCCTTTTAACATCTCCTAGCATGTAATTCCCTCACTTAAAGTCATCCTAAGATTCACTTAAGTCACACAAAGAGAGACCGCCCATACACCCTCTCTAGATGTGCCTAAACGACCCTTAAGATTACCTACGATGAGTCACATACATACTTAGAAAACAATCATAAACATCTATGTAAGATTCTTCTACCAAAGGTCATATCCAAGGTTCACTTGAGTGAGTGTGGAGCGACCGCCCATACAATCTCTATCACACACACACAAGAGATCCTATAGACTACCTCAAATAGAATCATTCTCACTAAACACACCAACACTTAAAATTAGAAGACATTCTCTTTCCAAAGCCTATCAAAAGACCTACTTAAGTAAATCAAGAAGATATGTCCATAGTGCAATGACCTCTCCAAGATTACCTAAATAGTCCTTAAGACTTCCTAAGGTTTAGATCATGTCAACAAGATTAACCAACTTCCCTAACTAGAGTCATTCTCAAGACTTCCAAAGATAAGACATGAAGAGACCATCCTTTCATGCCCTCCTCATACTTTAGCTAAGGAATGCTTAAGTCACTTTAGATCAGGTACTCATTCATTTACATAGTTACTAACATAGGTCATTAATTCATTAGTTCATTAAGACTCATACATCACCTAAGACACTAACATAAAGCATCACATAAGACACTCACATAATGGTCTTGGACAAGACCTAGGAACTCCACATAACACCTTCAAAGTCGATTGTGCAATGTCTAGATAGCGTCCCATACCACCACCTAAACCTCATAAACTTATCTAATGCTAATGGGTATTCCACATGATGAGAATAGGCAATAACCGACATAGACCATGGTAGCAAGACATGGAATCCGAAGTTCTATCCTACTCCGATGAGGTTGTTCTACTTGCCAATGGTAGAACTTGGACACATCCCATGTAGGCACATGGTTAAGGAATATGAAGGGCGTACGAAGCATTCAATCTCTTTTTAACTGAATCCACTTCCCCCTTACTCATACTCACTCGGTGCTAGCCTTAGTTCTCATAGATTAATTCACATTAAGGTTCATATAAATAGGTCCCATATCTAGTTCATGACCCCCTTTACATTCACCCTACCAAAGCAAGGTCCACTAGGGCATAACTCACTTTGGCGACAAGAAGCTCATAGCGACTTCCCTAAGGTATGATATGATGCCGTTCCAGCCAATCAACCTTAAGTCCATCACTCATCACATGAAGGATACCATTACGGCTAACTACTTCACAATTTATAACCTCGCCACTAAGTTCAAGGTTCCAGATAAATGACCTTCTTATCATTAAGGTCTCACTTATATTATTATTCAAGACTAAGAGTTACAATACCCTAAATTAAGACATCTCATATCCATAATCATATATACATCAAGCAAGAGATCCAAGTCAACCAAGACAAGACATCACATACTTCACCTTTAACACATAATACAAGTCATTCTAGAAACACTTCTAAAACAACCTATCATCTTCAAGTCATCCTATATATCATCATAACATCATCAATATACTCCACATAGACTCATAAAGTCAAGTATGAATAACCAAGACTTAACCTAACACTACACTCAAAATGTCAAGTCAAAGTCTAACATGATCACTTAAGGCAACATAACTAGAAGAACACATACATGACTATATAACCTCACATGTAGATAGGTAATGCGATACTTCACATCATCAACTACACAAATAGCCACATAACTTCAAGTAATTACCAATAAGGCCATGCTCATAATATTGCATAAAGTAACGCCGACAATGCCACATCAATTACAAGTAAAACACCTAACACCACCACCATAAGTGGACCATACCAAACACAATAGAATTAAAGTATAATTAATATCAAATCAAGAAAAATGGGGCAGCATACCTTCATCCCCATATCCACACTTCAATTTATCAACCAATTCAACATCACAAGGCCCTTACCCATGGCCATGAACAATAATTCAAAGCAATAACCATAAAACTCAATGAATCTATATCAATTCAATCTAGGTTTAACAATCTAAGATCAATTATATATCAATTGAACACAATTCTTAATCATTAGAAAGCCCATAAGAAACTATACAACAATTCATCAATATAAGCTTAATATCAAGTAACCCAAAAAGTAGTCAAAACTAGGGTTCATCAATTCACATGGGTTCATAGGTAATTTATGTTGAAATCATCAATACAATATCAATTAGATCATAATTCAATGTTTAGAAATCATTTATGCAAGAACCCATGCTAGAATCCCGAAATTGGACAATTCACTTTAGAAAACTTTGTAAAACACTTTGAGGATTGGGATCCTTGATGAAATAAGTTTCAAGGATCAAAAGCCATACCTCAAGGATGATAATTCTTCACTTTGATGAAGAATTTCCACTCAAGAACCCCTCACCAAGCTGCCTCTTCAATGGAGGTTTTGGGATTTCTAAGAGACTTTGGGTTTTGATTTTTGAAGAATAATGAAGTCTCTAGGGTGTTAACTACTTATATAGTTAATTAAAATACCCATAAGACCCTTAATAAACCGCCTAAACTCTTAATTGGAAGTGGGGTGAATTTACTAATTCACCCCTGACTTGGCAGAAAAATCTGCGCAGGAGACAAGGCCCACGACGACCTGCCCATGACGGGGTGTCACGGGTGCAACGGACCGTCATGGCCCTTCATTTGCAAGATCCAGTAGATTGACAAGGGTCCCCTATACACCCTTGAACAAGGCCCCCACGACGAGACCTTTGTGACGGGGCGTCACAGCCACTACTGGCCGTTGACAGCTCCGTCGCCAAGGCTGCCTGGGACTGCCTGCACATCAGTTTTGGGTCCTTCCTCAAGGACCCTTCGATGGTCCTTGGGGATAATTTACTGGACGTTTCCAACCCAAATATGATCATATATAAGTTTAATACCTCTCACATGAATTTCATCCAAAACGAACACATAAAACTCAACGAAACTCGCCTAGACGTACAAGGTCGACTCAAGACATATCTTTCGAACGCCTTGGACGTTCTTGGTTGTTTGACCTCCAAATTTCACGAAACTTTAACCACTGCCTATACATGCTATATTAACTCTATTAAGAACCTTAAAACACCATGAAACACACATAAAAACATAAAACCACATAAGAGATATTTAGGTGACTTAGTCGTCAAACGTCTTAGTCGTCCCTTGATGTTTGACTTCCAACACCTCTAATATTTTAGCTACTGCCTCTATACCACATATTAAACATATTTAGGACCTTAGAACACCAAGACCAACATTTTAGGCTCTACTTAACCTATGTCATTTTCGAGGTCTTACACATACGAATTTAAAACATACTACTATATAGTCTATTACAAACTTCATAAAAGAAACATAAAATGACATATATGCCCTCGAGACAAATGAGGACATACTTCAACTCTTCTTGAACGATTTACTTGTCTAAGTCTTCTTCCCAAAGCTCTTCACCTATTAAGAACTATAGATAGAAAATAAAGCATGGAATTAGTACAACCACGTGTACTAAGTATGACATTATGCATAAAAATCATGAAAACGGTCTTTATTGGAAATATGCATCTTTTCATTTTATAAATCATATTTTAATCATAAAAAAATCAATTATCAACATAGAAACACATAAGGTAACCTTAAACCAAAAATATCAATTATTAAGAACACCTTACAGTGAACTATATTCATTGCACTGTTACAGTGAAATGCTTTCACTTCTCCCTTTAATGACTTCTAGCATGTAATTTCCTCACTTAAAGTCATCCTAAGATTCACTTAAGTCACACAAAGAGAGACTGACCATACACCCTCTCTAGATGTGCCTAAACGACCCTTAAGATTACTCATGATGAGTCACATACACACTTACAAAGTATCATAATCATCAAGGTAAGATTCTTCTACCAAAGGTGACTCTAAGTCTCACTTGAGTGAGTTGTGAAGCAACCACCCATACAATCCCTTGCACACACACTCAAGAGATCCTATAGATTCCCTAGGATAGAATCATTCTCACTAAACACACCAACACATAGATGATAGGACACTCTCCTTCCAAAGGCTATCAAAAGACCTACTTAAGTAAATCAAGAAGATAACGTCCATGATTGACCTCTTCAAGATTACCTAAATTGTCCTTGAGATTACCTAAGGCTTAGATCATGTCAACAACACCAAACATCTTCCCTAACTAGAGTCATCCTCAAGACTTCCAAAGATAAGACATGAAGAGATCATCCCTTATGCCCTCTTCACACTTTAACTAAGGAATCCTTAAGTTACTTTAAATTAGGTACTTATTCATTTACATACTTTCTAACATAAGTCATTAGTTCATTAGTTCATTTAAGAGACTTACATCACATAAAGGACATTCAAGTAATGGTCTTAGACAAGACCTAGGAACTCCAAATAACATCTTCAAAGTCTATTGTGCAATGTCTAAGTAGCGTCCCATACCACCACCTAAACCTCATAAACTTATCAAATGCTAATAGGTATTCCATATGATGAGAATAGGCAATAACCGACATAGACCATGGTAGCAAATCATGTAATCCGAAGTTCTATCCTACTTCGATGAGGTGTTTTACTTGCCAATGGTAGAACATAAAGATCCCATGTCGGCAAATGTTTAAGTTATATGAAGGGCTTCTTTATATTCTAGTCTCATACTTAACTAGAACTACTTCCCCTTTCCATACTCACTCGGTACTAGCCTTAGTTCTCATAGATCAATTTACATTAAGGTTTATATAAATGGGTCCCATATCTAGTTCATGACCCAATTACATTCACCCTACCAAAGCAAGGTACACTAGCGCATATATTTCTATGTCGACAAGAAGCTCATCGCGACTTTTCTAAGGTATGATATGATGCCGTTCCAGCCAATCAACCTTAAATCCATCACTCATGACATGAAGGATACCATTACGGCTAACTACTTCACGATTTATAACCTTACCACTTAGTTCAAGGTTCCACATAAATGACCCTCTTATCATTAAAGGTCTCAGCTATATTCATTTATTCAAGACTAAGAACCTTTAGGTTCGTAATCCAAGACATCACATATTCACATAAGCATCAAGTAAGGGGCACAAGTCTACCTAAACAAGATACAACATACTTTCATTTAACACATATAACCTATCTTACTTTAGAGTCTTAGGAATGACCCTTAACCTTATTTAGTCAATCTATTCATTATCTTAACATTATCAATAAAACCATTTTGGACTCATATAACTAATTTAAGAAAAACCATGTATCAACTCTAAGACTACACACTTAACACATAGTCAAAGCATAACATGATTATATAGATAGTATCAATAGTCTAACACATACTTTCACATATAGGTAGATATGGTTATACATAACCAAATCAACTACACAAATAGCCATATCAGCTCAAGTAGTGCCGACAAGGCCATGATCATCAATGTACTAGAAAGTAACGCCGACGAGGCCACATCAATTCACATAACACCGCCACCAAATGTGGACCAAACCAATCATAAAATAATTGAAGTAAAATTAACATTGAATAAGAATAAATAGGGCAGCGTACCACCACTTCACCATCAACACTCCAAGCCAATACCAAATCACCCAATTCAACATCATAAGGCCCTTACCCATGTCCATGAACACCAATTCAATGCATAATTATAGAAATTAATGAAATCTAAACCAATTCAATATAGATTCAACAATCTAAGATCAATTCTACAACAATTGAATACAATTCTTACATCAATAGAAAGTCCATAAGAAACTACACATGAATTCATCAACATTTAGCTAATATCAAGTAACCCATAATTTAGTCAAAATATTAGGTTCACCAATTACATGGGTTCATAGGTAATTTAGGTTAAAATCATCAATATAACACCAAATTAATACATAATTGACATTTGAAAACCTTTAATGCAAGAACCCATGGTAGAATCATGAAATCGGACAATTCCTCTTTGAAAATTTTGAAAACATCTTTGAAAGTTCGGCTCCTTGATGAAACGAGTTTCAAGGATAAAAAGCCATACCTCAATGAATCTAATTCTTCACTTTGATGAAGAATCTCCACTCAAAACGTCACACCAAGCTCTTCCTTAATTTTGGACTTCAATGGAGACTTTAGGATTTCTTAAGGAATTTGGGATTTTGTTTTTGGAAGAATGAATTATTCTAAGTGTTTAACCTTTATATATTTGTTTAAAACAATAAAAATACCCTTAATAAACAGCCTAAAGTCTTATTTGGAAGTGGGGTGAATTCTAAGTTGGCAATAACCTGCGCAGGAGAACCTGTCTCCACAGACGGAGGGACCTACGGACCGTCATATTGGTCCGTGGTCTGGGACTGAGGCTGGTCCTTGGTTACTTCACTCCCCAGGATAAGTCCCTACAGACAATACCCATCGACTGGGCGTCGATGGACCCACTGGGCGTCGATGCCTCCATCGTTTGGGGCCTGCCTGTGACAGCCTTGTCAACCAAGTTGGGTCCTTCCTCAAGGACCCTTGGATGGTACTTGGGGATAATTTCTCGGACGTTTCCAACCCAAACATGAACGTCTACATGTTAACACCTCTCACTTAAATTTCATCCAAAATGAACACATAAAACTCAACGAAACATGCTTAAACACACAAGGTCGATTCAAGGCATATCTTTTGAACGACATGAACGTTCTTGGACGTTTGACCTATAAACTTCACGAAACTTGACACACTGACTATACATGCTATAATAACTCATCTAAGGACCTTAAAAACTCATAAATCGCACATAAACATATAAAACCACATATAAGGCATTTAGGTGACTTAGTCGACGAACGTCTTAGTCATCCCTTGACGTTTGACTTCCAATGCACCAAATACTTTAGATACTGCCTCTATACCATATTGTAGACCACATTAGTACCTTAGACCACCATTACCAACATATTAGGCTTTAGATAACCTAAGTCATTTTCGAGAACTTACAGATTTGATGATTAGCTATTGTTTTGAATGTAATTTTAAATCCAATTTCATGATGAACCCATGATCCTCCCAATTTCACAACTCAGCCTTTATTGTGGTTATTGTGATCTTGATGTTAGATTGATTGTAGTTTGATTCATTTATGATAAATTTATTATAGCTACTATATTCTATGTTAATTGATGATGAATTTTGTATAATTGATCAATGAGGATCAAGGATTGGAGGTTTGGTAAGTCGGATCAGTCTTCTTCTACTAACATTTCAAAATCTCAAGGCATGTTGGAGGTTTGGTAAGTCGGATCCAGTTCCTCCTCTTAAAGAGGTTTTTATTGATGATCAGGCTCCGGCCAATCCTCCAACTATCACGGAGGCTCAGATGAGGGCTATTCTTGCTCAAATGGCTCAAGCCATGACTACTCAAGCCCAAGCCGCAATGGTTCAAGCTCAAGCTATGACTGCCCAAGCCAATCAGGATGTTGCACCTAGGGTTCATGAGCAAACTATGGCTTCTCGACTTAGGGACTTCACATTGATGAATCCTCCTATCTTCTATGGGTCTAAGGTTGATGAAGACCCTCAAGAATTCATTGATGAGGTTTATAAGATACTATGTGCTATGGGGTTGTCTTCCAATGAGAATGCCGAGTTGGCCTCATACCAACTCAAGGATGTGGCTCAGGCTTGGCATGTGCAATGGAGAGATAATAGGGCACTTCAAGGTGGGCCGTGACTTGGGAGATCTTCAAGAGGGCTTTCCTTGATTGGTTCTTCCATAGAGAGATGAGAGAAGCTAAGGTGGTGGAATTCATCAACCTCCGTTAAGGAGGTATGAGTGTTAATGATTACTCTTTGAAGTTCATTCAATTGGAAAAATATGCTCGTTCCTTGGTCTCCGATCCTAGAGACGAGATGAGTCGATTTGTGACGGGTGTATCAGATGACTTGCAAGAAGAATGTCATTCGGCTATGCTTCATGATAACATGAATATTGGTCGTCTTATGGTACAAGCTAAAAGGGTTAAGGAGGCTAGAGAAAAAAGGAAG
The DNA here is from genome assembly GCA_022817965.1 of Solanum lycopersicoides. NCBI lineage: Eukaryota > Viridiplantae > Streptophyta > Magnoliopsida > Solanales > Solanaceae > Solanum > Solanum lycopersicoides. Next base: position 35,144,187 of record CM040629.1, on the reverse strand, counting down.
GATAGGGATTCAAAAAGGATAAGGTCTTTTGAGGGTGGAGCTACGAAGGATAGGCTTGGGATTCAAGACAAGCCTAGATTCAAGAAGTGATTCTCAAATCAAGTCCCATCCAAATTTCCCAAGGCTAGGGATGAGAAGGCCCCTAGACCAAGATTCCAAAGTGGGAAGAGTGGAAATTCGTTTAATGAGAAGCCACCTTGCAAGGAATGTGGGAAGAAGCATTTCGGTGCTTTCCTCCTTGGGTCGGACAAATGCTTTGGTTGTGGAAATATTGGTCACAAGGTGCAAGATTGTCCTAATGCCAATGGGAAAGAGAAGGGTGGTCAGCCAAGGGGTTCTAGTGATGCTCCCGAAAAGAACCGCTTCTATGCTCTTCGTACTAAAGATGACCAAGAGGCCTCTCCCGAGGTGGTGACTGGTATGTTACAAATCTTTGCTATTGATATGTATGCTTTGCTTGATCCGGATGCTACATTGTCTTTTGTTACTCCTTTAGTAGCTAAAAAGTTCGATACTTTACGCAATGTTTTGTATGAACCTTTTGTGGTGTATACTCCGGTGGGTGAGTCCATTGTAGCAAAAATAGTTTATCAAAATTGTCCTATCGCTTTGCCCAATAGAGTTTCTCATGTAGATCTAGTTGAACTAGATATGTTTGACTTTGATGTCATTTTGGGTATGGATTGGTTACATGCTAGTTTCGCTTCTATTGATTGTAGGACTAGGTTGTGAGGTTTAGTTTCCCAAATGAACCCGTTATTGGGTGGAAGGGTGGGAATTCTATTCCTAGAGGTTGCATCATATCTTGTCTAAAAGCATATAAAATGATCTCAAAAGGGTGTCTTTATCACATTGTAAGAGTCCAAGATTTGGATTCCGAAATTCCTCCTATTGAGTCGGTCCCTGTAGTGAGTGAATTTCCGGAGGTCTTTCCTAATGACCTTCCCGGTATTCCTCCCGAACGGGAAATTGATTTTGGTATCGATTTGATACCGGAAACAAACCCTATTTCTCTTCCTCCTTATCGAATGGATCCGGCCGAATTGAAGAAGTTGAAGGCACTACTTATAGATTTGCTAGACAAGTGTTTTATAAAGCCTAGCATTTCTACATGGGGTGCTCCAGTCTTGCTCGTGAAGAAGAAAGATGGGTCCTTGAGAATGTGTATTGATTACCGATAACTCAACAAGGTTACTATTAAGAACAAGTATGCTCTCCCGCGGATTGATGATTTATTTGATCAACTCCAAGGGGCGAGCTACTTCTCCAAAATTGACTTGAGGTCGGGGTATCACCAACTTAGGGTGAGAAATGAATATATTCCAAAGATGGCCTTTCAGACTCGGTATGGGCATTATGAGTTTGTGGTTATGTCCTTTGGTCTCACAAATGCTTCCGCGGCGTTCATGGACCTAATGAATAGGGTGTTTCGAAGCTATCTTGATTCATTCATTATTGTGTTTATTGATGATATCTTGGTGTATTCGAATAATGAAGTTGATCAAATGGGTCATTTGAGGGTGGTATTGCAAACCCTTAAAAAACATCAATTGTTCGCCAAATATAGCAAGTGTGAGTTTTGGTTGAGATCGGTGGTGTTTCATGGGCACATCATCTCTAGTGAGGGGGTTGAGGTAGACCCAAGGAAGACAGATGCGGTGAGAAACTGGCCTAGACCTTTGACTCCGACTGACATAAGGAGTTTCTTGGGTCTAGCGGGCTATTATCGAAGGTTTGTGGAGGGCTTTTCATCCATTGCATCTCCTTTGACTGTATTGACTCAAAAGTGTAAAAAAGTTTGAGTGGTCGTAGGCTTGTGAGAAGAGTTTCCAATTATTGAAATATAGGCTTACTTCCGCTCCGATGTTGACTTTACCGGAAGGTTCTAAGGGGTTCGTTGTGTGTTGTGATGCATCCCACATAGGTTTGGGGTGTGTGCTTATGCAGAATGGGAAGGTGATTACCTATGCTTAGAGAAAACTTAAGGTGCATGAGAGAAACTATCCCACTCATGACCTTGAGTTAGCGGCCGTGGTGTTTGCTTTGAAAATATGAAGGCATTACTTGTATGGTGTCCATGTTGATGTTTTCACTGATCATAAGAGTCTCCAATATGTGTTTACTTAAAAAGAGTTGAATCTCCGCCAAAGAAGGTGGTTAGAATTGTTGGAAGATTATGATATGAGCGTCTTATATCATCCCGACAAGGCCAATGTGGTTGCAGATGCCATAAGTCGTATGACTATGGGTAGTGATTCACATATAGATGAAGCCAATAAAGACCTAGTGAAAGATGTTCATAGGTTGGCTAGATTGGGGGTGAGATTGGAGAGTTATCCAAGTGGTGGTGCTCCGGTTCATCATAGCTCCGAGTCATCATTGGTGGTTGAGGTGAAGTACAAACAACACCTTGATCAACTATTGACGGAGTTGAAGAATCGGTTCTAGGCAAGATGAATAAGTATTTCTCCTTAGAGGGAGATGGTGTGTTGAGGTACCAAGGGAGATTATGTGTTCCCGATATTGATGGGTTGGGGGATCGGATCCTTGAAGAAGCCCATGGATCCCACTACTCCATTCATCCGGGTTCAACTAAGATGTACCATGACCTTCGGGAAGTATATTGGTGGGAAGGTTTGAAGGACATAGCAGAATTTGTTGCTAAGTGTCCAAATTGCCAACAAGTGAAGGCGAAACATCAAAAGCCAGGTGGCTTACTACAAGAGATCCAAATTCCTACTTGGAAGTGGGAGACATTAATATGGACTTTGTAGTAGGGTTGCCTCGGACTCAAAAGTCATATGATTCTATATGGGTGATTGTTGATAGATTGACTAAGTCCGCTCATTTTATTCCGTCAAGTCCACTTATTCGGCGGAGGATTATGCAAAAATCTTCATAGATGAGATTGTGTGTCGCCATGGTATTTCGTTATCCATCATTTCAGATCGGGGTGCACAATTCACATCTAGATTTTGGAGGTCATTTCAAGAAGGTTTGGGTACTAAGGTGAAATTGAGTACCGCTTTTCATCCTCAAACGGATGGTCAAGCGGAATGCACTATTCAAACCCTTGAGGATATGCTTAGAGCTTGCATTATTGATTTTAAAGAAAGTTGGGATAAGCACTTGCCGTTGGTGGAGTTTGCTTATAATAATAGCTTTCATTCATCCATCTCCATGGCTCCCTATGAAGCCTTGTATGGTAGAAGGTGTAGGTCTCCTATAGGGTGGTTTAAAGTTTGTGAGCCATCAATTCTTGGTCCCGATTTGATTTATAGGACTTTGGAGAATGTGCATATCATAAGGAATCGGTTGCAAACAGCCTATAGTCGGCAAAAGTCCTATGCAGACAATAGGAGGAGGGATTTAGAGTTTGAAGAGGGTGATAAGGTGTATTTGAAAATTTCACTTATGAAGGGGGTGGTTAGATTTGGCTAGAAAGGGAAGTTGAGTCCTCGTTACGTGGGCCCTTAAGAGGTTTTGGAAAGGGTTGGTAAGGTTGCCTATCGATTGAAACTCCCTAATGATTTAGCTTCGGTTCATCCGGTTTTCCATGTTTTTATGTTGAAGAAGTGTGTCGGGGATCCCGAATCTATTCTTCATTTTGAAGGCCTTGAAGTCAAGGATAACCTCTCTTATGAGGAGGTTCCGGTTCAAATCCTTGATATACAAGTGAAGAGGTTGAGGAACAAAGAGGTGGTTTCCATAAAAGTGTTATGGAAGAACCACCTAGTTGAGGGTGCAACATGGGAGGCCGAGGCCGACATGAAGACCCGTTATCCTCATCTTTTCGATGATCAAGGTTAGCCATTCTGTTTAATAACATAATTATGACTAGGAATTTTTGTTTCTTGATTTTTGGAGACGTTTTGCAAAAATCCAAATTCTTTTTGCCACTTCACAGTGATAATACAGTGAAGTCACTGTAAGTTGGATTTGAAAAAACTTGGAATTTGTTTTGCTTTTTGCATATTTGAGTTAAGTTATGTATTATGATATGGTGAGTCTTGGTGGATATTATATGAAGCATATTGATAAGATGAACTTTGTGCTAATTGACTCATGAAATGTATGTTGAGCTCATGTGTGTTGTGAGAGGGAGATACCTCATGATGAAATGTTGAGCCTATGTGTGGTAAATTGAGTTTTGAAGGTTGCCTTATTGAAATGATGTGACTCATGCTAATTGATATTGTGAATTGGTTGAGCTGCTAGTCTTGAGTCTATTCCTTCCTTTAAAAGAGTGTTTAGTGTCATTCGGGGATGAATGTTCCTAAGGGGGGGGGGGGATAATGTAACATTTCGAAATCCCAAGGCATGTTGTAAAACTTAACCTAGTGTCCATGAGATCTAATCACTGTTCTAAGTCAAATTAGGTTTATATAGAATAGTTAAGATGTTTAAGAACCAAAATATTCAAGAACGTCCATGACGTCCGGAAAGTTGGTTCATAAGAGGGCTAGTGTGTCTTAAGCCGTTTGACTAGTTTAAGAGTAGAAATTGAATGAAAGTTGGTAGAAATAGGTGTAACACATGTTAGGGATGTGTCATGATTTAAACGTCCGGGTATGACTCCCCAAGGACCAACCAAGGGCCCTTGAGGAGGACGCTTGTAGTTGGATGCAACATTGCCTGGCAGTGTGCATCGACGGAAGGGATGACGGGGCGTGAGTGGCTCAACGGGGAGTCAAGGCCACCGTCGTCCCACACTTAGAAAGTTTCAAGAAGGCCCTTGCTTACCTAGCTACTGTTCCAGGCGACGGAGGGGGGGTGACGTGGCATCGACTTACAGACGGACCGTGGTCGAGGTCTCGTCTGTGAGGCCCAACTGACTGCCAAGATTCTAAAACGACCCTATGTAATTAATTGATGAATTTTGGTAGTTAGTTGGGGGATTAGGAAGTCTAATTAAGTAATTTAACCCTCATTAGCCTAAACACAACACTCAAAATAAACTCTCTTCTTTCTCTTTACTTTCTCTCTCTATTGCAAGACACCATTGAAGTTTAGCTTGGAAGGTGAATTGGGGTCTGGTTAAGGACGAATTCACCATCAAAGGGTCATCCAATCTTAAGGTATGGGATCTAATTCACCTTTGAGACTTCCATCAAAGGGCTCCTTCAAAGGTTTTCCAAAAAGTTGAGTTTCATGTGGGTTTCATTCAATTACGAATTGTATGTTATGAATTGAATTGCCCATGTTTTCTTTGGGTGATAATGGGTAGATTATCATGTATTGTAACTTGATTAGGATGAATTGATATGGTTTGGTCTAGATTGTAGATTTTGATCCTACTCCTTAACCGTAGGTTTGATCTTAATATGAATTGTGTTGGTCTCGATTCAATTGACTTCACTATTGGTTAAATCATTCTTAACTATTGTTATTACATTGATCATAAACCTAATGTGAGGAAATTGTAGTCTTTCATGCTAATTCTTGAGGTGTTGATCTATGTTAAGAAGATAGACTTAGATATCATGTTTTCAAGCCTTGATTTAGTATTGAATTATGGTGTAGTGATTCTTCTAAATTCATTATCATGTTGGTTATTGGATTACATTGGTGTGATGACCTAAATTGGGTTGATCTATGGGTTGATGGTATGGCCCTTTATGATGAACTATGGAGGAGTGTTGGTAAGTCTTGACTATCCTAATTCTCACTTCAATTGTGGTTAATTGTCATCAAGTCATGATGTTGTGTTGAAGTATACCTTGTTTAGAGTAATATGATGATATGATGATTGAATTGAAATGTCTTATGCTTTGGTTGTGAGGTTGATTAGGGTGTACATGCCATAAGAATTACAACATGTAATTATGCACCCTATTATGATGTGATATGCAAAAGGTTGACCTCACTTATATGAATTGTGAATGAAAGGACTATTTCTCATATAATTCTTATAGAGCTATGATGATGAATAAACAAGGGCTAGACCCTATGACCTAAACTAAGTTTATGATTATAATAAGGCTAAAGGCATTTCAATAAAGGCATCTAGCTTAGCACCGAGTGAGCTTGTATGCGAGGGGGTGACACCTTCTTACATAGGGAAGGTAGGGTTCACTACGGTTCTCACAGGGTGGATAGCCTCATGACCCAAGGTAGGGTGCAGAGTTGATATTTCCATGTTTCCCCAAGTTCCATAAACTATGTTTACACCATAGGATACTAGATAGTGGATCCATCTAGATAGCTAAGTTTACGTTAGGTTCTACCTTGGACGGTAGACCACCTTCCATCGGTGTAAGGTTTCATGACACCGGATTCCATATTAACTCATCTGAACTATGTCGGTTAAGTCAAGAGTTCCCTAAACTAAATGAATGAATGGAGTATAGACTCATTAAAGTAACTTGAGGGGTTTGACTTTAGCCTAGGTAGGGGTATGAGACTCTACCTATGCCTTGCACTAGTTTGCCTTGATAGGAACTTTGAGGAGTTAATATTATGTATATGGATGATGATATAATGTAAATGACTTTATATGTTTAATAAGATGCTTATGAATATGAAATTGGTTATCATTGTTAAAGAAAGAATACTATATGAGATGGAAGACGTGCTATGTGAAGTGAATTGCTAATTATGATCTTTAGTAGGTTACTTGATTAAGTAGGGTTATGGGGCTTTGCTTGGTCATTGCACTTTTGGCTTCTTAAGGATTATTGTTGGTTGGTTTGCTTTGATCTTTACATTATTTACTCTTATTCGTGTTTGTGATGTTATTACTTGATGATAGAGTTATAAGAGATTATGGGTTTAAGTGTGATGATATGCGCATGATATAATTAACTTGTTTAGTATGTGCAAAGAAATTGGTTTAAGAGACATGATTTCATTAAATGTACCTTTTTAGCATACTTTGTTGGTATTTGTGCATATGGTCTCATACTTAGTACATCTGGCGTACTAACCCCATTCTCTCCCTTTTTCCCAAACATTTTAGGTTCCGGTCGTTGAAGTTGGTTTGAGGTGATTGGAAGGAAGACTTGGATATTCTATTATCCAAGTGGTAGGTCATCATTTTCCCGAGGACAATGCCAATATTCTCTTTACGAAGTTACTTAATTACTACAACTTTTGTATTGACTCTATTTCCTATTTGAGACAAAGTTGTGTACAGCCTATATGTGGCTTACTTTTATTGATGTAGGGCTATGGCCAATGTTGTTGTTGTCATTTAGATGGTTTATGAGATGAGACGGATTTATGACTCTATTTCTTTACTATATAAGTGTGTGAAATAAAAGTAGAAGACTATGTAATCTTCTTATACGAACGAGTCTATGTATACTCGATATTATTATGATTATGTGTATGTAGAGGTCTATGTAAACCTCCAATTATATGTAGTTGAAAAGTTTTAAATTCTTACGTATTTTTAATCAATGAATGCAATGATGTAAGACTAAGAGGCTCGTCTTAGTCCTCAAAGAGGACGCCGACGCCGGTTACATCTAGGGGGTAAACCCGGATGTGACAGATGATGTAGTGTACATGATGTGGTCTTGATCCTATGATGGTTGAATCATGGTTTCGTCTATGTTAGTATACTTTTAGCTACTTACCAATATATGAATTGTGTGTTAAATATGAGTATTGATCAATGATGATCAAAGCTTGGTGAATTGGTGAGATTGCTCTACTTATCTACTTTTCTATAGAATTGCTAGTTGAATTGGCCTTGTATGGCATTGTGTGGTATGGTCCACTTATGGTGGAAGTGTTTACTTTCTTGTCAATCATTCTATATGTTGATCATGGCTTTTAAGGCAAGTTATGTATTATGAATGGTGGTTATGATGATGACACAATGTGAAGTACTATGCCTAGTCTTTCAATCTAGAATCATGTTCTAGGTGTTGATGGTGTCTTCTATATTTGAATGAAGTTGTTAGGTTAGGTTTAGGTTCTGACATTGATGAAGTCTTAAATGGTTAATGACCCTTACCTATGTACCCTATATGAATGTGTGATCTTAGCCAATGTTAGGAGTCTTGGATGCATATGTTAAAGTTGTCTTGTCTCATTTGCTATTATGTGGTGTGTGGTCTATGCTTGAATGTGCATTGTGGTATTAAGAGGGTGGCTGCCTCAATGTGATATTCATAGCCATTATGTAATCATGTTGACCAATGTACACACACTCACACCTCATGCATTCTTATAAGTAGTATAGGTTCATGGTGTCTAATGAAAGGATAATTCTCATATGCACTAAGTCTACTACTATGCATGTAAAGTATGTGTCCATGAAATATTTTATGTATCTTAACTAGGATGACTTGATAGGTGTACTAGTGTAGGCAATGGTATGGGCCTTTGCCTATACATTACACATATGTGCCTTGATAGGATAGTTCCTAGGTTGATTATATATGTACATGAAGATGACTGCATGCTTAAGCTATGAACATGTCTTGTATACTACTATGTCAAGTATATGATATGATGAAGTATGAATATGCATAGTGTCTAAATGTGTTTATATGAAAGGATTTCTAGTATAGCTACACCTATACACTTATGCATGAATGAAGGGAAGTATGAACATGTGTGGGTCAAGAGTGCTTATGTGAAAGGTTTGCTTACATATATGTACACATACACACACATGAAAGCATATCTATAATGCTTGTATAATTATCTAGTTAAGAGGGGGTCTCTTTAAAGGTATTCTCAATTGTATCCTAAACTAGATTATGCTTGAATATGCTATGTCCATGTGAAAGGTTTGATCACATGATTTAGGTTGATGAAAGGACAGTCTCATCTATAACCTATGAGCTATGTATATGAGGAGTTAGACCTCCTAAAGACATTTTTATGAAGTAAAGTTAATGAAGACTTTCAATTAAGGGAACTTATGTCACGACCCGCAAGTACCCCCTAGAAGTTAGGAAGAACCCTTGGGTCATGACTGGGCATACTTGACCCTTTGGGGTCTTGTACAAGCCCTTTAACTATCGTTCATTACATAAGACATGAAAAGTAGTGCGGAATTAAAACTTTTCACGACATTTAATATAAAAAGGAAGTCTTTCATAAATACTAAGAAAACTCATCGTCACAAGCCAACTTAAAGACACGACATAATATCTTAGGGACAGGGCCCTTTACATTGAAAGAAGTACATAATAAATCTTTAAATAAATAAACTAAGAAAAGGACTATGCCCTCGGATATGTGAGGACATACTTTGTCTTGAGAGAATATTTCCCAAGCTTGTCTTCTAAACTTCAACCTTGCTTTCAAAACCAATACTTATAAAGTATAGAAAAGTATGGGGTTAGTACAAATAATGTACTATGTATGGCATATGCAAAAACATGAAAAAAGGGACATTTTAGTAAAATAAGATTTCATGCCAAATATATAAAACATTCATGAACTTAGAAATAAAAAAACATAAGAAACATCATTTAACACATAGAGAAGGATTTTCATAGTTTTAACAAAAAGAGACACTTTACAGTAAGCCTTCCAAATTTTTACAGTAACCTACTGTAACATTACAGTAAACCAAACTAACTCCAAAACAGTGAACTCCCAAGATATTGCCAAGAGGAAGTGAACTCATTTCCATAGGAGTTTCCCTAACCGAGGTTATCCTAAGACTCCCCAAGGTAAGACATGAAGGAAACACCCATACACCTCCTTCAATGCACACCAAGGAGATCCTTAAGACTATCCATCATAGGCTTACTCCACTCGGGAGAACAAGTCACCACTCAATAACAAGACATTAGAAGAGCACTCAAGAAACACACAAAGACCTACCTTTCGGAATGCCTACTTAGTGCAATGAGTAGATGGCGTCCCATTCCACCACCTACCCTAAGTAGTACACTCTTTTAGAAGGCTTGACACCAAGACTCCCCTTTCGCAAGGTCTACTTAGTGCAATGTATAGATAGCGTCCCATACCACCACCTACCCTAAGTAGTACGTTCTTTTAGAAGACTTAGTTCATTCAATTCATATAAGACTCACCAAGACTCCCCTTTCGGAATGCCTACCTAGTGCAATGGATAAATAGCGTCCCATTCCACTACCTACCCTAAGTAGTATACTCTTTTAGAAGACTTATCACTTTCATTACTTTTGTGGGGGTTATCTTAACCGACATAGACCATTAGAGCTAAACATGGAATCCCGATACTTCTCTTATCGGAGAAGGGTCCCCTCACTTGCCTAGAGTGAGGTCTTACTTTTAGCTTTTACATGGATTTCCCAATAGCTACACCTATGCGGGCGCATAGTTAAGGGATAAGGAGATTGCTACTAAGTAACTCATTCTCTACTAACGAGGAGTACTCATCTCAAGAGGTACATTGGAATACAAATTCTCAACTCACGAAGTGTAGCCACCCCTTCTTCATATCCTATCGGTTCTAGGCATAACTCCCCAAGGATTCTCAACATTCGTTACTTAAGGTCATGGATAACTTTTGGACACCACATCTCAACTCACGAAGGGTATCCATACTCTAACCTACATTAGAAAGCTCTTGGGAATAGTGAGGTTGCTACTAAACACTTCTTCTCAACTCACGAATAGTGTTCACCCTAAGATTCCCCTTTTGACTTAACTTAGCTTCATTCATTCATTCAAGTGTGAGTGTGTGTACATGTGAACACACCTTGAACATAAGCATCATTTCATTTACATTTCATTCTATACATGCTTTGACCTTCTTTCATCACATCACACACTTTAACATGCTTCACATAATCATATAAGTCTTTTAGACATAATCCTTAGAATACTTTTAATAACAAGCTTCATGAAACACATTAACAATAACAACTTCATTTCCACCTTTATTCACATAATATGACTTCATGGCCTCATTCACAATACACAAGTAACTACACATTCATACAATTCAAGTAAACACCGCCACTAAGAAGGTGTACCATACCACTCAAGAGCATTTCATAATTAAAACTAAAAAACATAACCAACTTACCCTTTAATCCAAGATTCCATCACCTATAACATTTAATTCAAAAATTCATCATAAATTAGCCCTTAGGGAATTAGATAAATATCAATGACAACACAAATAAAGCAAAGCTCAAAGACTACAAAACCAAGCTCATTTAACCTATTTCTTAAGCCACAATTTGATAAATAGCTTTAACATGATTTCGTTGAATTTTTAGCATTAAAATCACTAAATAACCTTAGAAACATCATATTTGAATCATTAGAAACGTTTTCATGCAAGACCCATATTTAGAGTTAAAGATAGAAGAAGTTAGGGTTGAAAACCATTTTTGCAAATTCATGACTCCTTGAATGCAAGAGAGTTCAAGGATGAATACCATACCTAAAAATATAAGAAACCCACTGATTTTGATGAAGCACAGAACCATCAATATCCCTCCTAGATCTTCTTGACTTTTAGCTTCCATGGTGACTTGAGAGAGTCTTTTAAGCAAGAAGGGTTTTGGGTTTTAGGAAATGGAGTCTAAAATTAGGTCTTAGGGTTTGGAACTCTTTAATGCCTAAATAACCCTAAAAATGACTTCCTAGGTCCATAAAGACTTGGGGTGAATTTACCAAACATCCCAAATCATTACAGGAAAAGTAGCTTTTTGGACAACCTTCAATCGACGGATGCAACCAACGGACCGTCTGTCCATCAACGGTCCGTTGGTGGGGTTTCGTGGGTGTACACTTAGCTTCATTTGAATCCTGGATAGCCTAAATTGCAGGTCCAAACGATGGGGAAAGTCGACGTGCCATTGGTTGGACCACTGGCCGTCGTTTGCCCTCGTTGGTGGACACTGCCAAGGCAGTTTTGCGTCCTTCTCTAGGGTACCTTGTGGGTTCTAGGTGGGGTAATACCCGGAATTTAAACCCCTAAACATAGTATTATAGGTATTAGTAACATCCCACACCAATTTCAAACAAAACGAACACGTAAAACTCACTCAAATACATGAGAACACACAAGCACTATTTAAGGCATATCTTCCGAACATCATAGACGTTCTTGGACGTTTGACCTCGAAACTTAACCAAAATTCAACACTGCCTAAGCACACTAATATAACTCATTTTAACATAAAATTAACTCAACAAACATTCACGAAGCTCTAGTTCACCTTAGTTCATTTTAGGGTGTTACAACTTAACTTAGCACCGAGTGAACTTGAAGATGAGGGGTGCCCTTTCCCAAATTTGGGAAAGTTTTTTCACCATAGTGATCACGAGGTGGATAACTAAAATTCCTCAATAGTCGCAAAGAGGGTTTTCATATATTCCTCCAGGTTTTCATAACTATGTTGCCCCATAGGACCTAGCTAGTGGGTCCATCTAAAATGCTAGAATGTTATTCATGTCTTACCTTGGTGTGAGGGGATGACACCAAATTCCATGTGTGGCTTACATGGTCTTATTGTCGGTTAAGGATATAGTTTCCTTAAAGTAAAATGGACAATTGAAGTAAAGAAATGAACCCTAACTAGGATAACCTAAGGGAAGGTTCTTAGTGTAGGTAAGGGTATGGGACTTTACCTATGCATTGCACAAGTAGATCTTGAAGGGAGTTCTAGGAAGGTGTTCTGTATGTATATGCCTATATATATGTCTTTTATGCATAACATTATGGTATTGACTTATTTGCATGATAATATGCATTGGATGAGTCTTATAGTGTCTATATGATGAAGTCTTACTCTAGATGCATAATGTTGGTCTGTTCCCTATGTGATGAGGACTTACTTGACATGTACGAAGTTTTCTATACTTGTCTTGATGATATATGGAGTATATGATTATTGTAGTCTCTTTATAGGTTTACTTAGTATGTGTGAGCTTGTGGGACTTCACATGTACATTGCACTAGTAGACTTAGATTGGGATTATGAGTAAGGTCTTCTGATGTCTTATGAATGAAGTCCAAGTATGTGTTGTTGACTATTGCCTATAATGATGTTATTGGTAGTGTTTACTTACATGATATCTTGGAATAAGCCTTATATGAAGTTCATGCATTATGTTGAGTCATATGTGAAACTTATATTGTCATGATATTCTAAGCTTCTATATATATGTATATATGTTTGATGATTAATGAAGGTTGTATGTATGATTTACTTGTGGCTTAAGGTGATGCTTGAGTGTGGATAGTGTAATGGGACATTATCTATAAATTGAACCAAGTATCACTAGAGGGTTATTTTGGAAGTTAAGGAGTTATGAAGAAAAAGAGGTTACTGTGAATGAAAAGGAGCTTACTGTTAATGAAAAGTAGTTACTGTAAAGTGATGCTAAATGTGCCTTAAATGCAATGTATGGATTTATGTGATGTTATGACTATTGTATATGCCTAAATGAAGTATTTGAATTGTATGATGTTTATGGTATCAAAGTTTTATGAAGTTTTTAAAAAAGGCATGATGCATGGTTTCAAAGTAAAATGTCCCTTTTAAATGCATGTGTTTGCATGGTTGCCATACTTAGTTCATTCTTGTACTAACACCATTCTTCTTCACCTTTTTACACAAAGTGTAGGTTATGGATACTTAAAGGATGTCCCTAAGGTTAAAGGCTTGATATGTGTTTCCGAAGCTCAAGAAAAAGGGATCCTTAAGTTCAAGGATTTCCTATGTCATGTTTTATTCAAGTTATGTAATAGCTTAGTAATATTTTATATTGTAAGGGTCGTGTCCCTAATGTAGTCAAATGGTGTTGAGTATAGGATGGAAAAGAGACTTAGAGTCTAAATATGTAAATATGATATTTTATCTATAAATGGAAGTGATGTTCTAGCATATGATGTGCTATGCAAGTTTTAAATTTTCTGCTAAATTTACATATGACAATGCGATGAATGATAACTATGAGCTTGTATAAGACCTATGAGAGGTCAAGTACGCCATGTTACTTCTAGGGGGTGCTCTTCGGTCTTGACACTTACCTAAGGTTCACAAGAGTCTAAACGGTTCTTACAAGGCTTGACGAATCGTTAACCCTTTCGTGAACAAATTTATGACAATTTCTAGTAGCCTCCTTTTACCGTTGGTGACAATGATGGGCCGTGAAGTTTCCCGTGAAGGTCACCACGGCCCGTGGGACTGCTCGTGAAGAGTGGTTTGCACCTAGTTCTGCATTTCTTAGTCCAAATACTTCTTGCTCACATCAACACACAATGACTCTATAAAAGCAAAGAAAAATGAGGAAAAAAGCAAACTACCTATTACAATTACAATCTTGGGTTGCCTCCCAAGCAGCGCACAATTTAATATCGCAGCGCGACGCAAGTTACTTGATTACTCTGATTTCATCAAGTTTACATTCCTCCACTATCTTCACTTGTTCTGGAACCCTCAAGTATGCCTCGATTCACTAGAATTTTTCCTTAAACCTCTCACCCTTGTCATTCTCAAGCTCAATATCTCCTCACTGGAACGACTGAGTTAAAATTAAAAGGCCCAGACCATTTGAATCTCAGCTTCCTAGGAAACAGACAAACTCTAGAATTGAAAAGTAACATCAAGTCCTATGAGTGAAAGTTCACTTCCCAATATGCTTATCATGATAGAACTTCATCATCTCCTTGTATAGTGCATACCTCTCATATGATTTCAAGCGAAACTCATCCATCTCATTAATTTGATCCAGCCTCATGTTTGCAATTTCACTCCAACTAATTCATCTTCTTCAAAGCCCAGATTGCCTTATGCTCAAATTCAAATAACAAATGACATGCCTTTCCAAACACCAATTGATATGGAGACATACCAATATGCGTCTTCAAAGCTGTGTGATATGCCCATAGAGCATTATCTAACTTTTTTGCCCTATCTGTTGTGTTATATTCATTGGTTTTGCCAGAATCACCTTTATTTCAATATTAAACACCTCCACTTGGCCACTGGTATGCGGGTGATAAGGTGGTGCCACCTTGTGGTATTTAACCACATATTTTGTAACATTCCAGAAAATGTACTCATCTAGTGAAGAGCCTATTAGATTTTAAGAATAGGTTTTGAGGTACATAGGCATCCCAATGCCCAATATTAAGTAATATTGGGCCTGTTAGAGGATACTGGCTTAAGGGTGTAAGCCAATTTCTATATACATGAAACACACTTTGATGTTCAAATGCTCCAATCCAAGCTTATTTAGGAATTGTAACTGCAATGAAGACCCTAAGCTAAAATAATCTCTTCAATTCTTAGCCTCATCGCTTACTCACATTAGTACTAGGCATCCAAGTGTCAAGCCTAAGTACCGTAGCATATATCATTTTTAAATGATCTTGTAGATTAAGCAGTGCCCAAGGGAATAGTAAGTATCCTTGGATAAGAAGTGAACTTTCCAGAAGTGCACGGTTAGGGAAGTGCACACAACACATGTGCTACCAACGACCGAGAGACAAGCCTAACCAATTCGGTTAGGGCAGTTAGGGGGCAGGCGTATCGGATTAAGCCAAGTGGGGACGAGCCTCCTAACTAATTCTAGGTTCTACCTAACTAACCTAACTAACTAACTAACTAACCTAGGACTAACTAAAATTAACTAACTAAGGTGCCCGAAATCCTAAAACCTAACCGAATAACTAACTAAGGAAACATCCTAGTACCTAACCCAGGATGGTCCAAAGGGGTTGGTTATGGTCCTAACGACTTAGGGGTACTTTAGTAATTACCCTAGTCACTTAATTAATTAATTTAGCAACTTAATTAATTAATTTAATTCCTAGTCAAACCCGAGACCCTAAGTCAAATGTTCTCCTAGTTGTAGTCAATTTAGGAGGGGCGTTTTAGGGAATTTAAGTGGAGGGACTTTAGGATAATTCTTGGGACATCTATATATTGATATTAGGTCAGTTTTAGACCACAATTACACGTCCCAAATCAGAATCAAACGAAATTATCTTAATCTCTCAAGAACGCTCTCTTTTCCAAACTCCATTGAAGAACAAGAAAAGCTTAAGGAATAAGACGAAGGTTTCGAAGTATCCAATCAGATTTCGTGAATTATTCATCTATAAGGTATGTGTTTTAACTCTTGGTATTCCTTTTCCCAAGAGGTCCTTTCAAGATAAATTTTCAAGAACATCGAATACTAGGGTTTTTACTCTACAAAACGAATTTTCTTCCTAACCCAAGATTTATGTTTTTCTATGAAAAGTAAACATTTTCTATACTTGATTTCACATGAATTGTTGAGTAATTGATTGATAATGTTTGAATGTCGTGTGATACATGTTCTTTCTCTATGTGATGGTTTCGAATGGGTTGTTTTTCGAATGGGTTGTTTGATAACGTGAAAACGTTAGGGTTAGAATGTAAGGTTTGAATGAACCCTTTAATGACCCGTTTACCTTCTCCTATGCTATGCATTGATCTTGTACATGATTTTATGAGTTGTTCTTGATTATGTCATTGAGTATTTCATTGTGTATGTTATGAATATTTCATGATGAATAAGGTTCTTAGAAGCAAGAGGTAAGTCTTCTAAAATTGTGATTACTCTAAGATGTTTATGCTAGCCCACAAGTCATGATGCTATATTATGAAAGTATATATGATGTTGCTATGTGAATATGCTGGATATGAACATGTACATTTTGAGATTATGATAAGAATATGAAAATGCAAGTTATGATACTCTCTTGTATGCTTTACACAAGATGATTATTCTCAGAAAAAGAAAGGTTACGATGAAAGGACAATTCTCATCTAAACTAAAAGAGCTCATGATCATGTTATAAAAGGAGATAATCTCCTATGACCTATGATAAGTTTATGATAAAAAAAAACTTAAAGGTTATTTCAAGAAAAGGGACTTAAGCTAAGCACCGATGACTAGATATGGGAAGTGTCCCTTCCCCAGCGGGAAGGTTGGTTCACAATGATTCTCATGAGATTGAGGCTGCCATGTAATGTGGAACTATGGGTCTCTAATACATCTCCTAGTTCTTGAACTATGCTGCCACCATATGATACTAGCTAGTGGATCCACCTAGAAAGCTACGTCATGTTCGGTTCTACTTTGGTAGGTAGACCACCTCTTTTCGGTGTGGGGAAGACACCGGATTCCATGTTTAGCTCACATGGTCTATGTAGGTTAATGCCTATGTTCCCTCATGTAAAACAAAAGACAAGTAAACGAACGTTCACTAGGGTGACTTGAGGTGTTGGCTTAGTATAGGTAGTGGTATGGGACGCTATCTAGACATTGCACAAGTTGACTCTAAGGGAAGTCCTAGGAGATTGTTCTTATGTGATATGATGATATGAAATATATATGTTTATGATATATGATGTTACTCTTACATGAATGTTGATCCTTATAATGAATATGTTATTTAGTTATATTGTTATATGAAGCAAAGCTTTACTTATGGTCTCCTATCTTATCTACTCGGTTATGTGGGGTTATGGGGCTTTACATTACCATTGCACTTGTAGGTTGGGGATGGGATCAGTGGTAAGTGTTTTGTATGTTATGTTTATATGATTTATTGAATATAAATTTTTAATGTGACGTTATGAGAATATACCTTCGATTATGATCATGCTTTAAGTGATGGAATCGTTACTTGTATATGTTATATGGTATGTGCATTGAAGAGTTTCATATGACTTAGCATGTTTTCTAAAGAATGATAAATGATCCTTTTTCATGCATGTCCCTATGTGTTATGTGCATATACCCATACTTAGTACATGTGGCATGCTAACCCCATTACTTTATTTTACTACAACTGTAGGTTCCGGCCATTGAAGTTAAAGAGGTCGATTTGAAGAAGCTTGGAAATCTTTCTCAAAGTCATGGTAGGTCCTCATGTTCGGGACGCTATCACTTATTTTTCATGCCTATGAAGACTTAGTAGTTTCTAGAATACGTTATTCCGTTATGTTCTTTCAATTCTTTTATACTAAGGCCTATATGGCATATTGATTATTATTGGCTTTGCACTCTTAAATGGTTTTATGTATGTGAGACAAGTTTTAGAACACCGTATGAATATTAAGTATGAAGTCTAAGTATACTTCAATCAGTATATTAAAAGTTTATAATCTTTCCGCAATTTTACTATCGCATGTTATGACGAATGCTAAGAAGAGGCTTGTCTGCGACCTCTGAGAGGTTAACGACGCCGGTCTCATCCGGGGTATGAAGTCTGGGTATGACATATTTCGCCAGAAGAGCACTAAATATCTTGTTTCAAAAATGGGAACAACCATCACCGATAATAGCTGTAGGTGAACCGCCATCAACATAATGTCATCATTCTTAGGCAAAACAAATGCTTTAACTATTTGGAGACATAGTCCACTACCACCAATATATACTTTTGCCCATAAAAGCTCAAAATGGTCAAAGAAATCAACTCCCTGCACATCAAATAAATATACCTCCACAATAGATGTCATGGGCAACTCATGGCGCTGATAGAAGGTTAAATATCACTAGCACATATCACAACTCCTTACTATATCTGTTGCATCCTGATGAATTGTTGGCCAATAGTACCTACTCTGAAGTACCTTGTGGGCTGTCTGAGCACCTCCATGATGTCCACCCATAGGACAGGAGTGACAAATCTCTAGGATGTGCAACATCTAAGCTTCATGGATGCATAGCCTGGTAATATTATTAGCATACACCCTGTACAAATAAGGTTCATCCCAAAAATACTTAACCACATTATCCATGTAAGACCCCCAAAATGAGTTAGGGTGTCTAGAGCCTCACATGTGCCTATAAGATTTTTAACATTTTAATTATGTTTTGATGTCATTTGGAAGTCAAAACGTTCAAGAACGTCAAAGATGTTCGAAAGTTATCCCTTGAGACGTGCATGTGTGACTTGAGTGTGCCTAGCATGTTTGGATGTATTGCGACTTTCATTTAATGCTCAAACTCGTTTGGAAGGTCCTTTACATGTTAAGGTGTGTATTTACGTTGGAAACATACGAGCACGACTATCCAAGGGCCCAGCAAGAGGCCCTCAAGGAGGACCCAAAGGCTGTCGAGACACTACCTTGGCAGTGTCAATCGACGAGCCCCAATCGATGCCTCGTGCTTGAGACGACACCCCGTCGATGGGTGGGTGGGGGGAGTATCTCAACACTTAGCCTTGTGAGAATGATCTCCCAATGTTCTGCCTCAGTCACCATTGACAGAGCAATAGGAAGGGCCGTCACTGCATCAACGCCCCATCGACTGGCGTCCGAAGGTGCTGCCTGCACGCTGCCATGCAAAGGGTGAATTGGGAAATTCAACCACGTCCCTAAATTACTATAGAAGGTTATTTTAAGTGTTTTTGGGTATTTTACGTTGATTTATAACATGAAAAACCCATACCCAATTCATTCTTCAAATTAGACTTTTCCCTCTCTGAAAGAAACCTCTCTAGAAACCTCCATTGAGATGAAGCTCAAGAACAACTTGGAGCTTGGATTCTCATGGATTATTCATCATGATTTCGTGGTTATATATTACAATAAGGTATGGTGATCCTTCATCTTTAGATAATCTTCTATCTAAAGAGCTCTTTCCAATGTTTTCAAAGAAGTTTCATAATCAAATTGTGTATTCTTCAATCTAGCCGTTAGTTCTTTCTCAAAATGTTTTCAAAAGCATTTTTATGATGAATTGATGATAATGTACTGATTTTAAAGTCAAATTCAATCAAATTTCATGATGAACCCGTGTCCCCTTCAATTTTCAAATTAGCTTATGTTATGGGCATTCTGATCTTGATTATGTGTTGGTTGAATTGTGATTCTATTATGTTAAATTGACTATATCTACTGCCTATTATGTATATTGATGGTGAATTTTTGTTGAGTGATACATGTGGATCAAGGTTTGAAGGTTTGATTGAGATTAGCCTATGATTCTTCTATCTTCTATAGATTGCTAATGTAGTGTATTCATTGTGATCTCGATATTATGGCAATTGAAGTAGGAATTCATTTACGTTATTATATATTTATCTACTGCCCTAGATTTTTATTATTGATGAATTATGAGTATTGATCATTGATGATCAAAGCAAGGGAGATTTGGTAGGATTGCTATTCCTCTACTTTTCTATAGTATTGTTGATAGAATTGGCCTTGTATGACATTGTGTGGTATGGTCCACTTATGGTGATGGTGTTTACTTTATTGTCATTATATATGTGTTGAATATGGACTTGATGAGTGTGTGGTTATGATGGTCACACTATGTGAATCTTATGCCTAGTTTCTGCTCTAGTAATGACCTAGGTTGTGTTGCTAAGGTTACAAACATGTGAATGACTATGTTAGGGTTGGTTTAGGTTCTTCCATTGATGAGCCATAATATTTAATTAACCCTTACCTATGTACCCCTATATGAATGTGTGATTAGGTAATGTTAGGAGTCTTGAATGCAAGTGTTGTAGGTACCTTGTTCCTATGCTAAATTGTGATGTGCGGTCTATGCTTGAATGTGCATTGTGGTCCTAAGAGGGTGGCTGCCTCAATGTGTTGTTGATAGACATAGGTGACATTTTAACCAATTCACACACACTCACACTTCATGTATGCTTATAAAGTAGTATAGGTTCATGGTGTCTAATGAAAGGGTATTCTCATGTGCACTTGTGTCTACTACTATGCATGTAAAGCTTATGTCTATGAAGTACGCTATGTATCCCTTAACTAGGATGACTTGATAGGTGTACTAGTATGGATAAGGGTATGAGACCTTATCTATGCATTGCACATTTTTGCCTTTATAGGATAGTTCCTAGGTTTGTGATCTATATACATGAAACATGAATGCATGAGTATGTTATGAATATGCATACTGTCTAAATGTGTTTATGTGAAAGGATTGCTCATGTAGTTACACATATACCCTTATGCATGAATAAATTAAAATATGATTATGTGTGGTGTAAAGCTGTTATGTGAAAGGTTTGCTCACATGTATGTACACACACAGACATGTATGATGATCTAGTCAATGGAGGGGACTTTAATGGTGTTATCAAGTGTACCCTAAACTAGATGGTGCTTTACATATGCTATGTCCATGTGAAAGGGTTTCTCACATGAATTAGGTCGATGAACTCTCATCTATGGCCTATGAGCTAAGCATATGAGGAGTTAACTCTCCTAAGCCTACATTTTATAAAGTAAAGATAATAATGGATTTTCAATAAAAGGAACTTAGCTTTGCACTGAGAGGTCTCAATGTGGGAAAGTAGGTTCACCATAATTCTCATGAGGTGGATAACTACAATGCCTCAAAAGGCATAAAGAGGGTTTTCATAAGTGGATAACTACAATGCCTCAATAGGCATAAAAAGGGTTTTCATATATACCTCCAAGTTCCATAAACTATGCTTGCCCCATAGGATCTAGCAAGTGATATCACTTAGTATGCTAGCATGTGTTAATGTTCTACTTTGGCTAAGTAGAGCACTTTCCCTTGGTGTAAGTCTCTACAACACCAAATTCCATGTTAGCAGCCATGGTATTATTGTCGGTTAAGGCTATAGTTTCCCTAAAGTAAAATGGACAATGGAAGTAAATTAAGGACCCTAACTAGGATAAAGTAAGGGAAGTTACTTAGTGTAGGTGAGGGTATTGAACTTTACCTATGTATTGCACAAGTAGCTCTTGAAGGGTGTTCTAGAGAGGTGTTCTGATGTATGTGATTATGTATATTTCCTTATGCATGACATTGTAGTGTTGTCTACTTGTTGTGAATTTTCATGGTATGAGTCCTAATATGTTTATATTAAGAGGTCTCTTCTTATGTGCATAATGTTAGTATTGGTGAATATATGATGAAGGTATTACTTGAGATGAATGAATTGTTGATACTTGCTCTGTTGTTGTATGAAGTGAATCGTTAAGGCTTGTGGTCTCATGATAGGTTTACTAAGAATGTATGAGGTTATGTGGCTTCACATGTACATTTCACTAGTAGAATTAGATTGGGGTTGTGAGTAAGGGTCTTATAGTGGCCTATGTGAAGTGGAGTTAACATATGTGCAATGTGACTATGGCTTACTGTAATGTCATTAGGGTCTTGACTTAAATGTGTTTATGATGTACTATACGTCTATGAATGTATGTGTTGAGTTAGGAAGACTATATGTATGATTTCTTCGTGGTCTTAAGGTGATGCTTACATTATCTATACATTGCACCAAGTATCACTAGAGGGTTACTTGGAAGGTTAAGGAAATAAGAAGAAAAGGTAGTTCACTGTACAGAGAAATGTACTTACTGTAAAGTGGTGACTTATATGCCTTAAATGCAATGTATGATTTTATGTGATGTTATGACTATTGTATATGTCTAAAATAAGTATGCAAATGACATGATGATTATTGCAAGTTTTATGAAGTTTTCACAAAAAGGCATATTGCATGGTTTCAAAGCAAAATGTCCCTTTTAAATGCATGTTTTTGTATGGTTGCCATACTTAGTGAATTTTTGTACTAACACCATTCTTCTTTACCTTTTTACACAAAGTGTAGGTTATGGATTCTTAAAGGATGTCTATAAGGTGAAGAGCTTGATATGTGATTCCCAAGATCAAGGAAAGGAATCCTTAAGTCCAACAATTTCCTAAGTCATCTGTTACTGTAAACTTTTGTAATAGTTTAGTTAATGTTTTATGTTGAAAGGGCTGTGTCCCTATTATACTCTAATGATGTTGAGTCTAGGATGAAAAAGGAGACTAAGGTCTGCAACTATGTATTATGAGATTTTATATACATATAATGGAAGTGATGTTTGTAACACCCTAAAATGAACTAAGGTGAACTAGAGTTTCGTGAATGTTTCATGAGTTAGTTTTGTGTTAAAAGGAGTTATATCGATATCCTTAGGCAGTGTGTAAAGTTTGATTAAGTTTGGAGGTCAAACGTTGGAGAACGTCTATGACGTTCGGAAGATATGCCTTAGAAAGTACTTGTGTGCAAATTGATGTGGGATGTTCCTAAAACCTAGACGACTATGTTTAGGGGCTTAACGTCCGGGTAAAACCCCACCTAGGACCCAAGAGGGGCCTTAGAGAAGGGACCAAGACTTAGACCCAAAACTCCCTAGACAGTGTCCATCAATAAACCAATGGATGGCCAGTTGACCAATTGACGGCTCGTCGACTTGGTCCTTCGATTGGACCTGAAGGCCTGAAAATCTTGAAGGTTGCAGACCCAACCAAAGAACCACCACCAACGGTGCTTCGATGGACAAACGGTCCGTTGGTTGGAGTTGTTGGTGCTGCTGCCAAAAGCTGTAAAAAATTCTGCTTTGGCTTGGGTTGTTTGGTAAATTCAACCCAAGTCTTTTATGAACCTTGAGTGATATTTTAGGGTCTTCTAGGTATATTAAGATGTTTTTAACCCTAAGACCTAATTTTAGACTTCATTTTCCTAAAACTGAAAACCCTTCCCTTAAGAAAACTCTCTCAAACCTCCGTAGAAGCTAGAAGTCAAGAAAGTACTAGGAGGGCTGTTGGTGGTCGATTTATTCATCAAAAATAAGTGGGGTGTCTTCTATTTGAGGTATGTTAGTCATCCTTAAACTCTCTTACATTGAAGGATTCATTTCTAAAAGATTTCAAAAAGGGTTTTCAAACTCTATCTTCTTCTATCTTTGATTCTAAATATGGGTCTTCCATAAAAATGTTTTAAATGATTCAATAATGATGTTTCTAATGTTAGTGTGTGATTTTAATGTAAAACCTCAATGAAAACATGTTAAAGCTTTTTACCAAATTTTGACTTAAGGAATGGGTTAAATGAGCATGGTTTTGTAGTCTTTGATCTTTGGTTTCCTTGTGTTGATATTGTTGTTTAGCTACTGCCCTAAGGGATATTTTATGATGAATTGTTGAGTAAATTGTAAATTGGTGAGAAATCTTTGGAAGAATGGTAAGTTGGTTTCATTGTTAACTCTTTATGAAATGCTCTTGAGTGGTATGGTCCACCTTATTGGTGGCAGTGTTTACTTGATGAATTTGGATATACTTGGTATGTATTGTAAGTGTGTCCTTGAAGGCCCAGTGTGTGAAATGAAGTGATAACAAACATGGTTCTTGTAATGTGTATTATGAAGCTTGAATTGCATGTTTTGCTTACATTATGCCTAAATGAAGTAAGTGTATATGTTGAGCATGTTAAAGTGTGTAATGTGATGAATGAAGGTCTAAGCATGTATAGAACATAATGTAAATGAAATAATGCTTATATGCAAGGTGTGTTCACATGTACACACACTCACACTTGAATGAATGAATGAAGTTAAAAATTGTGATTAAGGGGAGTTTTGGGGTGAACACTCTTTGTGAGTTGAGAAGAAGTGTTTAGTAGCAACCTCATTATATTCCAAGAGCTTTTTAAGATAGGAGGATGGATACCCTTCGCCAGTTAAGATGTAGTGTCCACTAGTTATCCTTAACCTATAATATAAAATATTGAGAATCCGTGGGGAGTAATGCCTAGCACCGAGAGGATATGAAGAAGGGGTGGTTACACTTTGTGAGTGGAGATGTTGTATTCCAATGTACCTCTAGATATGAGTACTCCTCGTTAGTAGAGAATGAGTTACTTAGTAGAAATCTCCTTATCCCTTAATTAGGCGCCCGCATAGCTTTAGCTATTGGAAATCCATGTAAAAACTAACAGAATGACCCTACCCTAGGCAAGTGGGGATACTTCATCCGATAAGTGTAGTATCAGGATTCCATGTCTAGCTCTCATGGTCTATGTTGGTTAAGCTAACCCCCACAAAATAATGAAAGTACTAAGTCTTCTAATGGAGTGTACTACTTAAGGTAGGTGGTGGAATGAGACACTATCTATCCATTGCACTAGGTAGGCATCCGAAAGGGAAGTCTTGGCGTGTCTTATATGAATTGAGTAATATAAGTCTTTTAAAAGAGTGTACTACATAGGGTAGATTGTGGAATATCACGCCATCGATTCATTGCACTAAGTAGGCATTCGGAAAGGGAAGTCTTGGTGGGTCTTATTTGATGTGTTTGAGTGTTCTTCTAATGTCTTGTTATTGACTGGGAACTTGTTCTCCCTAGTAGAGTAAGCCTATAATAGGTAGTCTTAAGGATCTCTTAGGTGTGTATTGAAGGAGGTGTATGGGCGTTTCCTTCATGTCTTACCTTGGAGAGTCTTAGGATAATCTTGGTTAGGAAAAATCCTACGGAAACGAGTTCACTTTCTCTTGGCTTGACCTTGGGGGTTCACGGTGTCTTGATTGGAATATGGTGTGCTTGATCTAAGGGAACCCTTAATGGGCACTAAGTGGGAGTGGTAGTATGGGATGCTACTCAAACATTGCACTTAGTGTAACTTATAAGTCCTATTGGAGTAGAGCACCTAGGTGAAGTTCTTAATGTACGAATGCTCCTCTATTGTCTAATTATTAATGTGTGGACTTGTCTCCCAAGCAAGGTAAGAATGGTTGGTGGTCTTAAGGATCACTTGGTTAGGGAAACCTCTAAGGAGATTGGTTCACTGTTTTGGGATTAAATGTGTTCTCTGTAATGCTAACGGGGTTCACTATAACTTTTGGGTAGCTTACTGTAAAATTGTCCCTTTTGTTAACCTAAGTAAACCTCATGCTCTGATACCAAGTAAACCTCATGCTCTGATACCAAGTTTGTCACATCCGGGGAGCACCCCCTATAACCGGCGTTGTCGTCCTCGAAGAGGACTAAGACTGGACTCTTAGCATTCTCATTACATATCATAGGTTAAAAGTGCAGAAAAATTTAAAAGTTTCATCTACATCCACATCATGAGGTTTACATTGACCTGTCACTTACACTTAACATATACATATGAAGTTTACTTAGACTCCTCACATAGGAAACTTACATATGCTTCTACTTTTATGTCACATATACAATATACAAGATATAGAGTCTAATAGAGATGTCTCATATAAAACAATCTAAGTCGGAATAGAACAATTCGGGCATAACCCTTACATAAATGTATAATTGCCACTTAGGGCTTACAAAAATTTCTTGAACAATAGAGTGAAACAAATGTCTTTAGACTATAGCAAGTCACATAGGTAGAATGAGAAAAGAAATCATCCTCGGATCTTGAGGACATACCCACACTTGGAGGAATGATCTAAGCCTTCCTTGCAAATTGGTCACGAACCCTTTAACGACCAGAACTTAAAATATTTGGGAAAAAGGGAGAAATAGGGGTTAGTACATCACTTGTACTAAGTATGGAAACATATTCACACACGACTTAGAAATCATGCTAAAGGGACATGTTTTCAAAACCATGCCATGTTACTTTGAAAAGCCTTATGCATAACCAAGAACACACATAAGACAATAATCATATATTCTCTAAGACAATAGCATATTCAATACAAGACCAACATCCTCATGTAAATTCAAGTAAACATATATAATATCATATTATAGCACATGACCAAAGTAAATCCAACATCACGTTATAACAATAAGGCATGTAAAAGAGTTCATAAAATTACAACATAGGCAAGACCCTTACTCATAACCCCTTACAAAGCTTACAAGTGCAATGGCCAAGTTGTAACACATCGAAAATTCAAGATGTATTTTAAAGTCTAACATAAGTGTCATAAGGTATAGATACTTTTTTAAGGTCCATGTTAATGAATATAAGTCATTTAGGAAGTCTAGAAACAAAAATGTCTAAGAACGTCCATGACGTCCGAAAAATAGTTCAATGAGGTACTAGCGTGCCTTGACCTATTTGACTAGCTTTTAGGAGTCAGAAATTTATGAAATTTGGTGGAAGGGTTATAACATGTGTTTAAGACGATCATGGTCGAAACTTCTGGGTACGACTCCCCAAGGACCAACCTAGGGCCCTTGAGGAGGACCCTTGTAAGTGGAGTCCAACAATGCCTTGGCAGTGTGCACCCACGAGAGGCAGACGACGAATCATGTGTTGATCGACGGAGCGTCGTTTCATCCGTCGACCAAAACTTAACCAAACTTCTGTAGAGGCTCACCTGCACAGTCTCTAACCAAGACTACGGCTGTGCAGTACGGAGGGAGGGACTGACCGTCGATGGAACAACGATCCGTCGATCGTGGTCTCGTCGATAGGGCCTGTAATTTCCTGCATGTTTTTGACTAAGTCTTAATTAATTAATTAAGGGGTTTAGTGGTTATTTAGGGATTAAGGGAAGTATAATTAACTTAATTAACCTCCATATAAAGACCCCAACCCCATTAGATTAATCACAACTCACAAAATAAAACTCTATTCCTTCTCTCTCTTTTCTCTCTCTAGTGAAGAACTCCATTGAAGACCAAGCTAGGGGAGGGTTTTATGGGCTGTAAAGGGAAGAATTCACCATCAATTATTCATCAAACGTTAAGGTATGTGATCTAATTAACCTTTAAGACTTCTTTCCTCAAATGGTTCCTTCAAACTATTTTCAAAAGTTTAGTTTGAGGTGGTGTTGCAAGCACTTAAAGAACATCAATTGTTTGTTGAGTACAACAAATGTGAGTTTTGATTGAGGTCAGTGGCGTTTATTGGACATATAATCTCTAGTGAGGGAGTTGAGGTTGATCCAAGGAAATTGGAGGAGGTGAGAAGTTGGCCTAGACCATTGACTCCAATCGACATTAGTAGTTTCTTGGGTCTAGCGGGTTATTATTGGAGGTTTGTGGATGGTTTTGCGTCCATTGCATCTCCCTTGACTAGTTTGACCCAAAAGAGTAAGAAGTTTGAGTGGTCGGAGGCATGTGAGAAGAGCTTCCAAAACTTGAATGATAGGCTTACTTCAGCTCTGGTGTTGACTTTACCTGAGGGTACAAAGGGCTTCGTTGTGTATTGTGATGCATCTTAAGTGGGTTTGGGGTGTGTGCTTATGCAACATGGGAAAGTAATTGCCTATGCGTCTAGACAACTTAAGGTGCATGAGAAGAATTATCCCACTCATGATCTTGAGTTAGCGGCCGTGATATTTGCCTTGAAAATATGGAGGCATTACTTGTATGGTGTTCATGTTCATGTGTATATCGACCACAAGAGTCTCCAATATGTGTGTACTCAAAAGGAGTTGAAGCTCCGACAAAGAAGGTGGTTAGAATTGTTGAAAGATTACAACATGAGTGTTCTCTATCACCCCGACAAGGCCAATGTGGTTGCGGATGCTCTAAGTCGTATGACAATGGGTAATGTGTCTCATGTAGAGGAACCCAAGAAAAACCTAGTGAGAGATGCTCATAGGTTGGCTAGATTGGGGGTTAGATTGGAAGATTATCCAAATGGTGGTGTTATGGTTCATCATAACTCCGAGTCATCCTTAGTTGTTGAGGTGAAGTCCAAAAAACACCTTTATCAACCATTGATGGATTTGAATCGGTTCTTGGTAAGTTTAATGAGTCATTCTCCTTGGGGGGGGGGGGATAGTGTTTTGAGGTATAAAGGGAGGTTGTGTGTTCCCAATGTTGATGATTTGAGGAACCAGATTCTTGAAGAAGCTCATGGGTCCCGTTATTCCAATCATCCGGGGTCAACAAAAATGTATCATGACCTTAGGGATGTGTATTGGTGGGAAGGCTTGAAAAGGGACATAGCGAAGTTTGTTGCTAAATGTCAAAATTGCCAACATGTGAAAGCCAAACATCAAAAGCCGGGTGGTTTACTACAAGAAATCAAAGTTCCTACTTGGAAGTGGGAAGGCATCAATATGGACTTTGTGGTAGGTTTGCCTAAGACTCAAAGACAATATGACTCCATATGGGTTGGTGGATAGGTTTACAAAGTCCGCTCATTTTATTCCCGTCAAGTCTACTTATTCGGCGGAAGATTATGCTAGGATCTTCATAGATGAGTTTGTGTGTCGCCATGGTAATCCATTATCCATCATATCGGATCGGGGTGCAAAATTCACATCTAGGTTTTGGAGGTCATTCCAAGAAGAGTTGGGTACTAAGGTGAAGTTGAGTACCGCTTTTCATGCTCTAACGGATGGTCAAGAGGAACGCACTATTCAAACCCTTGAGGATATGCTTAGGGCTTGTATTATTTATTTCAAAGGGAATTTGGATAAGCATTTGCCTTTGGTGGAGTTTTCTTATAATAATAGTTTTCATTCATCCATCTCCATGGCTTCCTATGAAGACTTGTATGGTAGGAGGTGTAGGTCTCCTATTGGATGGTTTGAAGTGGGTGAGCCTTCGCTTCTTGGTCCCTATTTGATTTATAAGACTTTGGAAAAAGTTCATATCATAAGGAACCGGTTGCAAACGGCCTATAGTCGGCCAAAGTCTTATGCCGATCATAGGAGAAGGGATTTGGAGTTTGAAGAAGGTGATAAGGTGTATTTGAAAATTTTACCTATGAAAGGGGTGGTTAGATTTGGCAAGAAATAGAAGTTGAGTCCTCTTTATGTGGGTCCCTATTAAATCTTGCAAAGGGTTGGTAAGGTTGGCTATGAATTGAAACATCCTAGTGAATTGGCTTCGGTTCATCCGGTTTTCCATGTTCCATGCTTAAAAAGTGTATTGGTGATCCCGAGTCTATTCTTCCTATTGAGGGTCTTGGTGTGAAGGATAATCTTTTTTATGAGGAAGTCCCGGTTCAAATTCTCGATAGGCAAGTAAAGAAATTGAGGAATAAAGAGGTGGCTTCCGTAAAGGTATTATGGAAGAATCACCTAGTTGGGGGTTCAACATGGGAGACCCAGGCCGACATGAAGTCCCGTTAACCTTATCTATTTGATAACTAAGGTTAGTAGTTCTTACTAATAATGAAAATAATGATTAAAATAGAAGTTGCTTTGGTTTTTAGTGTAGTTTTGCAAAAGATGCATTTTTGATATCTTTACAGTGAATTACAATGAATGTGTATTTTGACTTGAAAAATTTGCAATTTTGCTTGTTTTGAGTTATGTTGTGCATTTTGATATGGTAAGTCTTTATGAAATGATATGTAGCAGGTTATTAAGTTGAAATTTGACATAATTGACTCATAAATGTTATGTTGAGCTCTTGTTGTTGTGAGAAGGATATTCCTCATAATGTAATGTTGAGCCGTATGTGTGATAATTGAGGTTTTGAATTGCCTTGTGTAGTTGATATGGTTGATGTTGTTATGTATTGTTGTTGGTTGTCCTGCTAGTATTGAGTCTATTCTTTCATTCAAAAAGGTTTTAGTGTCATTTGGGAACGAATGTTCCTAAGGGGGGGGGGGATAATGTAACACTTCAAAAATTCAAGACGTGTTCTAAATCCTAGCATAAGTGTCATAAGGTCTAGGTAATGTTTTAAGGTCCATGTTAATGAATATAAGTAATTTAGGAAGTCTAGAAACCAAAACGTCCATGACATCCGGAAAATAGTTCAATGAGGTACTAGTGTGCCTTGGCCTATTTGACTAGCTTTTAGGAGTCATAAATTCATGAAATTTGGTGGAAGGGTGTATAACATGTGTTTAAGACGATTCATGGTCGAAACTTCCAGGTAAGACTCCCCAAGTACCAACCAAGGGCCCTTGAGGAGGACCCTTGTAAGTGGAGTCCAACGCTGCCTGGGCAGTGTGTACCCACGAGAGGAAGACGACATAGCGTGTGTTGATCGACGGGGCATTGATGCCATCCATCGACCAACGGTTAGCCAAATTGTTGGAGAGCCTCACTGCAGAGACTCTGACCAAGACTATGGATGTGCAGCACAGAGGGAGGGCCTGGCCGTCGATGGACCAACGATCCGTTGATCGTGGTCTCGTCGATGGAGCCTGTAATTTCCTGCACGTTTTTGACTAAGTCTTAATTAATTAATTAAGGGGTTTAGTGGTTAGTTAGGGATTAAGGTAAGTATAATTAACTTAATTAACCCCCATATAAAGACCCCAACCCCATTAGATTAATCACAACTCACAAAACAAACTCTCTTCCTTCTCTCTTCTTTCTCTCTCTAGTGAAGAACTCCATTGAAAACCAAGCTAGGGGAGGGTTTTAGGAGATGTAAAGGGATGAATTCACCATAAATTCTTCATCAAACGTTAAGGTATGGGATATAATTCACCTTTGAGACCTCTTTCCTCAAATGGTTCCTTCAAAGTATTTTCAAAAGTTGAGTTTCCATGTGGGTCTTTCTCAATCTCGAAAATTATGTAATGAATTGATTTGTTTATGATTTATTTTTTATATTATGAATTTATTAACATTTATTCTAACTTAATTATGATATATCTTGATGGTTGGTCTAGTTTGTAGAAGATGGCCCTTAACCCTTAACCCTAGGTTTGATCTTGATATGAATTGGGTTGTATTTGGTTCAATTGACTTGGTTGTTGGTTGAATTACTACTAGATGATGTTGTTACACTAATCATGAACAAATTAGGGTGATTTGTAGTCTTTCATGCTAGTTCTTGAGAAGATGATGTAGGTTATAAAGTATATTGTGAATTGACCTAAGTATCTTGTCTAAAGCTTTGATCGAGTATTTAATTTTGATGTAGTGGTTCTTCTAGACTTGTTATCATGTTCATTATTGACTTATGATGATGTATACACAAATTAGGTTGAATTGAGGGTTTATGGTAATACCTTGATGATGAAGTATGAAGGAGACTTGGTAAGTCTTATGATCCCTATTCTTTACTTCAAATTATGGTTAATTGTGATTATGTCATGACGTTGTATTGAAGTATGCCTTGTATTAGGATTGATAGGGTTGGTATGATGTTGAATTGAAATATGTTTACTATGATTGTGAGGTTGATTTAAATGTAAATGTTATAAGGATGGTGATGATTACCAATGTGCCTTATTATGAGGTGATATGTAAAATGTGCTAACTTCACTTATATGAATTTTGGTGAAAGGACTATACTCATGCAATTCCTATTGAGCTATGATGATTATTATTATTCAAGGGCTACACCCTATGACCTAAATTAAGTTATGATGATTAATAAAGACATTAAAGACATTTAAAAAGGGACTTAGCTTAGCACCGAGTGAACTTGACAATGAGAGCTGATGACTTTCCGTAGAGGAAGATTCACCCTATAGTTCTACATGTGGTGTTGACTCCCCAATGAGGGATACTCATCCAATGGATTCCCATGAAATGAGGCCCCAATTTCCAAGTGGTATGTAGAGACATTATACCTATCTCTTAGTTCTTGAACTATGTTGCCCCCATAGGAAGACTAGCTAGTGGATCCACCTAGAAAGATACATTTATGTTTGGTTTTACTTTGTCCGATAGACCACCTTCCATCGGTGTAAGGTATTACAACACCGGATTCCACACTTAGATCTTGTGGTCTATGTCGGTTAAGGCAAGTTCTCCCTAAACTAAAATGAAGTAATGAAGTATAAACTAACTAAGGTGACTTGAGAGGTTTGACTTAGCCTAGGTAGGGGTATGGGACTCTACCTATGCCTTGCACTAGTTTGCCTTGATTGAAACTTTAGAAGGTTGATATTGTGTATGTATATGATAATGAATGTAAATGATGATAATATGATGACTTTACATGTAAATGATATTTATATAGTGATTGATATTCATATGAGCATGTATTTGGTCTATATTGTTAAAATATGATGTTATGTATCTTTAAAGGTTATATTATGTGAAGTTGGATATTAGTCATGGTTCTTGCTAGGTTACTTGATTGAGTAAGGTTATGGGGCTCTGCTTGGTCATTGCACTTGTTGACTTTATGAGGATTCATGAGTAGTTGTCTTGCTTTATCATGATATGATGAACTCTTATTCATGCTTGGGATGTTATTACTTGATGGTAGGGTTGTTTTAGATTATGGGTTAAAGTATGATTAACAAGAATGTTACTTGCTTTGACTTGATGCATATGTCTTGTTGATTGGTATGGTTTGCTTGCTTGTGCATAAGGCTTTCAAAAGACAAAGTAACATGTTTTTAATGAAATGTACTTTTTAGCATGATTTGATCTTATATGTGCATATGGTCTCATACTTAGTACAAGTGGTGTACTAACCCCATTTTCTCCTTTTTTCCCCAACAATTTTAGGTTCCGGCCGTTGAGGGCTCTTTGAGACGACTTTGAAGAAGGCTTGGAATTTCTCATTCATCCAAGTGTGTAGGTCCTCACATTCCGAGGGCGATGCCAATATCGAGCTTATGGAGTTGTTTTAGTTTTAAGACTCTTATGTTCCTTCTATTTTCATTTTAGTACGAATTGTATAAGACTATATGTGGCTCTTTCACAATGATGTATGGGATATGCCCAAATTGCTAATCTTGTTAGATGGTTATGAGATGAAACAATCTTTAAGACTATGTTCTATCTTATATATATATATATATATATATATATATATATATATATATATATATATATATATATATGTGCAAAAAAAGTAAAAGACTATGTAATTTTCCTATACGAAGGGTCTATGTATACTCGATACGAATATATTATGCGTATGTAGAGGTCTATGTAAACCTCAATGTAGAAATAATGAAAAGTTTTTAATTTTCCGTATTTTTAAACTATGAATGTAATGACGAATGCTAAGAGGCTAGTCTTAGTCCTCAAAGAGGACGACGATGCCAGTTTCATTTAGGGGGTGCTCCCCAGATGTGACACAAGTACATTCCCAAAACCTCACTGTCACATCCCGAGATCATACCCTAGAAGATATGACACTCTCGGAGTACAACCAGCGTACTCGACCTCTCAGAAGTCTCATACAAGACCTTTTGCATCATTCATCGCATTACATATATGAAAAGTAGTGAGAAATTAAAACTTTTCACAAGACATTCTAATAGTCTTTCAAAATATCTTTCATATAAAATCAAAGGAACTAGGTTTTATTTGACACATCTTAGACACAAGAGTACTTGGGACACGACCCATACGATAGAAATATAATACTACTAAGTCTATTACAATACTTCAATAAGAGAAATAAAAGACATCTATGCCCTCGAGTCAAATGAGGACATACTTCAACTTGCTTGAACGATCCTCTAATCCAAGCTTAGCCTCCAATAGCACCTTCACCTATGAATCACTTTGGAGATAGATAAAATATGGAATTAGTATAAACACATGTACTAAGTATGACATAATGCGTAAAAATCATGAAAACGGACATTTAATGGAAATATGCTCCTTTTGACTTAAATATCATAATATAAGCATAAGAAAACCATTTAACATCTTAGAAACACATGAGAAGTCACTTAACCATTTATCACATTTTAAGGACAACTTTACAGTGAACTCCTTCACTGTTAAAGTGAAGTTCCGTAACTTCACCTTGGAAACTTTCTAGCATGTAATTCCCCCACTAAAGGCTATCCTAAGACTCACTTAATTAAGACAAAGAGATACTGCCCATACACACTTACAATACACCAAATACAATGTAACATATATGATATGACATTCTCATCACTAAGGTTATCAAAAGACTTACTTAAGTACTTCTAGAAGAGAACACTCATACACCCTCTTCAAGATTACCTAAATAATCATTAAGACTTCCTAAGATTAGATCATGTCCATTTAATAACCAAACTTACTGACTAGAGACATTCTCAAGATTTCCCTAGGTAAGACATGAAGAGATCATCCTTTATGTACCCTTCACACTTTAACTAGTAAATCCTTAGACTTACTCTAGATTAGGTATTCATTCATTTACATGCTTTTTATCATAAGTCATTACTTGATTAATTCATTAAGAGACATTCATCACATGAAGGACATTCAAGTAAGGGTATTGGAGAAGACCTAGGGACTCTCACTAACATCTTCAAAGACTATTGTGCAATGTATAGATAGGTATCACATATGAAGAGAATAAGGCAATAACCGACATAGACCATGGTAGCAAAACATGGAATCCAGAGTTTTAACCTACTCCGATGGAGGGTGTTCTACTTGCCAATGGTAGAACTTGGACACATCCCATGTAGGCACATGGTTAGGAATATGAAGGCATGCTTTGTACTCTAGCCTCATACTTTAACTAAAGCTACTTCCCTTACCATACTCACTCGGTGATAGCCTTTGTTCTCACAGAGTAATTTCCATTAAAGGATCATACGAAGGGGTTCCATATCTAGTTAATAACCCAATGACATTCACCCTACCAAAGAGGTCCCCTATGGCTGACTTACAATGGCGACATAAATAGCTCTTAATGACTTTCCTAAGGAAGATATGATGCCGTTCCATCCAACCAACCTTAAGTCCATCATTCATTACAAGAAGGATACCATTACGACTATCGACTTCAAGGTTCATAATCTTACCACTAGGTTCAAGGTTTCACATAAAGGGCCTTCTTAGAATCATTAAGGGTCTCATATCATTCATTCATACAAGACTAAGAGGCTTTAGCATCCTAAGTCACGACATATCATATTCACATTCATACATGTATCAAGTAAGGGACATAAGTCAACCACACAAGACACCAATACTTTAATTTAGGACATATTGCATATCATTCTAGAAGCACATAGGAATAACCATTATCATATTTAAGTCATCCTATACACTACTATAACATCATCAATATAACCATCATAGACTCGTATAGCCAAGTAGGAATTATCATGCATCAACTCTAAGACTACACATATAAGGACATAGTCGTAGTCTAACATGATCACCTAATATTATAAGAACAAATAGTTTCACATTACTTAAGAAGTAGATAGATATGATCATACTTCACATAATCAACTACACCAATCATTATAATACTTCAAGTAGTGTCGACAAGGTCATGATCATCACAATACATAAAGTAACGACAAGGCCACATCAATCACTTAACACCGCCATCATAAGTGGACCATACCAATCACAACATAATTCAAGAGCTATATTACATAAAATAAAGAGAATCAGGGCGGTGTACCACCAATCCATTCTCTCCACTTCAATCCATGTCTAAATCATCCAATTCGATACCATAAGGCCCTTACCCATGGCCATGAACATCAATTCAATACAAAAATCGTAATACTCAATGAATCTAGGTCAATTCAATATATATTTATCAATCTAATACAACCTATACATCCATTGAATACAATTATTACATCATTCAATATCCCATAGAAAACTACACTTGAATTCATAAGCCTCAAGTCAATATCAAGTCAACCATAAAGTAGTCAAAACTAGGGTTCATCAATTATGGGTTCATAGGTTAATTGAGTTAAAATAATCTAATTAACAACAATTCAATCAATAAACAATTATTTAAAACCTTTAATTCAAGAACCCATGGATATATCATAAAATTGGACAAGTTTATTCTTTAGAAAACTTTAGAAATCTCTTTGAATTTTGGTATCCTTGATGAATAGAATTTCAAGGATCAAAAACCATACCTCACTGATCTTAATCCACCAATTTGATGAAGAATCACTACTCAAATCTCCAATCCAAGCTCTTCCTTGAGTTTTGGCTTCAATGGAGTTCTAGAGAATTTCTAAGAAATTTGAGTTTTGATTTTGAAGAATGAATTCATCTAGGTGTTTAAGGCTTATAAAAATGTTTAAAATACCCAAAGTACCCCTAAGTAACCACCCAAAGTATTATTTGAAAGTGGGGGAATTTACCAATTCACCCCTAGAGTTTACAGTAAAGCTGCGCAGGAAAACAGCTTCACAGACGGATGCAATCGACTGGCCGTTTCCCAACCAATGGACCGTCCTGTTGGTCCATGGTTTGGGAATGAGTCTGGTCGTTGGAAGATTTACCTGCCACGCCTAAGTATTGATCCACACCCTCAATGTACGGGGTGTCGACCAGGCTACTGACCGTTGATTGCCTCAGTCGATTGGGCTGGTCTAAGACAGCCTTTGGCTCAACGCAAGGTACTTCCTCAACGACCCTTGGATGATCCTTGGGGATGTTTTCCTAGAAGTTTCTAACCCGAATATTGTTTTATAAGAGTTTAGGACCTCCCATATCAATTTCATTGAAAACGAACACATAAAACTCGATGAAACATGTCAAGACATACAAGGTCGTTTCAAGGCAAACCTTTCGAACGTCATGGACGTTCTTGGACGTTTGACCTCCAAACTTCACGAAACTTGACACACTACCTATAATAACTATATTAAATCATATAAGGACCTCATTAACTCATGAAATACACATATAGGAACATAACAACACATGAGGCACATAGGTGACTTAGTCGTTGAATGTCTTGGTCGTCCCTTGACGTTTGACTTCCAATGTACCTAATACTTTAGACACTGCCTGATTAACACATTATAGACCATTTTAGGACCTTAGACACTGATTACAACCATGTTAGGCTCTAGCTTCACCTAAGTCATTTTCGAGGTATTACAATCTCCTCCACTTGGACAACATTCGTCCTCGAATGATACTTTCCACTCTCTGAACACTTCCAAGAATAGAGATTCAACTAGCATCTCAAAACCATACCACATAACACATTATACAATACAAATATATAAAATAAACATCAATTTCACATAATCAAGAGATTCTCCACACAATAAGAAACTAGAAACTCATCTACAACTCATTATGCCATAAAACTCACATCCTTAATTCCAAATAGCAAAAACTCTTTTTATATTCATTATCATCTTATATACATAAGTTCTAACCATATTACAACAATTTTCAACCAAAGAATGAATTAGTCAAATTTCCAAAATTCTTACAGTAATCCAAAATCCCTGGCAGATTTACGGTGAACATGCTTCCTTAGGCAATTCATGATGGATACATGCTAATATGCAAGATAAAATCATATAAACACATTTTCCAACATAATCATAACTTCATAAAATACACAATGCATGAAATAAATAATTCTATTTCAAGAAGACTTCTAAACACCATGCACATGCAACAAACTTCAATGACATTCTAGCACATCAACTAGCCACACTCCCCCACTTAGAAGGAACTCATAACACAAAAGAGAATACTAGAACTTACCATCATCATCATCATCATCCGGATTTGATCCTCTTGCCCGGAGTGCATAGAAACGAGCCTTCTCCTTTGGAACATCATCTTTTGGAACATTAGGGGCAACTTGCTTACCCTCTTTTCCTTTAGAAGCAATATTAGGACAATAACACACCTTACGTCCATCTTTACCACATCCAAAACAACTCCCGGTACCCAATAGACATTCCCCATAGTGTCTCTTTCCACAAGTAGCACATGTAGGCTTGCCATTTTGAGAACCACCTCCTTTCTCAAATTTCACCTTAGCACTCCTAGGTTCTTCTTCAGTTTGAGCCCTCTTCTTTGACCTAGGTTGACTTTGATCACTTGAACCAATCCTTTTCAATTTTCTAGAAATCCTACCAAGTTTATACTCCTCAATGGATTGTGTATACACCATGAGTCTAGCCAAAGTCATATCATCATGTAGCATGGCCGTACGACATTCTTCTCTGACTAAGTTGGCGACCCGGTCACAAATCTACTCATCTCATCCCTAGGGTTAGACACAAGGGATATAGCATATCTAGACAACCTAGAGAACTTCAAAGAGTACTCCTCAAAACTCATATTGCCTTTCTTGAGATTGATAAACTCCTCTACCTTCACCTCCTCCTCTCACAAGGAAAGTACTTTCCTAGAAAAGCTTCCTTAAATTCTTCCCACTCAATAGGACCCGACTCAACCGGCCTATTATCCTTCCATTGAGTGTACCACACATGAGAAACCTCCCTCAATTGAGACAAAGACAACTCTGCTTTCTCCATAGAAGTCAACCCCATGGCACTTAACACCTTATACACTCCATACAGGAACTCTTGGGGATCCTCCCCCACCTTAGTGCCAAGAAAGATAGGAGGATTCATCATCACAAAATCTCTCAATCTAGATGTCATAGTTCTCTCCACAATCTTCACTCTAGACGACATACACATATTCACATGGATAGTCAAAGTTCAGGCTAAAGTAATTAAAGCCTCTCTAATCTCCCCATCAGTCATGTCCGGGGTAACCACCGGAACATCATTACCTCCACCACAATAGAGACTTGATCACCTTGAGGAACTTGCTCAACTTTCTCAACTTGAGGAGTAATCTCCTCATTCACATCATTCTCTCAACTCTCCTAGTCGGTTTCCTCCTCGTATTTATCTTCCTAGAAACACAAGGAAAACCATAAGGAAAGAGAACTCATAACTTCTAAATCTCTATGGCACGACATAGGATTAGAAAATAAGGGAAACTCTATCGTCCTATAGCCTCTCTCCCATATATGTGTCGCGACTCACTCCGATGGTCAACTTGACTAGATGTGACTTGATGAGATTTTTTGATTCATAAGACCACTTTCATAACCTATGCTCTGATACCAAGATTGTCACATCCCGAGAGCATACCCTAGAAGATATAGCACTCTTGGAGTACAACCGGCGTACTCGACCTCTCGGAGGTCTCATACATGCCCATTCATATCATTCATCGCATATACATAAATGAAAAGTAGTGCGGAATTAAAACTTTTCACAAGACATTCTAACAGTCTTTCAAAATATCTTTCATATACAATCAAAGGAACTAATTCTCATTTCATCACATCTTAGACACAATAGTACTTGGGACACAACCCATACAATAGAAATATAATACTACTAAGTCTATTACAATACTTCAATAAGAGAAATAAAAGACATCTATGCCCTCGAGTCAAATGAGGACATACTTCAACTTGCTTGAACGATCCTCTAATCCAATCTTAGCCTCCAAGAGCACCTTCAACTATGAATCAGTTTAGAGATAGATAAAATATGGAATTATTACAAACACATATACTAACTATAGCATAATTCATAAAAGTATGAAAATGAACATTTCATGGAAATATGCTCTTGTTAACTTAAATATCATAATATAAGCATAATAACAACATTTAATATCTTAGAAACACATAAGAAGTCACTTAAACCATTTATCACATTTTAAGGACAACTTTACAGTGAACTAATTTACTGTTACAGTGAACTCCTTGAATGTTACAGTGAAGTTCCTTAACTTCACCTTAAGCACTTTCTAGCATGTAATTCCCCCACTATAGGCTATTCTTAGAAACTGCCTCATTAACGCATTATAAACCATTTTAGTACCGTAGACACTATGACAACCATGTTAGTGTTACACCCTCAAAACGAGCTAAGTTAAGCTAAGCCTAAACTTGTTCATAATGAAAAGTTAATGATAGTTTTATGAGTAAATATCTAAATTTTGGAAGTGATTGGAGGTCAAACGTCCAAGAACGTCCTAGACGTTCGGAAAACTAGTCGAAGTGGAACTAGTGTGTCATAGTGTTTTGTAGTGATGTTTTGGGGGATGGTTTGAAGGTGAAATTAAGTACTGAGGGTTCCTACACGTATCATGGCAAACAAAGGGTCTAAACGTCCGAGAACGACGCCTCGGGGACCAACAAAAGGGTCCCCAAAGAGGACCCAAACTTGGACGGCCAAGCTGCCGCGCCAGGCTGTTTTAGACAGTGGCTGCGCGTCACGCAGCTGACACACTGTAGGGAAAATTATTTCCATGTGATGCAGGGCTGTCACGAACCATTCTGTCCAAGAATTTTCGAAAAATAAGATTTGGAAGTGTCTCCGTGACGCGCAGTAAAGTCCCATATTTCGTTGCGTTGTTTTTAAGTCAAATTTGAGTTGGTTAATTTCTCCAATAAATGTAGGGGTCTTTTGGGTAATTTAAGGGTATATTATGGACGGTTATAGGACCGATTTAAACCCCTAACCTCACGAATTAAAGCTAAACCCTCAACTCAAAACAAAACCTCTCCATTCTTCTATCCAAAACTCCATTGTTGAAGCTTGGAAGCTCCAAGGAACAAGATAGGTTTCTCAAGTTTTTCTTCATCAATCTTGTGGGATTTTAATCACAATTAAGGTATGGTTATTCATCCTTGACATCTTTCTCTTCAAGGAGTCAATTCCAATGATTTTCAAAGATGATCAAAAACATGAATTTGTCAAATTTCATAATCTATCCATGGGTTCTTGCATAAATGGTTTTGAATCAATGTTTAGGATTGAATTGATGTTAATGCAATGTTTTAAAACTATAATTCTTATGAACCCATGCAAACCATGCAATTCTTATTTTGACTACCATATGGGTTAAGTGATCTTGTCTCTATACTTATGAATTATAGAATAGTTTTCTATGGGCTATTGAATGATGTAATAATTGTATTGAATTGATATATAGGCTGTCTTAGATTGATAAATCTATATTGAATTCATTTACATTCAATGAATATTGTGATTTATGTATTGAATTGATGATCATGGCCATGGGTAAGGGCGTATTGATGTTGTATTGGACTATTTAGCTATGGATTGAAGTGGTGAGAATGTATTGGTGGTACGCTGCCCTAATTCTCTTTATTTTATGTTAATTAGACTTCAATTATGTTGTTATTGGTATGGTCCACCTATGGTGGCAGTGTTATTTGCTTTACTTGCAATTGATGTGGCCTTGTCGGCGTTACTTTATGTATTATGATGATCATCGCTTTGTCGGCAATTACTTGAAGTATTATGATGATTGTGAAGTTGATTATGTGAAGTATGACTATATATATCTACATGCCAGTAATGTGAAGGTTTGATGTTGTTAGGTGATCATGTTAGACTCTTACTATGTGTTCATGTGTGTAGTCTTTGGGTTGATGCATGATTGTTCCTACTTGACTATATGAGTCTATGATGGTTATATTGATGATGTATAGTAGTGTACAGGATGACTTAAAGATGATGGTTA
The DNA here is from genome assembly GCA_022817965.1 of Solanum lycopersicoides. Classification (NCBI taxonomy): domain Eukaryota; kingdom Viridiplantae; phylum Streptophyta; class Magnoliopsida; order Solanales; family Solanaceae; genus Solanum; species Solanum lycopersicoides. The sequence continues at coordinate 35,102,371 of CM040629.1, read as the reverse complement.
TTCCTATGTTCTTCAAAGAATGATATGCTATATGAAATAAAGTAAAGTATTTTGTGTATTGTCTTGGTAGACTTGTGTCCCTTACTTGATAAATGTATATGATGAATATGAACATCTTGACTTAGTAGGCTTAGGCACCTTTGTCTTGTATGTGTATGGATCAATGTTGAATGAAAGTCTAGGATCGGTAGATCTATGATGTTGCCCTTCTAAGCATGACTAGTATGTGGAACCTTCTATATATAGAGAAGGTTAAGAATGAGCTATCCTTATAGACCATTGAGTGGCAACCCTAGTGGACCCATCTTTGGGTCGTGCATTATGACTAGGTAATGACTAACAGATGATACCTTTTCATATGCCCCTTTATATTGAATTTACTCTATGTGAACAAAGGCTAGCACCGAGTGAATATGTTGTGGTTTGTAGCTTTACCTATGAAGGAGACTAGAGTACAATGTATCTCTACTTGAGAATGAGACTAGAGTGCATAAAAGACCTTGATATTCCTTAACCATGTGCCTTCATGGGATGTGTCCTAGTTCTACCCTTGGCAAGTAGAACACCCTCCATCAGAGTAGGTTTATGACTCCGGATTCCATGCCTAGCTAGTATGGTCTATGTCGGTTATTGCCTATTCTCATCATGTGGGATACACGCTAGTGTTGGATAAGTACTAGGAAGTTTAGGTAGTGGAATGAGACGCTATCTAGACATTGCACGACTAGACTTTGAAGATGTTAGTATGTGAGTCACTAGGTCTTTCTAAGACCATTATGTGAAGTCTCTAATGAATGAAATGTCTTCTAATTGACTTAATGAATGATTATGACTTTAGCTAATGTATGTTAAATAGAATGTGCTCTATCTAGGGTAGCTTTGAGGGTTTCTTAGGTAAGATTGAAGAGGGTGTATGGGCGTGCTCTTCTTGTCCTACTTAGGTGAATCTTAGAGTAACCTTAGATGGGGAGTTAATGAAAGGAAAAGAGAACAATCTTATCTTAGGTAGTCTTAAGGATCGTTTAGGTGTGCTTAGAGAGGTTGTATGAGAGGTCTCTCTTAGTCTCACTTAAGTGAGTCTTAGGATAACCTTTGGTGTGAGGGATGCAAGCAAAAAGAGGTTACTGTGAAGTTGAACTTAGTCCATTGTAAAATGGCATAGTTCACTGCAACATTCTTAAATATTTGATAAAATGCTTATGTGATATATTATATGTTTCTAAGGTGTTAAATATTGTTATTATGTTTATACAATGATATTTTAATCAAAAAGAGCATGTTTTATACAAATGTCTGTTTATCATGATTTTATGCATTATGCCATACTTAGTACAAGTGTTTGTACTAATTTCATACATTTTGTCTATCTCTAAAGGTGTAGTGGCGTTTGAGAGGAGTGTCGAAGTTGAAGCTTGGATTAGTGTTCATCCAAGTAAAGATTTGGTATGTCCTCACTAGATTCGAGGACATATTGATGTTTACATTTCCTTATTGAAGTATTGTAATAGACTTAGCTTTTTTCTATATGTTGAAGTATGGGCGTGTCCCAATATATTCTTATGTCTAAGATGGCGACTTTGAGACTTAGCCTCTCATTATGTTTTTCTATAAAAGAGATATTTTGAAGTATTCTTATTTCGTATGAAAAATTTTAATTCCGAACTACTTTTCATACATGTGTGCAATGAATGGTACGAAAAGGCTTGTCTTAGACCTCCAAGAAGTCGACGATGCCGTGTTTCGATTCGGGAATGCCCTAACTTCTAGGGGGTACTCTCGGGTCGTAACAGTTAGCCTCTAGCTTCACCTAAGTCATTTTCGAGGTATCACACTCACTCAACCAAGCAAACCAAACAAAGGATCACAAGTAATGTCTAACTTCATATAACACAGCATCATGAGCAATCATCATCATATATAGCAACATAGACCAATAACATGTTTACAAGTGAAACCAATATCATATAGGATCATCAACTTGTAAAGTCACATATGCCTATCATTTACTTTATAAGAAACATCCTCCTAGGAATCCCCTCTAGGCCAACTAGTGTAATGTATAGGTAGAGTCCCATACCCCTACCTAGACTAAGTCAAACCCCTTAAGTCACCCTAGTGAGAGTTCACTTTATCACTTCATCTTTTTACTTTCGGGAACACTTGCCTTAACCGACGTAGACCACATGAGTTAATGTGGAATCTAGTGTGGTTAAACCCTACATCGAAAGAAGGCGGACTACTTGCCAAGGTAATACCAAAACATGAACATTATATCTAGGTGGATCCACTACTAGTATTCCTATGGGGGAAACATAGTTAAAGAACTAGGAGACATTCTTGAGACCCTCTTTATGCCATTTGGCATTGTAATCTCTATCTCATGAGTACAATAGTGAACCTACCTTCCCTACTTGGGAAGGGACACTCCTCACTACTAGTTCACTCGGTTCTAAGCTAGAGTCCCTTTTGAAATGTCTTTCTTTAACAATCATAACTTAATTTAGGTCATAGGAGAATAACGCATTGTATAGTCATAGTAATTATGTCAATAGGAATTGCATGAGATCATCCTTTCAGTACAACCCTCATATGTGATATTAACACATTAACATCATCATATCATAGTAAGGCACATGGGTACTTCATAACCAACCTTATATAAATACATATTAATCATAATCTCACAATCCAAATAATTAAGACATTTCAATTACATATCATACCAACACCTACTTAATTAAATCACAAGATATACTTCAATTGAACTTCATCACCAAGTACAAACCATCATGATTGAAGTAAAGGTTTAGGATAACAAAGTCTTACCAATTCTCCTTCAAAAACCATCATCCATGGCCTTACCATGAACCAAAAATTTTCATCCAATAATAGGTGTAATAACATCAGTACAATAATAATTAACACAATAACTAAGTCAATTGCATCAATACAATTCAATTTAACACTAGTACATAACCTAGGGTTAAGGAATTGGGGTCAATTTATCACCTCTTCCACAATACCAGTTTAGCATTAAGAACTAACAGAATTGAACCATAATAAATTGTAATATAACCAAAATAACCAATATAAATCACGACCAACACAATTGAAAAGATCAATCTCGAATTAGAAAGAAACCCATATGAAACTCATCTTTTGAAACCAATTTTGAAAGAACCCCTTGGGGAAAGGAATACCAAAGGTGAAGATTTCCCATACCTTGATATTACTTGAAGATCGATGGAGAAAAGTTGACTTCTTGCTTCACTATATTACTTAGCCTTGGTCTTCTATGGAGTTCTTTTTTGGGAGAGAGAGAGAGTGTAGAGAGAAGGAAGAGTAATTTGAGTTTGGGAAAAGTGAGGTGTTAAGTTGGGTTTAGGCGTAGGGTAGTTTATATAGTTTCTTAACTAACCTAATTAACGACCCCCTAATCCCTAATTAAACCCCTAACTAACTAACTTAATTAAATGAACCATTTAAAACGTAACAAAAAAGTTCATGCCTGACCTACGAGACCCCGACCTACGGGCTGTAGGTCAGTCGACGGGCATGACCCCCACCGTCCTACACGTCTATAGGTAAGTTCAGAGACTGTGAAATTTGTACTTTTTGGAAAAATTTCTAAGTCCTCAACGACGGAGGCATCGACGCCCTGTCATCCAGGCTACTCGTCGCCTGCAACTGTAAGTAGCTACTTCCTTTGACAACTTTTGGCGAAAATGGAAGGGTCCTCCCCAAGGACTCTTAGGGTTGTCCTTGGGGAGTTTTACCCGGACGTTTCGACCCTAAAACTACTCTAATCCTAGTTTGACACCCTTCCACAAATTTTCATCAATTTCTGACTCGTAAAACCTCGTGAAATAGGCTAAGGCACACTAGAACCTCTTTCACAAGTTTCCGGACGTCATGGATGTTTTTTGAAGTTTTGATTCTAAAACTTCCTAAATGACTTATAAACATTATTTTGACCTTAAAACAGTGTTACAAACCTTAGAAACTCATGTGAGGCTCTAGAGTAGGTTTTGGACTTTTAGAGTGTTACATTATCCCCCGCTTAGGAACATTCGTCACCGAATGACATTTAAACTGTTTTTGTAGGGAAGGATAGACTCAATATTAGCAGACCAACAAAACAACATGCATAATCAACATGTGTTGCAACTCAAAGGATTTCTTCACAACTCCATACACAAAATCATGGCATTTACTCATAGTAACTTAAAACATCAATTTCCACACATAAGAGCTCAAAATCAGAACATTAGGAACTACCTTCTCAATAACAACATGAGCTCAACATAACATTAAGGAGTCACTTATGCCAATATTTCTTTCAAACATATTACCATGCTCAATATCATTTTGATGAAGGTAACAACATACCAAATATATGCTTATCTTTGTAAAAACAAGTCAAATTCAAATTAACTCATTATTTTCATTATTAATAGGAAAAACTAACCTTAATTATTGAAGAGATGAGGATAACGCGACTTCATGTTGGCCTCGGCCTCCCATGTTGCTCCATCAACTAGGTGGGTTCTCCATTAAAGTTTTACAGAGGCCACGTCTTTGTTCCTCAATTTCTTCACTTGACGATCAAGAGTTTCCACCATAACCTCTTCATAGGAGAGGTTCTTATCCACACCTAGACCCTCAATAGGAAGAATGGACTCATGATCACCTATGCACTTCTTAATCATGGAGACATGGAGCACCATATGAATCGAAGCTAGCTCACTAGGTAATCTCAAATCGTATGCAACCTTGCCAATCATTTGCAAAATTTCATAGGACCCACATAGAGAGGATTCAACTCCCTTTCTTGACAAATATCATCACCCCTTTCATGGGTGAAATTTTTAAATATACTTTATCACCTTCTTCAAATTCAAGTTCTCTTTTCCTATTGTCGGCATAAGACTTTTGCCAACTATAGAATTCATTCAACCTATACCTTATGATAAAAACTTTCTCCAAAGTTTTATATACTAATTCGGGACCAAGGAGTGAAGACTCACCAACTTCAAACCACCCAACCGGAGATCTACATCTCCTACCATATAAAGCTTCAAAAAGAGCCATGGATATTGTCGAATGGTAACTATCGTATAAGTGAACTCAACCAAAGGAATAAGTTCGTCCTAACTTCCCTAGAAGTTGATAACACAAGCTCTAAGCATATCCTCATGGTTTTGAATAGTACGCTCCGCTTGACCATCTGTTTGGGGATGAAAAGTGATGCACCTTTGTACCTAACCCTTTTTGGAATGACCTCCAAAATCTAGATGTAAATTGTGCGACCCTATCCAATATGATGGATAACGTAATACCATGAATACATACAATCACATCTATAAAGATCCTTGCATAATCTTCCGCCGAGTAAGTGGACTTGACGGGAAAAAAATGAGCGGATTTTTTCAAACTATCCACCATTATCCATATAGAGTCATTTTGCCTTCTAGTCCGAGGCAAACCCACTGCGAAGTCCATATTAATTTCTTCACACTTCCAAGTGGGAACATGCATTTGTTGGAGTAAGCCACCCAGATTTTAGTGCTCGGCTTTCACTTGTTGGCAATTTGGACACATTGCAACAAATTCCACTATGTCCCTTTTGAAGCCATCCCACCAAAACACTTATATAAGGTCATGATATATCTTAGTAGACCCTGGATGAATAGAATAACGGGAACCATGAGCTTCCTCAAGATTCCGGTTTCTCAAGTCATCAACATTGGGCACACACAACCTTTCTTGATACCTTAAAACACCATCCCTCCCAAGGAGAATGATTCATTGAGCTTACCAAGAACCGATTCCATCAACTCCATCAATGATGGATCAAGCTGTTTCTTAGCCTTCATCTGAACTAGAAAAGACGATTCGGAGTTATGATGGACTATAAAACCACCATTTGGAGCATCTTCCAATCTAAACCCCAAACGAGCCAACCTATGAACATCTTTCACTAGGTATTTCTTGGCTTCTTCAACATGAGACACACTACCCATGGTCATACGACTTAGAGCATCCCCAACCTCATTGGCTTTGCCGGGGAGGAAACGAACATTCATGTCGTAATCTTTCAACAATTCCAACAATCTTATTTGTCGGAGATTTAACTCCTTTTGAGTTAACACATATTGAAGACTCTTATGGTCGGTATACACATCCACATGAACACCATACAAGTAATGCCTCCATATTTTCAAGGCATATACCACAACTGCTAACTCAACATCATGAGTAGGATAATTCTTCTCATGCACCTTAAGTTGTCTAGAGGCATAGGCTACTACTTTCCCATACATCATAAGGATACACCCTAAGCCTATTCCAGATACATCAAAATATACATAGAAGCCCTTGGTACCCTCCGGTAAGGTCAACACCTAAGCGGAGGTAAGCCTATGTTTCAAAATTTGGAAGCTTCTTTCACATGCCTCCAACCACTCAATTTCATACTCTTTTGGGTCAAGGTAGTAAAGGGAGAAGCAATGGACGCAAATCCATCCACAAACCTCCTATAGTATCCCGCTAGACCCAAGAAACTCCTAATGTCAATTGGATTCAATGGTCTAGGCCAATTTTTAACCGCTTCGGTTTTCCTTCGATAAACCTAAACTCCCTCACTAGAGATGATATGACCAATAAACGCCACCAACCTCAACCAAAACTCACATTTGCAATACTTGGCAAATAGTTGGTTTTCCTTAAGGACTTTAATACACTCTTAAATGCTCCATGTGTTCACCCTCATTTTTCGAATATACCAAGATGCCGTCAATGAAAACAATGACAAATGAATCTAGTAACTTTGAAACACCATATTCATGAGGTCCATAAAAGCCGCGGGGGCATTAGTGAGTCCAAAGGACATTACTAGGAATTCATAGTGACCATACCTAGTTTAAAATGCCATTTTAGGTATATCCGCACCTCTCACCCTAAGATGGTGATACCCCGATCTCAAGTCAATCTTAGAAAAATAGCTTGCCCCTTGGAGTTTATCAAACAATTCATCAATCCGAGGGAGAGAATACTTGTTCTTAACAGTGACTTTATTGAGTTGGTGATAATCAATGCACATTCTAAGGGACCCATCCTTCTTCTTCACAAAGAATACCAAAGCACCCCATGGAGAAATACTAGGTCTAATGAAGTCTTTGGCTAGTAAGTCCTTGAGTTGAGCCATCAACTCTTTGAAATCGGCTAGCGACAATCGATATGGAAGAATTGAAATGGGGTTGGTATCCGTTAGAAAGTCAATACCAAAATCAATTTACCATTCGGGAGGGATTCTGGGAAGATCATTAGGGAAGACCTCCGGAAATTCCCTCACTACGGGGACTAACTCAATGGAAGATTTTTGGAGTCTAAATCTTTGACTCTTACAATATGGTATAAACACTCTTTTGAGATCATTTTACAAGGCTTTTGGACAAGAAATGAAACGACCTCTACGAATAAAATTTCCACCCTTCCACTCTAAGACGGGTTCATTAGGAAAACTGAACCTGACAATTCTCGTTCTAAAATCAATGAAAGCAAAAAAATCATGAAACCAATTCATCCCCAAAATAACATCAAAATCGACCATATCAAGTTCTACTAATTCAACATGAGTAACTCTATTGGGAAACATTATAGGACAATTTCTATAAACCTTCTTTGCAACCACCGAATCACATACCGATATAGTTACCATAATATGTTCATTTAAGTTATCGGGTAAAATATAAAACTTTCTAGCTACCAAGGGAGTAACTAAAGATAATGTAGCACCCGGATCATGTAAAGCATAAACATCATTAGAGAATACTTGTAACATATTGGTCGCCACATCGGGAGAACTCTCTTGTTCACCCTAGAGTGAAGAAAATAAAAGTGATTCTTTCTTGGAGCATCAACATTAGATCCACTAGCTTGAGCTTTCCAACTTTCTTTGTCTTTTACCTTCGCATTAGGGCAATATCTAACCTTGTGGCAACTCTTTCCATATCTAATTCTATTGTCCGTCCCAACAAGGGACTCTCCAAAATGCTTTTTACCACACTTTTCACAAGTTGGCTTCTTTCTTAGTGAACTAGTACATCTTCCCTTTTGAGATTTAGGTTAGACACCCTATCATCACGAGCCTTAGGGAATTTGGAAGGAACTTGATTCTAGAACCTCTTCTTGAATCTAGGCTTGTCTTGGATTTGCAATCTTTCCTTTGAAGAATGACCTTCATAAGACTTGACCCTCTTGGACTCTCCATTCTTTCTCCTTAGTCTACTTTCTTCCACTTGTTGAGCATGGTCCATTAGACGAGAGATATTCATATTATTATGTAGCATAGCCAAATGAAATTCTTCCACCAAGTCATCGGAAACTCCTGTAAGAAAACAACTCATCTTATCACTTGGGTTAGAAACCAAGGATGGAGCATACTTGGACAATTTAGTAAACTTCAAGGAGTAGTCAAGTACACTCATGCCTCCTTGACAAAGGTTGATGAATTCTTCTACCTTAGCTTCCCTCAATTCTCTAGGAAATAACCTATCAAGGAAGGCCCTTTTAAAGATATCCCAAGTCACCGGACCAACTCTTAGCAACCTATTATCCCTCCATTGTTGTACCAAGTTTGGGCCACACTTTGAGTTGATAGGCCACCAACTCGGCCTTCTCATTCGCAGTCACACCCATAGAAAATAGGATCTTATAGACCTCATCAAGGAAGTCTTGAGGGTCTTCATCCACTTTTGACAAGAAGAACATAAGTGGGTTCATCCGAGTAAAGTTTCTCAAACTAGAAGCCACAGTGCTAGCATGTGGAGGCATATGGGGTCCAACCTCCGATTCACTTGGCCCGTCATAGCTTGGACTTGTGAAGTGATGACATTAGCTTGAGAGGTCATGGCTTGGGCCAAATTGAGAAAATCCGACCTTAACTCTTCATCCGTCATCGGTGGAGGAACAATCGGGACTTGACCACCCATAGGAACTTGTTCAAGTGGAGGTACTTGGTTGTATTGTGGACGAGCTTAGAAATCCCTTCTTCGGACCTTCTTGCGGCTGCCCTTCTAGTAGTCATAGCTATAACCACAGTAAAATATTAAGGTGAAAGCACATAAAGTAACACTTTAGAGGCACGACATAAGAGTTCAAGAAGATGAGGATTTCCTAAGCATCACATATTCTCTCATTCATAAGTGTGGCGCGCTTCACTATTATGAATAAGAATCTACATAGACGTGACGTGATTTAATGAGACATCGATCCTAAAGATATTCAACCTCATGCTCTGATACTATGTTTTTCACATCCGGGGAGCATCCCCTAGATGTAACTCGCGTCGTCGTCCTCGAAGAGGACTAAGACTATACTATTATCATTCTCATTACATATCATAGGTTAAAAGTGCGGAAAAATTAAAAATTTTCATCTACATCTACATCATGAGGTTTACATTACACATAACATATACATAGGGAGTTGACTTAGACTCCTCATGATGTACTGTGGATTCACGGTACTTTCAATGTTTTTTCCTTAAGTTTAGGGTGTGTCTAAGGCCTGTTTGTATTAGTTTTAATGTATTTTTCTTTTTGTTTGCAGGAAATCTATCCAGAATGAAAACGTGGGAAAATTGCTGAAATTGCAGAAGTGACGACTTACGGAGCCATCGACGGTCCGTCGACCCCTCGACGGTCCGTAGGTAGCAACCGTCGTATGAAGGAAATGTTGCTGAAGGAAGATCGGGGAATTCTGACTAAGTGTGGGGCTACGGAGACTCTCGATGGACTGTCATCTCCACGACGGACCGTCCTGCACATCCGTCATCGTTAACAGAAAGTAGCCCCAGTACCCGTCTTGAAAAGATTCTAAGTGTGGAGAAACAAAAGCCATCGACGGACCGTCGTGCACTCAACGGACCATCATCCTTGTCGGTCGATGGTAACAATGAGTTGGAGAAGAAAGAAGCTGAAAAAGAAGCCAAGTGTGGAACGACGGGGGGGCCTCGATGATCCGTTGTCCCGGTCGTCAACTCAGACGCGTTTTTTGGGCAGATTTTCTTTAAATAGATTTCCCTTTTATGTTAGGACTTCTTTATTATAAATACTTGTAAAAACCTCATTTTTGGGGTTGGACTTTTTGGTATTTTTCAGTTTTATTGTTCTAGTTGTTGAACTTGTGATTTTGGGAAATTATTCTATTTTCCGGAATCGTTTGTTGCAAGACTTTTGATTAATTCAAGTAATTTTCTGGATTTTCTTCAATCTCATCAAAGTAAGTATATGAATTCTTATCTAATTAATATGAATTGTGTGATTATTAACATGGGTAACTAAATCCATAACTAGGGTTGTGGGAACCATGGGTAAAAAACAAGGTAAAAACTAGCTAAAATAACAATTCTCGAATAGTTTCTTCCATGTATTGATAATTCATTCGTTTAAAAGTCTTTTTAACGAGTGCACGCATTAGAACTCTCCTTGTTGCTACTTGCCGGACCAAGGAGGTAGATAATAAGAAAAGAATTATCAACGTAGATTTCTTATACACTATCTAATATGCTAGTGTCGATTGGTGCGAAGTAACAACTAAGCCAAACATCGATTATGATGCTTAATATGAGGTAAAGGTAAGGTTTAGTAAAGCATACACACGTAGCTGGAACAAAGTGCGGAGTGAAATTTCCTAGTTGCCGGACCAAGGAATTAGGGATATATAACTTACCACTTTGCATGCAAGATACTAGGAAATGATTGTTATTAGCTAGAATTACCGCGTTATGAACCTGTGGGAAACACTTATGCCCTAGTTACTCTCATTACTTGATAAAAATCAAATCTTTGAACTTGTCACTTGTTTACTTAGAAATAGTTAATTACATTTGTTACTTAAAACCCCCCTTTTTGTTACTTGTTTTCGGAAAGGACTTGACTAAATAGAAGTAATCGTAGGTTAAAGTTAAGTCTAAATCATTTTCCTCGTGGGATGAACCCCTACCTCATAGTTGGGTTCTTTACTTGATACGACCGCTTATACTTCTTTTCGAGAAGTAAATTTGAGCGTATCAAATTTTGGCGCCGCTGCCGGGGAAAGTGGCTTTTAGATTAACTTTTAGAACATTACTGAAGTTTAGTCAACAATTTCCTAATTTTACTTTTTCTCTTTTGTTTTTGTCTCTTGCAGATCTAACTTCAGTGCATGCCAAGTACACGGAGTAGAGGAGTACCCATAATCTCACCCGACCCCGAACTTGAGCGCACACTGCGTAGAATAAACCGAAATCTGGGTATTCTCGATGATGATCTCAACCGGGAAGTTCCACCACCGGTTGGAGCTCATGATCAATTGCTAGCTGAAAATCGTGGGAAGGTGAAATAAGGAGGCAACCTCCCGCTTCACTCCCTCAAGAGTACTATAGGGTATATGATAATATTACTGACTCTGACGGGCCACTTGTCTTGCCTACCCTACCACATGGCCATACTTTTGTGGTAACTAGTAGTCTGATGCAAATGCTCACCGCTAGAGGTTTGTTTTCGGGGCTACCTTCTGAGGATCCACATGCTCACATCGCCAAATTGAGGTCGGTGTGTAAGAGTTGTGTAGGGAGGACTGATTTGAACATGGACGTAATTGGGTTAAGAGTGTTCCCTCTCTCCCTGACAGGAGAGGGTGCTATATGGTTTACGGAACTCCCCTATAACTCAATCTACACTTGGAATCAATTGAGGGATGGATTCTTAGCACGTTACTACCCGGTGTCTAAGAAGCTAAACCACAAAGATAGGGTGAACAACTTTGTGGCACTACCAGGAGAATCAGTCAGTAGTTCTTGGGACAGGTTCACCTCGTTCTTGAGAAGTCTCCCCAATCACCGCATCGATGATGAGTCACTGAAAGAGTACTTCTATCGGGGATAAAATAATAATAATAAAGTAGTATTGGATACGATAGCGGGTGGTTCTTATGGGGAGTGTCCGTACGCTGAGATCGCTGAGAAGTTAGAGAAAATCTCCCAAAATAATAAAGCTTGGAGAACTAGGAAGTCAGATACTGGGAGAAACACTATTGCAGTGCAATCCGCACACAACCCAGCCACAGATAAGATTCGTGAAGAAATGGCTCAAATGAGAACTGAGCTTGGATTGGTGTTGAAACACGTCACTGGGGGTGCAGAAAAGGTAAATGCGGTGAACTACTTGTCTAAACCACCACCGCCAACTGATGAATATTACTATGAGGAGGACTCTTATGCGGTGAATGAGCAGACGGGGGTTTCTGACCAAATGCCCAAGGCTCCAATCAGGAGAATTGGCGCTAAGGTCAAGGAAACCAAGGTCGAAACTATGGTAATTACAACCGAGAGGGTCATTATGTCCGAGATGGGAATTAAAACCGCGACAACAATTTCAACCGGGGTAACTATGGTAACAGAAATGATAGGAGTGGGCCCTATGTTCCACCTCAAAATCGTGAAGTTGCTCCTAGGGATCGTGGAGGTAGTACGTCGCGAGTTGAGGATATGTTGCAGAAAATGATGAAGAGGTTCGATGCTAGTGATGAGCACACTAAAGAGTTGAGGAGTGACTTTGCGAGTATTGGGCAGAAAGTTGATGCACATGCAATATCGATCAAGCATCTTGAGTTGCAAATGGCCCAATTGTCTTCGACTATGATCCCACGCCAACCGGGCACTCTTCCTAGCAACACTGTCCAAAATCCGAAAAATGATGGACATTATGCAAGTCACAAATCGAGGTGGTAAGCAAACCATTAACCCACCTATGCCGTCTGGTGTAGAAAAGGTGATAAGAGGTGATAATGAGGTAGTGGAGGTTAGTGGTGAGTTAGAAGAAAAAATGGGGAAAGAAGTTGAGGTACCCCAAAAGGTGACCCCCATGCCTAGACCACCACCTCCATTCCCACAAAGGATAGTGAAAAAGACCGAGGATGGTAAATACCACCGTTTTATCACCATGTTGAAACAGCTTTCCATCAATGACCCTTTGATAGAAGCTCTTGAACAAATGCCCGGTTATGCCAAGTTAATGAAAGATATGGTTACTAAGAAAAGATCGGTCAGTTTTGAGGATGATGATAGAATGCAACATTGTAGTGCTATTACTACAAGGTCTCTAGTGCAAAAGAAAGAAGATCCGTGTGCCTTCACTATTCCATGTACAATTGGGTTGTTACACTTTGCAAAAGCATATGTGACCTTGGGGAAAGCATAAATCTCATGCCTCTTTTGATTTACAACAAGTTGGGTTTGGGTGACCCAAAGCCCACTGCGATGCGGCTACTGATGGCCGATCGAACGGTGAAGAGGCCTCTTGGGATACTCCACGATGTGCTAGTAAAGGTGGAGTCATTCATATTTTCGGCCGATTTTGTGATTCTTGATTGTGAGGTCGATTTTGAGGTGCCTATTATTCTTGGGAGGCCATTCCTTGGTACGGGTAGAGCCTTAGTTTATATGGAAAAAGGGCAAATAAAATTTTGTTTGAACAATGATGAAGTGACTTTCAACATTGTAGGTCCATGAGGCAGAGTGGTAATCTCTAATCGGTATCTGCCATTTTTACAGGGTTGAAAAGTCATCTGAGGTACAAATAGAAGAGCGTCTGGGTGTAGAAGAACTAGTGGTAGTAATCATGAATTTTGATAGTGATTGCGTTGAAGAGTATGGGTCATTGGTCGCGGCACTTGATCGAGGTGATGTTTGGTTTAAACCAAAGAAGTTGGAGTTAGATATGCAACATCGTGAGTCTCCACCCGTGAAACCATCTATAAAAGTGACTCCAAAAGTAGAACTTAAGGCTCTACCACCTCATCTGAGGTATGCATTCTTGGGAAAAGGTGACACTTTGCCGGTAATTATTGCATCAGATTTGAATGTGCATCAAGTTGAGAGTTTGGTGGAGGTGTTAAAAGGGTTCAAAAGAGCTATTGGGTGAACTATTGCGGATATTATTGGGATCCCTCCCGAGAGTTGTTCACATAAAATCCAACTCATGCCCGATCATAAGCCAAGTATTGAGCACCAGAGACGTTTAAATCCACCTATGCAAGAGGTGGTAAAGAAGGAAATTATTAAGTGGTTGGATGGTGGAGTGATATATCCAATCGCCGATGGTAGTTGGGTATGCCCTGTTCGGTGTGTACCTAAGAAAGGGGGAATGACTGTGGTCCCCAATGAGAAAAATGAGCTTGTTCCGATGAGGCCGGTGACTGGATGTAGAGTGTGTATGGATTATTGGAAATTAAATGCATGGACCGAGAAGGACCATTTTCCTATGCCCTTCATGGATCAGATGTTGGATAGACTTGCCGGAAAGGGGTGGTACTGTTTTCTTGATGGTTATTCGGGTTATAATCAGATTTCTGTTGCACCAGAAGATCAAGAGAAAACCACCTTTACTTGTCCTTATGGGACCTTCACGTTCAAGAGAATGTCGTTTGGGTTATGTAATGCACCGGCCACATTTCAGAGATGTATGATGTCAATATTCTCAGATATGGTGGAGGACACTATTGAGGTGTTTATGGATGATTTTTCAGTGGGTGGTGACTCCTTTGAGCGGTGTTTGAGTCATTTGTCTGAGGTTCTTAAGAGTTGTGAAGACTGCAACCTTGTGCTAAATTGGGAAAAATGTCACTTCATGGTGAAAGAAGGTATTGTATTGGGTCATCGCATTTCATAGAAGGGTATAGAGGTTGATCGAGCTAAAGTTGAGGTGATAGAGTGACTTCCTTCACCCATCTCTGTAAAAGGTGTGAGAAGTTTTCTTGGGCATGCAGGCTTTTATCGGAGGTTCATCAAGGATTTTTCAAAGATTGCACATCCCTTGTGCAAGTTGCTTGAGAAAGAGTGTAAGTTTTATTTTGATGAATCCTGTCTTAAGGCATTTGGTGAGCTAAAGGAAAAGTTGGTGTCTGCACCTATCATCATTTCTCCGAATTGGAGTAAGCCATTTGAGGTTATGTGTGATGCGAGAGGGGTTGCTCTTGGTGTGGTTTTGGGACAACGAAGGGATAAAATCCTTCACCCCATTTACTATGCTAGTAAAACCCTCAATGAATCCCAAAAGAACTACACTGTGACTGAGCAAGAGCTCCTTGCAGTAGTCTTTGCTTTCGAGAAATTTTGCTACTATTTGCTTGACACTAGAGTTATAGTGCATACTGATCATTCTTTTTTGAGATATTTGATGGCAAAGAAGGATGCAAAACCGAGGTTGATTCGTTGGGTATTACTATTGTAAGAATTTGACTTTGAGGTGAAAGATAGAAAAGGGACCGAAAATCAAGTTGCTGATCACCTGTCCTGATTAGAAGATGAAGCAATGAGGGAGTTAGGTGAAAAGGCTGAAATTGATGATACTTTCCCTGATGAGCATGTATTGGCTGCCTCCCAAGACTTGATTCCATGGTTCGCAGATTTTGCGAATTATCTGGCTAGTAATATCGTCCCACCGGACTTGTCCATTCATCAAAGGAAAAAGTTCATGCATGATGTGAAAAAGTTTTTTTGGGATGAGCCATACTTATATAGGAGTTGTGCCAATGGGCTTATTCGGCGTTGTGTGCCGGAAGTTGAGATGTTGAGTATTTTGGAGGCATGCCATTCTTTGCCTGTAGGTGGGCATCATAGTGGTATCTGGATTGCTCATAAAATCTTGCAATGCGGCTACTATTGGCCAACCATCCATCAAGATGCTCATGAGTTTGGCAAGGCATGTGATCGATGCCAAAGAGATGGTGGCATTTCGAGAAAGCAAGAGATCCCTTTAAATCCCATTCTTGTGATTAAATTGTTTGATGTGTGGGGCATTGACTTTATGGGCCCTTTTGTGAGTTATCATGGGATGACGTACATTCTGGTGGCAGTCGATTATGTGTCTAAATGGGTGGAGGCTATCGCACTTACAAATAATGAAGGAAAGAGTGTCACCGCGTTCTTGAAAAAGAACATATTTTCCAGATTTGGCACCCCAAGGGCTATTATCAGTGATGGGGGATTCCACTTTTGCAACAATCTATTTAAGGGATTATTGGAAAAATATGGGGTTCGCCATAATGTGGCCACTCCGTACCATCCTCAAAATAGTGGGCAAGTTGAGGTATTAAACATATTTTGGCAAAAATGGTGAATGCTAGTAGAACGGATTGGTCAAGGAGGCTTGATGATGCTCTTTGGGCCTACCGGACAGCATACAAGACTCCATAGGTATGTCCCCATACCAACTTGTATATGTGAAGGCTTGTCACTTACCGGTTGAATTAGAGCATAAAGCCATGTGGGCAATGAAGAAGTTGAAAATGGATTGGAATGAGGCTGCGGAACAGAGGTTAAACGGGTTGAATGAGCTTGATGAATTTCTCCTAAAAGTATATGAAAGTTCAGCCCTCTACAAAGAAAAGATGAAGAAGTACCATGACCAAAAGATTGAGAAGCGTGATTTGTGCTTTTATTCAATTCTAGGTTGCGCTTGTTTCCGGGGAAACTCAAGTCCAAATGGACTGGTCCCTACTTGATCACCCAACTATTCTCTCATGGTGCGGTTGAGTTGGAAAACAAGGAGGGTGTAAGGTTCAAGGTGAACGGACATCGAATCAAAATCTATCTGGGGCATGCTGAAACGGCGAATGAAGTGATCGAGGCATACCATCTTGATGAAGTCTGAGTAATCAAAAGTCCTCTGTCGTGCCGCGAACTTAAATCAAGCGCTAATTGGGAGGCAACCCAATATGTATCCTCTAGCCAACTATAGGTCTTTCGTGATTTTCTAGGAATAGTTGCATTATTTTTGCTTTTATTACTTAATGTCCCGTTTTAATGTTCGTTTATTTTTCTTAGAAGTGTTCGATAGAGCATAATTTAGGGTCCGTGTCCAAAAAGTGTCTAGAAAATATACCCCCATAACCATTTTCCCTCCCTATTTCCTCTCATTTCCCCCCACTTCCTCACCCATTAACTCCAAATTCCTCATTAGATTCCCACACTTCCCCCAATTCTAAAAGTTCCTTTCTCTCCCAAATATCCCATTTTCTTCAGTCCCTTTGTCGGTCGGTGTTCGTGGTGGTTGTTGATGCTGTTCCACTACTAGTGTTCATACTTCTTTTCCTCTACTACAGTTTTCAGGTACATATGGAACCCAAGCAGGATCGTGTCTACTCGAGAGGACGTTCTAAGTCTGGCGCCCCGTCAAGCCGGATGATCATAGGCTCAGACGATGAGTGACCCGGAGTACGTGCAACCAGGCACCCTCACTCCTGCTCGTGCTGCCCGCATCACCAGAGCCACGTCCACGAAGGTGGCGCCCGGCGGAGTCATTGCCTTCTAGTCTGATGAGGAGCGCATACTGACCGGCACACCTTCTGGGTCGGCTGCACATTCTGAGGGAGCGTCTGGCTTCGAGGAGGCTTCCGGTTCTGAGAAAGCGTCCGGCTCTATGAAGGATTCCAGGTCTGAGGAGGAGCATGCCTCATCTGATGAGTCTGATAGTGCTGACTCCACTCCAGCACCCCAAACTGGCGTTCCCTCTCTGGTTGCTAATCAGCCCAACCGGTGGCGTGTCGAGGGGCAATATCAAATTTACACTAATGCCAAGCTTCCAAATGACAAAGGGGTCATGACCCGACCTTGACACTCGAGCGGCGGGATCTCACGGGGAGTCTTCCCACCATGCCGGCCATTCATGAGTTATTCACCAGACATCGGCTGGAGTGGACGGCTCGAGTTATAGGACGCTATAGCGAGGAAATGGTCCGAGAGTTATATGCCTCCTATGTGGCAACTCTCCGATCTCAGCTGGACAGGCGGGCAGCCTACGCCAAACATGCAACTTTGGAGTACGTCCGAGTCCGCGGCAAGCGGGTTGATATTTCCTTGCCGGCCATTCGCATGTTTCTCTATGGCGCGGATGTTGATGCCAGACGGACCCCCCTCACCGCCGAGTTTGAATATCGGTGGAAGTTGATCAAAGATGGCCGGTTCTAGCGTGAGCCAGATGTGAGAGAGACCACCAAGCGGTGGATTGCACAGAACCTCTTCGTGGATGGTGAGGCTGCCGATTGGGTGCTAGAGCCCAAGGGGAGTATCAAGAAGGCCAACCTCACCTTCCCAGCCAAGTTTTTATGGCTATTGGTCCGACACTGACTTTCCACCACTGTTGCTGATAACATTGTCACTTGGGATCGTGCAGTGCTGATGTCTGCCATGGTTGCGGGGTTCGAGGTGGACTTCACGTGGTTGTTGCCGGCGGTGATGCATGAGAGGGCCTTTAAGGCCACTACTACTTACCCCTTCCCGTTCATGGTTTTTGCATTGTGCAGGTCTGCAGGAGTGACCGTGTGGCACATTGATGTGATCAAGACCCCGCCTGGCACAGTGGATATTGGCCTCATTCGGGATGAGGCCAATGAGTTGGCTCCCCACAGAGGGCCCCGTCCAGAGGTGCAACTGCTTGGTGAGAACCTGGCGGCTACGGTAGAGCAAGCCCAAGCGGCTAATCCGGCTATTTCTGAGCCTACCGACACCACTCCGGTCGAGTTTATCCTGGGTGGTAGCACTGCTCCGAGCTTCTCCCGCTCAACTCCATCTACTACACTGGTCCCGCTTGCTAGGGTCCAGAAACTAGAGGCCCAAATGGCCACACTTCTGCATCACATCCAGCCTTGGATGCAGAGGTCCACTGTTGAGGTAGAGGAGCGTTTAGAAAGGAAGATGACCCAGCATACGGAGCGGAAGATCATGGAGGTACACCAGCGCTTGGATGCATTTGAGTTGCGGGTTCTCGCTCGGCCAGCCCCTACAGTGGATGTGATGACTCTCCAAGCTGCTGTGGAGAGTCTGAGAGCAGACTTGTATACCATACTGGAAGCTCGGGTGCCTGAGTCTGAGCCCCCTTCTGCAGAGCCTGCTGAGGACACTGTGATGGTTGCCCTGTTCTCCACCACTGATGTACCACCACCTCCCCCACGAGATTGTGCTAAGAGGCACCGAGCTAGAGATGCGGATGAGTCTCAGGAACGCAAGAAGGAGCGCCAAGAGTTGGAGGCCGCGAGGAGAGCCTCGCTGATTGATGAGGAGGCCCGCCAGTTGAGGGTTCTAGAGGTGGCTGCTGGGGCGTCTAGCTACAAAATTGTTGAGGCGGACAGGAGCACTACTGATGGTGCTGTTATTGCTGAGGACACCACTGAGGGTGTCCCTACTACAGAGGAAGCGGGTTCCGAGAAACCGGACCTGCCAGCTTGTTGATCGCCGGCGCTTTGCGCCTCAGGTTTGCTTCACCTACCACCCTATTTTATATACTTTTATGCATTGGGGACAATTGCATGTCTTTTTGTTGGGGGTGGGGTAAATGGAAAGTGAGTGCTAGGGTGAAGTCGGAGTAGCCCAACTCACGATCCTCTCTTGGGGTTTTCTTGCCTGTGTTCTTTTTCCCTAAGAGACTGGTTATTTTATTGTTGAACCGGTGTGTTGGTATCTTTTGTACATAGTATAGAAATGGACTCTGAAGCATGATGGCTAAACAAAATGATATCCTGATTTAAAGAAAATGCTGCATGACTATGCACAATAACTGATAAATGTGTCTCTAAGCATGACATAGAGATACACCACTGCATGATCCTAAATCTAAAACTCGAACTAGTTTTCTGATAATTTGGTAGTGTAATGAGATGTCAAGTGAGTGTGAGGAAAATTTGAATATTTCCACCATTGGTACTGAGTTAGAACTTGCCTGGTTAGTCCTGCTAAAAGTAAGTCGTGATAGACAATTACGAAAGGATCGTAGGCCCTTGTTTAAGATAGCCAATCTTTAGCCTATATATATAAAAAAAACGAATGAAATTAATCCCTTCTTGATACAAATGATTTGAGCTTAAAATAGACCTTTCTTTTTCACCCTAACTAATTTTTTCTGGGAACAATGTGTTGGCCCTGGTTCCTCCTTAGACATATGTACTTCAACTTATGCCAAAAGCATAAGTTGAGGGTGGATAATGCAGAAAACAACCTTGTCGTGGCTCTGACCAACCTTGGGTATTGTGTACCTTGACTCATAGCAAAGCCATGAGTTGAGGGTGGCTATTATGAGGAATGCTCCGGAAAGTGGGTTTGAAAGAATAAAGAGAGAAAGAACAAAAGAAAAGTGACTCAAGAAAAGTTGAAAGCAAAGTGAAAAATTTGAAAATTTGAAAATACAAGTAAGAAAAGAGAGGAGTCACTTACACAAAAAGATAAAAAGGGAGAATAGCAAGGCAAAATAATATAAGAAAATTAAGAAATAGGGCAGAATAAAACGATGAAAAGGTAGGACGCTTAGCCGTTATGTCAAGGAGGGCAATAAGTCACTAAAATACATCTAAATGTATCCTACCTGACCCCGAGCCTAAGTTACAAGCTATGAAAGTCCTATCGTGATCCTAAGAGTCTATTATGGTGAACTTAAAACAGTGAAAATAAGGGCAAGCCTATGGCAATAAGTATAAATGAGGTGTGAAGTTGTTCTGAGAGCGAGAGTTGAAAAATAATCCCAATACTCAAACTGAAATCATTGTGTGAAAAATGAGGATGTTGTTTTTAAGCGAGGACACTAGTTGCAATACCGGAAAATTGGTACCTTGGTGAGAGATCAAAGAGGATAGGTGTCGGTGTGTGGTGAGTCTGTGTCATGGTCTAATCCACATGAGCGAGCCTAATAGTGATAGCATGCATAAACATAATGAAAATAATCGGGATTGATATCCAGATGATTGCGAAAGCTAAAACAAGGATACTCTTGTACAAAGATTTTGTGTTGAGTCATAGTGCGTCGCTTGAGGACAAACAACGAATTTAAGTTGAGGGTGTTGATGTACCGTGGTATCACGGTACTTTCAATGTTTTTTCCTTAAGTTTAGGGTGTGTCTAAGGCCTGTTTTATTATTTTTAATGTATTTTTCTCTTTGTTTGTAGGAAATCTGTCCAGAATGAAAATGCGGAAGAATTGTGCTGAAATTGAAGAAGTGACGACCTACGGAGCCATCGACGGTCCGTCGACCCCTCAACGGTCCGTAGGTGGTACCCGTCATATGAAGGAAATGATGCTGAAGGAAGATCGGGGAATTCTGACTAAGTATGGGGCTACGGAGACTCTCGACGAGCCGTCATCTCCACGACGGACCGTCCTGCACATCCGTCACCGTTAACAGAAAGTAGCCCAGTACCCGTCTTGAAAAGATTCTGAGTGTGGAGAAACAGAAGCCATCGACTGACCGTCGTGCACTCAACGGAACGTCATCCTTGTCCCTCGATGGTAACAATGAGTTGGAGAAGAAAGCAACTGAAAAAGAAGCCAAGTGTGGAACGACGGGGGGGCCTCGACGGTCCGTCGTGGCCTCGACGGTCTGTCGTCCCGGTCGTCAACTCAGACGCGTTTTTTGGGCAGATTTTCTTTAAATATATTTTCCTTTTATGTTAGGACTTCTTTATTATAAATACTTGTAAAAACCTCATTTTTTGGGGTTGGACTTTTTGGTATTTTTCAGTTTTATTGTTCTAGTTGTTGAACTTGTGATTTTGGGAAATTATTCTATTTTCCAGAATCGTTTGTTGCAAGACTTTTGATTAATTCAAGTAATTTTCTGGATTTTCTTCAATCTCATCAAAGTAAGTACATAAATTCTTATCTAATTAACATGAATTTCTTGATTATTAACATGGGTAACTAAATCCATAACTAGGGTTGTGGGAACCATGGGTAATAACAAGGTAAAAACTAGCTAAAATAACAATTCTCGAATTGTTTCTTGCATGTATTGATAATTCTTTCGTTTAGAAGTCTTTTTAACGAGTGCACGCGTTAGAACTCACCTTGTTACTACTTGCCGGACCAAGGAGGTGGGCAATAAGAAAAGAATTATCAACGTAGATTTAGTATACACTATCTAATAGGCTAGTGTCGATTGGTGCGAAGTAACAACTAAGCCAAACATCGATTATGATACTTAATATGAGGTAAATGTAAGGTTTAGTAAAGCATACACACGTAGCTGGACCAAGGTGCGGAGTGAAATTTCCTAATTGCCGGACCAAGGAATTAGGGATATATAAATTACCACTTTACATGCAAGATACTAGGAAAGGATTGTTAGTAGCTAGAATTACCGCATTATGAACCTGTGGGGAACACTTATGCCCTAGTTACTCTCATTACTTGATAAAAATCAAATCTTTGAACTTGCCACTTGTTTACTTAGAAATAGTTAACTACATTTGTTACTTAAAACCCCCCTTTTTGTTACTTGTTTTCGGAAAGGACTTGACTAAATAGATATAATCGTAGGTTAAAGTTAAGTCTAAATCATTTTCCTCATGGGATCGACCCCAACCTCATAGTTGGGTTCTTTACTTGATACGACCGCTTATACTTCTTTTTGAGAAGTAAATTTGAGCGTATCACCTCACATGTGAAACTTACATAGGCTTCTACTTTTATGTCAGATATACAATATACAAGATATAGACAGTGTTTGGTATGGAGGAAAATGTTTTCCATGGAAAATGTTTTCCTAGAAAATGTTTTCCTGAAAAGCAAGTAGATTTTTGACTTATTTTCTCATGTTTTGTTGGTGAGTAGAAAATATCTTCCGGAAATGATTTTGTGTTTGATTTATGAATGAAAAATATTTTTAAGAGACATCTTTTATTTATGAAATTGAAAATATTTTTTAAAAATAATTTTTTTATGGTGACGGTGGGGGTGGGGTGGGGGTAGGAGTGAAAAAATATTTGAAGTTGATAGTATTTTTAAAAAACAAAATTAATTTTTTGGGGGGTTGGGGTGGGGTGGGGGTGGGGGCTGGCCGGGGGATGGGGGGGTAGGAGTTTAAAAATAAAAATTTGAAGTTGAAAATATTTTTAAAAAGCGAAATTATTTTTTTGGGGTGGGATGGGGCTGGGGGGGGGGGCAGGTATTAGGTGAAAAAATAAATTTTTGAAATAGAATTTATTTTTTTAAAATTGATGTTTTTCCAAAAAAAAAATGTAATTTGAAATTGGAGGAGAGTTTTGGGAAATGTTTTCCTTAATTTTTTATGGGAAGTCAAATTTTGAGAAAAATTAGTTGATTTGGAAAACATTTTCCAAAACTTTTGTCCCAACCAAACATGGGAAAATTGCAAAATATTTTCCAGAAAATGTTTTCCTTCATACCAAACACACTCATAGAGTCTAATAGAGATGTCTCATATAAAACCATCTAAGTCGTAATAGAATAATTCGGGCATAGCTCTTAAAGAAATGTATAATTCCCACTTAGGGCTTACAACAATTTCTTTGAAGAATAAGAGTGAAACATATGTCTATAGACTATAACAGGTAACA
This sequence comes from Solanum lycopersicoides, assembly GCA_022817965.1. Classification (NCBI taxonomy): domain Eukaryota; kingdom Viridiplantae; phylum Streptophyta; class Magnoliopsida; order Solanales; family Solanaceae; genus Solanum; species Solanum lycopersicoides. Next base: position 35,078,985 of record CM040629.1, on the reverse strand, counting down.
TAGGTAGAATGAGAAAAGACATCATCCTCGGATCTTGAGGACATGCCCACACTTGGAGAAATGATCCAAGCCTTCCTTGCAAATTGGTCATGAACCTTTTAACGCCCGGAACCTAAAATATTTGGGAAAAGGGAGAAATAGGGGTTAGTACATCACTTGTACTAAGTGTGGAACATATGCACACACAACTTACAAATCATACTAAAGGAACATTTGTTTAAAACCATGACAAGTTACCTTGAAAAGCCTATTGCATAACCAAGAACGCATATAAGACAATAATCATATATTCCCTAAGACTATATCATATTCAATAGAAGACCGACATCCTCAAGTAAAGTAAAGTCAACATATATAATAGCATATTATAGAACATAATCTAAGCAACTCCAACTTCATGTTATAACAATAAGGCATGTAAAAGAGTTCATAACATTACAACATAGGCAAGACCCTTACTAATAACCCCTTACCAATATTACAAGTGCAATTACCAAGTAAAGTCCCATAACCTCATTCAACCCAGAAAACCAAAAAAGGATCACAAGTAATGTCTAACTTCATATGAGCACTCATTATCATATATAGCAACAGAGACCAATAACATGTATACAAGTGAAACCAATATCATATATCAACATGTAAAGTCACATATGCCTATCATTTACTTTATAAGAACATAAGAACATCGTCCTAGTAATACCCTCAAGTCCAACTAGTGTAATGTATAGGTAGAGTCCCCTAGCCCTACCTAGACTAAGTCAAACCCCTTAAGTCACCCTAGTTAGAGTTCACTTTATTAGTTCATCTTTTTACTTTCGGGAACACTTACCTTAACCGACATAGACCACATGAGCTAATGTGGAATCCAGTGTGATGAAACCCTACACCGAAAGAAGTTGGACTACTTGCCAAGGTAGTACCAAAACATAAACATAACATCTATGTGGATCCACTAGTTAGTATTCCTGTAGGGAAACATAGTTCAAGAACTAGGAGACATGCTGCATCCCTTTTTATGCCATTTGGCATTGTAATATCTATATCATGAGTACAATAGTGAACCTACCTTCCCAACTTGGGATGGGACACTCCTCACTACTAGTTGACTCAGTGCTAAGCTAGAGTCCCTTTTGAAATGTCTTTCTTTAACAAACATAACTTAGTTTAGGTCATAGGAGAATAAATCATTGTATAGTCATATTAATTAGCTCAATAGGAATTGCATGAGAACATCCTTTCAATACAACCCTCATATGTGATATTAACACATTAACATCATCATATCATAGTGAGGCACATAGGTACTTCATAACCAACCTTATATTATTACATCTTAATCATAATCTAACAATCCACATAATCAATAAATTTCAATTAAATTATCATACCAACGCCTATTTAATCAAATCATAAGATATACATCAATTGAACTTCATCACCAAGTACAAGTCATCATGATTGAAGTAAAGGTTTAGGATAACAAAGTCTTACCAATTCTCCTTCAAAAGCCATCATCCATGGAATTAATATTAACAAACCAATTTCATCCAATACTAGGTGTAATAACATCATACAATAGTAATTAATACAATAACTAGGTCAATTGCCTCAATACAATTCAATTCAACACTAGTTCATAACCTAGGGTTAGGAAATTGTGGTCAATTCATCACCTCTTCCACAATACTAGGTTTAGCATAAAAAAAACTGCCATAATTGAACAATAATACATCATAATATAACAAAAATAACCAATATAAATCAAGAACAACAAAATTTAAAAGATCAATCTCGGATTAGAAAGAAACCCATATAAAACTCATCTTTTGAAACCAATTTTGAAAGAACCCTTTGGGGAAAGGAATCCCAAAGGTGAAGAGTTTCCATACCTTGTTATTACTTGAATATTGATGTATAAAAGTTGACTTCTTTCTTCCCTATAGCCCTTAGCCTTTGTATTCAATGGAGTTCTTCTTTGGGAGAGAGAGAATGTAGAGAGAAGGAAGAGTAATTTGAGATTGGGAAAATTGAGAAGTTAATTTGGGTTTAGGCTTACGGTAGTTTATATAGTTGCTTAACTAACCTAATTAACCACCCCCTAATCCTAATTAAACTCCTAACTAACTAACTTAATTAACTGAAACATTTAAAACTTAACACAAAAATGTAGGCCTGCCTTATGAGACCCCGACCTACGGGTCGTAGGTCAGTTGACGACCATGACCCCCACCGTCTTGCACGTCTGTAGGTAAATTCAGAGATTGTGAAATTTGGAATTTTTAAAAAATTGGCTTAGTCCTCAACGACGGAAGCATCGACGCCCCGTGTCCAGGCTACGCCTCGTTGCCTGCAACCGAAAGTAGCTACTTCTTTTGACAACTTTTTGTCCAAAATGGAAGGGTCTTCCTCAAGGACCCTTAGGGTGGTCGTTAGGGAGTCGTACCCAAAAGTTTCGACTCTAATACTAGTTTTACACCTTTCCACCAATTTTTATCAATTTCCCACTCCTAAAACCACGTGAAATAGGTTAAGGCACATTAGCACCTCTTTCACTAGTATCCGGACGTCATGGACGTTCTTTGACGTTTTGACTCTAAAACATCATAAATGACTTATAAATATTTTTTTTTTACCTTAAACAGTGTTACAAACCTTAGATACTCATGTGAGTCTCTAGATTAGGTTTTGGATTTTCAGAGTGTTATAAGAGACTTGTCTCTGGTTGCAATAGCACTGAGTGATGAACATTGTCAGTAAAATCAATACTTATTGCTCTTTTATTTGTGACCAAATCCTTCATAAACTTAGCATATCCTGGCATCTTCTCTACGGCTTCCACTAATAGGATTTTCAGTTATAGTCGTCTCAGCATGGTGATGAATTTAGCAAATTTTCCATCTTTGGTTTTGTTTTTAAGCGATTGAGGGAAATGATGAGGTTGTCTTTGTATTTGTTATAGAGGCATAATTCCCCAACCTCTTTTTCTTTTGCTCCAGCTGATTTCACTATTGTTTGAGCGCCCTCTAAGTCATGCACATGTTCAGTTTCGACCTCCTCCAAGAAAAGAAGTCATGAGGGTCGCCTAAACCATTGGGCGAGTCGCCAAATGGCCAAGCCTTAAATGAGAAAATAAAGTTGGCGATAGAAAGGAAAAATCGGCGAGTAGATGAATGTAAAGTGATGCAATGCTAGATCGCCAAACTTACAACACTCTAAAATGTTGAAGACCAAAGAAAAAAGGCGATGGAATTAACCAGAGGAAGGATCACCGAGTGGATCGATGATCCGAACTTACTGCACCGAACGGTCCTTCGCAACATATTTTTGGGGACTATAAATACATTTTTTATTTCTTAGTTTACTATCAAGTTTTTCATTGTATAATTAGAATTTCAAATTTTCAAATTATGAGCTTAGAACTAAGAACAGAGAAACAATATTTCCTTATCTTCCATTTCTAAGAAATTAGAAGTGGTGTTGAAGATTCGTTATCTTTGACTTATATCTAGACAATATTAATATTACCTAGTTGATGGAAACACAACTCGGTAATTATTTCTGCCTTTTGATGATGTTTAGCTAAAACCCCGATTCTTGGGGTGTGATTATGTGATTATGGATTGATTTAATTGCTCTGTATTATCAATTGATAGTTTAGTTGTTGTTTTAAGGTGATTTTGTTTAGTAACTGTGGTTGAATTTAATGGGTTGTTGCTGAAAATATGATCCTAAATTCGTGTTTTGGCATGCTTGAGAGAGAGGTTTTTAAACCAAAATTACTGAATCGATGGTCTGTGGGTATTGGTTTGTCATGAATTCATCTCGAGAGAGTGAATCCTATACCCTCTTCCACACATTCAGTTCAAGAGAGTGAATAGACCAAGGTGTAGTCTATACGTAATTGTTGCTTATTGGTGTTCAGAGAACCAATTTAATTCGGGGTAAGCTATTCGAGAGAAAGTTTATCCCCATTATAGTCTAGCATATTCACCGATTTACAACTATGTACTAGCAATTGCAATTACCGAATTGTCTAAATTAGGCCATAATCCAATCACATCCTAACAACCCGTATTTTCATGCTATTTGTTGTTTTAGTTGATAATCGAAATCAAACCCCTTATTATATGACACTTGTGTAACCCCTAACTTAAATTATGTTTTTATTTGAAATCCTTTTTCCGATGATTGACTTGAGAATATTCTTACTTGGCTATTTATTCTCAATTGCAAATCACTCTCTGTGGGATTCGACCCCAACTCACTTAGTTGGGTTCTATTATTGACTAATGATTGTCACCACTTAGTATTGGATGAAGTGACTTGATACGGGAAATCAATCACCTTGGCCAACGTGTCCTCCATCTTAGACCCGCTGGAACTACCACTTGCTTGGTCTCTATTACCAGGGGGAACATACATACCAATGCGATCATTTCTGTACCTATATATGTTCTGCTGTTTCAAGTCTCTCTAGTTGTTGGCCTGTCATACTGTCCTTCTCTTGAGTATTTCTGACCTACGTTTCTAAAATTCTAACCCTGGTTTCTGAGTTATAATTCCTAAAACCTCTTTTGTTTCCCAAGTATTTAGCCTCCTCATCTACATCGATGTCCTGATCTTCATATATGTTTGTAGGTCCTACAATATTTACCTTTTCCGAACTTGCCACGATATGATTCGTGAGAAGATCTATCTGGGTCCTCATGTGTGCCATATCTTGATACCTTTCTTCTTTTCTTTTCTTTTTTCAGATGTAAGTTTGAAGATAAACCTAAGATCTCTTACATCAGAATCCCTGGTGAACTATGCTCAATTGTTCTTAGATACTTCATCCATCTTCTACATGCTTTCCGAAAATGGCTTCCTTACGAATGATCCTCTGCTCACTGCATCAACAAAAAGTTTAGTGACATAATTAGAGATCTATAGAAAGCATGTTTCAGATGTGTCTCGGTGAGACCATGATTTGGACACTTCTTCAGCTTTAGGCTGAATCTCACCCAAGTGTCATGGATCGCTTCTCTAGGTAACTACTTGTGGGCACTTATGTCATCCTTCATCTCCAACTCTTTTGATTCTGGAAAGAATTTTTCCAGGAAAGCCTCATTCAACTCAGTCCAAGTCCTACTTTTGGGCACTTATCTCATCCTTCATCTGCAGCTCTTTTGATTCTGGAAAAAATCCTTCCTAGAAAGCGTCCTTCAACTCTATCCAAGTCCTGTTTCATTCATCTGGCATCTCATTCAACCAATTGGTCGCCTCCCAGTAAGATACAATGGAAACAACCTCAATCTCATTGTTGTTTGGCTAACTCTAGGAATTTCTTGTGCTTTACATATCCACACAAAGTTTATCGAATGTTCATTTGCATCATCACTAGTTGCAACCCTGAACATACCTTTGTTATTCAGCAGTTGAATCATAGAGCTGGTGATTGTGAATTTCACACCTTGAGGTAGTGAAGGTAACACTATCGCTCTTGTTGCTCCAGCTCCATCCAAGTATAAGTCATTTTCTTCGTACATCATGTGTTATACCTCGGAAATGCAATGACCTAGGTTAGAGCTACACCTAATTAATAATGGTTAAAATGATCTTTCCCTAACCTAAACGAATATAATTAACTTGATTTGGAAGTATTAGAGCCTAAACGTCAAGAAACGACCATGACGTTCGGAAACTAGTGAAATTGAACTAGTAGCTGTTCCTAGGTCATGTGAAGGTTTGGAAGTGTCATATGAAGGGTAAATCTTGTAAAACTACTTTAAATAGGCAAAATAATGTTTTTATGATAAAAAAGTCCAGGTGTGATGCTCCAAGGACCACCCTAGGGGTCCTTAAGGAGGACCCAAACATTTGCCCAACAAGCTGCCGACGAAGATTGTCTGAATCATAGAGAAAGCATGTCTGCATCGCGGACTTTCTCCACCAAGTAACAAATGTTGTCCCATGTCTCGGACTCTTCTGTCCCAAAATTTATTTTTAGAAAGTTGAGGGAACACCTCCGCGATGCGGATTTGTTCCGCGATGAAAATTCCAAAAATAAAAGTCAAGTTAGACATGATTAAAAGGTCCACCCATGTAAGGGGTGTTTTTGGTATTTTAGGGTATTAGTATATATTGAATTTAATTCATTTTACACCCATTACCACACAAAAAAAATCCCCAAATTGAAAACCCAATTGCTCTAATTTCTCTCTAAGTACTCTCTCTACTCAAAACCTCCATTGATGAAGAAGGTCAAAGCTTCAAGTTGGGTTAAAGAACAAGGCTTTTCTCCATTAATACTTAAGTATTGATAATTTATGGTAACTCTTCACTCTTGGGATTCCTTTCCCCAAGAGGTTCCTTCAAATTAAATTTCAATGTTCTTCCAAATTTAAATATTTCACTCAATTTTGTGGGTCACCTTTACACTTGACTTAATTGGTCTAGATCTGATTAGTAATGATGGATTATGAATGTTAATGAGTGAATTGATGTATTACCTTAGGTTTTTAACCTAATTTCTTACAGACCCATGAATGTCCCTCTTCTCTAAACCCTAACTGTTGAATTAAGTTGATTAATGATTAGAGGTGATGTAATTGAGTATGTTCTTGTATAATTGACTATTGTATGATGATGATAATTGATTTTAGGATAAATATCATGGATTTGGAATGAAATATATAATAGATTTCTTTGAGGCCATTGGTAAGATCTCCAAGATCATGAACTTTATATATTATTGTTGGTTTATCTTTGCTAATATTGATTAACTGAAGTATGAATGATGAAGTTATTAATGTATGATCATGATATGAATATGATGGTTGTGAGATATTGATAGGTGCGTTATTACGAAGGATTGAAGGTAATTCTCATGTACATCTTATGACTATACTATGAAGTAATGTTCTCACATGATGTTGTGTTGTGATGAAAGGGCTTTCTCATCCTAAAACCTATGAGATATGAACATGTTATATGAGGGGTTAAACTCCTAAGACCTATGTTATGAATTAATGTTAAGGAATACTTAAAGATACTTTGAAAAGGGAATTTAGCTTGCCACCGAGTAAACTTGAAGTTGAAAGGTGTTCCTTCACAAAGGAAGGGAGCTTCACACTATGTTCTCTCATAAGGTGGAAACTACAGTGCTAGTTATCATAAAGAGGGTTTCTAGTAACAACCTCCTAGTTCATTAACTATGTTCCCCCATAGGAACCTTAGGTAGTGGATCCAGCTATATTTTATATGAATGGATATGTCTTACCTTGTAAAGTAGGATACCCTCTTTTCAGTGTGAGGGTATGTAACCGGATTCCATGTTAGCTCACATGGTCTATGTCGGTTATGGTGAACTTTCCTGAATGTTAAAATAAATAAATGAAAGTAAGAAGATGAATACTAACTAGGACTACTTAAGATGTTTTACTTTGTGTTGATAAGGGTATGGTAATTTACCTATGCATTGCACAAGTGGATCTTGAGGGGAATTCTAGGGTGGGGTCTTTATGTATATGTGAAATGCATAATGTTTGTCAGATATGACGTTGGTTTCACTTTATATACATGATGTTGATCTAAATTGATATGCATGATGTTGACTACACTTGATATGTTGATGTATGAGTTAAAATACAATTCTTATGATCTCTTTGTTTTTATACTAGGTTTATGTGGGGTGATGGGGCTTCACATAAACATTGCACTAGTAGATTTGGATTGGGGTTATGGGTAAGGTATTGTGATGTATTTATGAAATGAACTCTACTTATGAAATGTTAACTATGGCTTTACTATGATGTAACTCTTGAACATGAATATGAATATTTCTTGTTGTTGTAGTGATATGGACTTGTATATGATCCTAGGAATGTGCATAAAGGCTTTTAAAGTGAATGTAGCATGCTTATAAATAAAATTTCCTTTTGTGCATGTTTTCAAATGTTTTACTTGCATATGTTTCCACACTTAGTACATGTGGTTAGTACTAACCCATATTTCTCCTATTTTCGACACAAAGTGTAGGTTCGGGCCATTGAGGCGATTCTAGTCCTTTCTTGAAGAAACTTGGATTGCTGCTCCCAAGTTGGTGAGTTCTCAAGTCCAAGGATGGAGATGCTTGATTCTAATTCTAGTTTAACTTTCCTTATTCAAAGACTATATTGTAATACTTATTATAATACTTACAATGATGTATGTTCTAAGTCCCAATTTCATATTCTTATGTTTAGATGGAAATGTGGGACAAATTAGTTTATATTTTTGATATATGTGAAGTGAAGTTGAATTTCAAATGAAAGGTTTTAAAATTTTACTCTTTTATTTTATCTAATATGCAAATGATGAATTCTAAGGGCTTGGCTAAGACCTCTTCGACGACGAAGACTCCGGTTACGACTAGGCGGTGCTTTCCGATCGTGAAAAACTTGGTATCAAAGCATGAGGTTGAATAAATACTAGGAATGATGTCTCAAAAAACCACGTCTATGTAGAGTCTTGTTCATAATTATGAAAGCGCGCCACACTTATGAATGAGAGACTATGTGATGCTTAGGAAATTGTTACTTTCTTTGGTAATCTTATTTTATGCCTAAAGAGTCTTAACTCTATGTGTTCTTTTCTAATACTTTTCTTGTGGATATAGTCTATGAATACTAGAAGGGAAGCCTCAAGAAGGGTTGAATAGCACATTGCAAATGCGTAAGTTCCTCCCGAAGGCAACCAAGCTTCTCCTCAAGAGCAAGTTTCTCTAGGTGGCAACGCTCCGGTCAATCCTCCGGTCATGTTAGATGCACAGATAAGGGAGGCTTTCCTAAACTTGACTCAAGTCATGGCTACTCATGTTCAAGTCGTAACTACTCAAGCTTAAGCTATGACAACTCAAGCAAATCAGAAAGTTGCACCCCGTGTGAATCAAAATGCTAGTATCATGGCTTCACGTTTGAGGGACTTCACTAGGATGAACCCTCCAATGTTCTTTGTGTCTAAGGTAAATGAAGATACTCAATACTTTTTAGATGAGGTTTATAATATCTTGTATGCTATGGGTCTGAGTTCAAATGAGAAGACCGAGCTAGCCGCTAACCAACTCAAAGATGTGTCTCAAACTTTGTATACTCAATGGAAGGACAATAGGGCTTTGAGAACGGGTACAATAAGTTGGGAAGTCTTTAGAAGAGAAATTCTTGATAGGTTCTTCCCAAGGGAGAAAAGAGAGGCAAAAGTGGAAGAGTTCATCAAGCTTTGTCAAAGAGGTATGAGTGTTCAAGAATTCTCTTTGAAATTCATCAAGTTGTCCAAGTATGCTTCGTCCTTGGTGTATAATCCTAGATGAAATGAGCCATTTTGTTACGGGTGTGTCTGATTTTCTTATGGAAGAGTGTCGTGTGGAAATGATTCATGACAACATGGACCTTTCTCGTTTGATGGTGCATATTTAACAAGTCGATGAGAGTAGGCTTAAGAGGAAAAATAGGGACTCGAAGAGGGCAATGCCCTATGATGGGGGTAATTCTAAGGGTAAGGTGGAAATCCACGACAAACCAAAGTTTAAGAACAGATTGTCAAACCAAGTTCGTTCTAATTTCTAAAGGCTAATAAGGATAGGATGTCTAACCCTAAGCCTTAAGGGGAAAAGGTGGAGGTTCACAAAGTGAAAACCTTAATTGTGCCAAATGTGGCATGAAGTAATTGGGTAAATGTATAATGGGTACTGATAATTGTTTTGGTTGTAGAAAGAGTGGCCAAATGGTGAAAGATTGACCATGACAAAGACTCAAGGAAGGGAGAGTAACCAAGATCAAGCAAGTGGTCTTAGTTCCGTTGCTCCTAATAAGAACCGTTTCTATGATCTCAAATCTAGGAGTGATAAAGAGGATTCTCCCGATGTTGTTACCGATGTGTTGGAAGTATTTTAAATTAATGTTTATGCATTTCTAGATCCCGATGCCACTTTATCTTTTGTAACTCATTTAGTGGCTATGACGTTTGATGTGCCCCTAAATGTCTTAGTTGAACCTTTTTTTTGTTTCCACCCCCGTGGGTGACTCTGTTTTTTGCTAAAAGAGTCTATAGGAGTTGTCCCATATTATTGTCCAATAGTGAAACATTGGTTGATTTTGTAGAGCTTGATATGTTGGAATTTGATGTCATATTGCAGATGGATTGGTTACTGTCACATCCCGAGACCACACCCTGGAAGTTAGGGAACAATCTTGGATTTAGACCGGCATACTCGACCTCTCGGAGGTCTTATACAAGCCCTTTCATATCATTCATCGCATATACATAATGAAAAGTAGTGCGGAACTAAAACTTTTCACAAAACATATCATAGTCTTTAAAAACTCTTTCATATAAAAGTAATAGGAAATACTAAGTCTCAATCGCATCATCTTAGACACAAGAGTACTTGGACACGGCCCATACGAATTAGAAAACATAGTACTACTAAGTCTATTACAATACTTCATAAAAGAAACATAGAAGACATATATGCCCTCGAGTCAAGTGAGGACATACTTCAACTTCTCTTGAACGATCTTCTAAATCCAAGTCTTCTTCCCAAAAGCTCTTCACCTACCAAGAACTATATAGATAGATAAAAGCATGGATTACTACAACAACATGTACTAAGTATGGCTTATGCATAAAATCATGAAAATGGACATTTATTGGAAATATGCATCTTTTCATTTAAATATCATAATATCATCATAAGCACAACATTTAACAACTTAAAATCACAGAAAAAAACATTTAAAACAATTATCACATTTTAGAACTCACTTTACAGTGAACTCAACTCACTGAACACTGAAGTACCTCACTGTACAGTGAAGTACCTCACTGTTACAATGAATTCTTCTACTTTCGTACTAAGCATCTTCTAGCATGTATTCTTCTCACTAAAGCTATCCTATGATTCACTTAAGTTACACAAAGAGAGACCCCCATACACCCTCTCCAGATATTCCTAAACGATCTTTAAGATTACTCATAATGAGACACATACACACCTACAATACATCAACATACAAGACATACATAATATGACAATCTCCCCTACCAAGGCTATCAAAAGACTTACTTAAGTATTCCTAGAAGAGAACGCCCATACACCCTCTTCAGGGCTACCTAAATAATCCTTAAGACTTCCTAAGTTTAGATCATGTCAAACATAACAAGCAAATTCCCGAATTAGAATCATCCTCAAGACTTCCATAGACAAGACATGAAGAGATCATCCTTTATGCCCTCTTCACACTTTAACTAAGGAATCCTTAAGTCAATTTAGATTAGGTACTTATTCATTTACATACTTTATATTATTAAGTCGTTAGTTAATTAGTTCATTTAAGGCCGTACATCACATAAAGGACATTCAAATAATGGTCTTGGAGAAGACCTAGGGACTCTTACTAACACCTTCAAAGCCTATTGTGCAATGTATAGATAGCGTCCCATACCACCACCTAAACTTCATAGAACTTCTCTAATGAATGTATCCCCTATGATGAGAATAGTCAATAACCTACATAGACCTTGGTAGCAAAACATGGAATCTGGAGTTCTATCCTACTCCAATGAGGTTGTTCTACTTGCCATTGGTAGAACATAGACACATCCCATGTAGGCACATGGTTAAGGAAATATGAAGGGCATGCTTTGTAATCTAGTCTCATTCTTTAACTAGAATTACTTCCCATACCATACTCACTCGGTGCTAGCCTTCGTTCTCATAGATTTAATCACACTAAGGTTCATACAAAAGGGTTCCATATCAAGTTCATAACCAAATTACATTTACCCTAATAAAGCAAGGTCCACTAGGGCTATCTCACTATTGAGAGAAGAAGCTCATCATGACTTACCTAAGGATTGATATGATGCCGTTCCAGCCAATCAACCTTACGTCCATCATTCATTACATGAAGGATACCGTTATGGCTTTCGACTTCAAGTTTCATAACCTTACCACTAGGTTCAAGGTTTCACATAAAGGACCCTCTTATCACCATTCAAGGTCTCACCTAACATTCATTCAGTCAATACTAAGAATCTTTAGCTTCGTAAGTCAAGATATCACACATTCATATTCATACCAGTATAAAGTAAGGGACACAAGTCTACCTAAACAAGACACAACATACATCACTTTAGCACATATAGTATACATTATTTAGACACTTAGGAATGACCCTTAACATCATTTAGTCAACCTATTAATTACCTTAACATCATCAACATAATCATTATAGACTCATATAGCCAAGTTAGGAACAACCATATATCAACTCTAAGACTACACACTTAACACATAGTCATAGCATAACATGATTTCCTAAATAGAATTAATAGACTAACACATACTTTCACATGTAAGTAGATATGATCATACATCATCTAATCAACTACACAAATAGCCATATAACTTCAAGTAGTTGCCGACAAGGCCATGATCATTAATTTACTTAAAATAACGCCGACAAGGCCACATCAATTCACATAACACCGCCACCATAAGTGGACCAAACCAATCACAACATAATTGAAGTCTAATTAACATTAAATAAAGGAATTAAGGTAGCGCACCACCTCTTCATCCTCAACACTTCAAGTCAATACCAAATCATCCAATTCAACATCATAAGGCCCTTACCCTTGACCATGAACATAAATTCAACACATGAACTATAATACTCAATAAAATCTAAACCAATTCAATATAGATTCAACAATCTAAGACCAATTATATAACAATTGAATACAATTCTTACATCATTAGATAGCCCATAAAAAAATACACATGAATTCATAAACATTAGACCAATTATAGGTAACCCATAAATTAGTCAAAAACTAGGGTTCATCAATTACATGGTTCATAGGTTAATTGAGTTCAAATCACATTAATAACCACAATTCAATCACTAAACAATGATTAAAAACCATTAATGCAAGAACCCACGGTAGATCATGAAATAGGTCAATTCATATTTTTGAAAACTTTAGAAAACATTTTTGAAGTTGGGATCCTTGATGAAACGAGTTTCAATGATCAAAACCCATACCTCAATGAAGATAATTCATCAATTTGATGAAGAATCTCCACTCAATTCGTCACACCAAGCTCTTCCTTGACTTTGGACTTCAATGGAGTCTTTGGGAATTCTTAAGGGATTTGGGGTTTTTGATTTTGAAGAATGAAATCTTCAATGTTTTTAAGACTTATATACACACTTAAAATACCCAAAGGACCCTTAAGTAACCTCGAAACCATCTATTTGTAAGTGGGGTGAAATTACAACTTCACCCCTCAACTTACAGTGAAGCTGCACGCAGGACACAGGCCAATCGACGGGGCGTAGGTCCACTTACCCGTCCTGTCCTCCATCAATGGGTTAAGAGACTTGTAACTGGTAGCTTAGCTTCCCAGGCTAAGTACCAAATGACGCCCACCACCTACGTGGCATCGACCAGGCCACTGGCCGTCGATTGCCATCCGTAGGTGGGACTGCCTTGGGCAGTTTTGGCCACCAACATGGGTCATTCCTCAAGGACCCTTGGATGGTCCTTGGGGATGTTTTCCTGGACGTTTCCAACCCAAACCTTCTCTTATATGAGTTTAAGACATCTCACATTAATTTCATCCAAATCGAACACGTAAAACTCTACGAAACATTCCTAGACACACAAGGTTATTTCAAGGCATATCTTTCGAACGTCATGGACGTTCTTGAGTGTTTGACCTTCAAACTTCTCGAAACTTGACACACTGCCTATATACATCATATTAACTCACTTCAGGACTTCACAACATCATGAATCACACATAAACACATAGAACCACATATGAGGCACTTAGATGACTTAGTCGTCGAACGTCTTGGTCGTTCCTTGACGTTTGACTTCCAATGCACCTAATACTCTAGATACTGCCTCTATAACACTAAATAGACCATTTTGGGACCTTAGAACATCAACACCAACATATTAGGCTATCTTTACCCTAAGTCATTCTCGGGATCTTACATTCTCCCCCACATGGACAACATTCGTCCTCGAATGACACTTGCCACTCTCCGAACACTTCTAAAATAGAGATTCAACTAGCAGCACATAACAAAATCACATAACACATTATCAAAAAGAAAACATTAATTTCCCATAATCAAGATATTCACAACACAATAAGAAACTAGAAGACAATTCTATAACTCATTATGCTACAAAACTCACATGCTTCATTCCAAATAGAAAAAACTCATTTTATATTCATTATTGTACTCATACACATCATTTCTAACCATATTACAAAAATTTTAGACCAAAGAAACAATTAGTCACTTTTCCAAAAATATTACAGTGAGCAGTCTAGTGTTACAGTGAATTAGGCCAATTTTCTAAAAATGCAATTTTTTGGCAATTCATGATATAGACATGCTAATATGCAAGGTAACATCATATAAACATATTTTACAACATGATCAAGCCTTAAAAAAAAACAATGCAAGAAGTTAATGAAATTCAATTTCAACCAAACTCCTAAACACCATGCACATGCAATAAACTAGCACATCTATCTAGCCATACTCTCCCACTTAGAAGGAACTCATATCACAATAAGAGAAATAAGGACTTACCAACATCATCATCACTCTCATCCGGCTTCTAAACTCTAGTCCGGAGTGCATAGAAATGCCTTCTTATTGGAGCATCTTCCTTTGGAACACTAGAAGCAGCTTGCTTACCCTCTTTTCCCCTAGAAGCAATGTTAGGACAATCTCTCACCTTGTGTCCATCTTTTTGACATCCAAAGCAACTACCGGTATCCAATAGACACTCACCATAATGTTTCTTACCACAAGTGGCACATGTAGGTTTGCCATATTTGGAACTACCTCCTTTCTCAACCTTGAACTTAGCACCCCTAGATTCTTCTTGAGTTTGAGCCCTCTTTTTGAACCTAGGTTGCCCTTAATCACTTGCACCACTTCTTTTTAAGTACCTTGACATCCTCCTAATTTTAGACTCTTCAATTGATTGTGAATACACCATGAGTCTAGCCAAATTCATGTCATCATGTAGCATAGCCGTACGAGATTCCTCCCTCACTAGATTGTCTACACCCGTCACAAAATGACTCATTTCATCCCTTGGATTTGACACTAGGAATGGGGCATATCTAGGCAAGGTCGAGAACTTCAAAGAGTATTCCTCAAAACTCATATTGCCTTGCTTGAGATTTATAAACTCCTCTACCTTAACCTCTCTCCTCTCACGGGGAAAGTACTTACCAAGAAAATCTTCCTTAAATTCTTCCCACTCAATAGGATCCGACTCCATTGGCATATTATCCTTCCATTAAGTGTACCATATTTCAGAAACATCCCTCAATTGATACGAAGCCAACTCCGACTTATCCCTAGATGTAACCCCCATAATACTCAACACCTTGTATACTCCATCAAGGAACTCTTGGGGATCCTCATCTACCTAGAGCCAAGAAAGATCAGAGGACTCATCCTCACAAAGTCTCTCAACCTAGATGTCATAGAGCTCTCCACAACCCTAGGCACCATACTCAAATTCACTTGAGTAGTTATGGCTCGGGCTAAAGCAATCAAATCCTCTCTAATCTCTTGATTAGTCAATTCTAGGGGAACCACCAGAACCTCATTACCTCCTTCCACATTACAGGCATGATCACCTTGAGGAGGCACTTGAGCAACTTGACCACCTTGGTATCCTTGCCCATCTTGAAGAACTTTCTCAACTTGCTCAACTTGGTCAACTTGAGGAGGAATCTCCTCTTCCAACCTTCTAGCGGCCATCCTTCTAGTATTCATCTCCTAGAAACACAAGGAAACACATTAAGAAGGATACTCATAACATTTACTCTACCGCACGACATAGGAGTAGAAAAGAAGGGAAACTCTATTGTCCTATAGCCTCTCGCCCATAGATGTGTCGTGACTCACACCGATGGTCAAGACTCTACTATACGTGACTTCATGAGACTTTTTTATTCCTAAGACTACTTTCACCAACCTATGCACTGATACCGAGCTTGTCACATCCCGAGACCACACCCTAGAATTTAGGGCACAATCTCGGATTGAGACCGGCGTACTTGACCTCACGGAGGTCTTATACAAGCCCTTTCATATCATTCATTGCATATACATAAAGAAAAGTAGTGCGGAACTAAAACTTTTCACAAAACATAATATAGTCTTTAAAAACTCTCTCATATAAAAGTAATAGGAAATACTAAGTCTCAATCTCATCATCTTAGACACAAGAGTACCTGGGACACGGCCCATACGAATTAGAAAACGTAGAACTACTAAGTCTATTACAATACTACATAAAAGAAACTTAAAAGACATATATGCCCTCGAGTCAAGTGAGGACATACTTCAACTTCTCTTGAACAATCTTCTAAACACAAGTCTTCTTGCCAAAATTGTCACGACCGGAATCTAGACCCAGACGAGATCGGCGTCGTTGACCTCTCAGAGGTCGTAGACAAGCCTACATACGTCATTCTTACTTCATCTAGGTTAATTTTAGCGGAAAATTTGAACTTTTTTATTTCATGCTAAACATTTAAACTTAACATCATGGGCATTCACAAATCAACCATCTAATATAGAGATAATCAAATGAAAGAAACAGTTCATAATTGCATTAAACGTATTTTTGCCAAAACGGCACCAATACAAATTCTGAAATGAAAGTGGAAAGAAACACTAGTGGAACATGCTCCACTAGCTAAAGCCTACATCTAAGCTAGATATTAAAGGTAGACATACTCGAAAGCATGAGGTCCTACCAAGTCCGGATGAAAGCTCCACGTGCGGATAGCTGCAACGTGAACCGGTAAGCTCTAGCGTCCACCTGTGCCTGCACCTAAAAATATAGAGTTGTATGGGATTTTTACACACTTGTACTAAGTATGGGTATATGCAAGAACACACCAAGGACATGCATGAGTAATAAAAGCTCTTTCCTAGCAACATGATTATGGAAAGTCAAGTCAGTGGACTTGCCAAATTGGGATTAGGAAAGTTAGTCAACTTTCCAAATTTGGATTAGGAAAGTTAGTGAGCTTTCCAAATTTGGATTAGGAAAGTCAGTGAGCTTTCCAAATTTGGATTAGGAAAGTCATGCCATGAGAGTAACATGCATCATCATACTTATCATATTGCACACAACACATAACATCTGACACATAGCACATATCATATAGCATATAACACATAACATCTTTTATAACATTCATTCATATGCCATGAGACCTTGGAATCATGGACTTGACATTAAGAATTTCCAAAATGAGGGCTCAACATATGGGACCTCAACTAGGGAGTCTTTATTAGCAAACACAGAGTCTGCTTCATTCATTCATACGTACTTCATTACATTTCGTTCATAGGCTAGTGTAACACCAGCTATACCTAGGATGTAGTTTAAGACTTTCATCGGTCTTGCTGTGCAATGATAAAGAATAACCTAGTGTCATTACTTGAGTCTAGATCACCTCTTGATTATCCTATCCTAACACCTTTGGTATCATTCATTTTATTATGTGCATCATTTGAGGCTGGCCTCATTCATTCATTGGGAACTTTAACTTTAACCGACGTAGAACATGTGAGCATCATGAAATCTAGTGTCATGAAACCCCACACCGAAAAGAGGTGGAATCACCGGCCAAAGTGACCCAAAACATGCTAGCGTACATGGGAATTGAACCCCGCCAGATCCCTATATTGGAAGTATGGGTTCTAAGACCAGGAGATATAAGGAGATCCATACCCGGCATGCCAGACAGTCTCATCTCATGAGAGTTACGTGAACCTCCGCCCTTCCCGAAAGAAGGCATCACCGCTCAAAGCTAGTCTATCGATACTCAGTATAAAGTTCCATTTCATTCAACTCATACGTCATGGAAGCTGGCTTCTAGTATGAGGACATCATAGCTCAATAGATGATTTCTCATCTCATCATTAGTATTAAGTGTGTTAATCTCAATACTTTCATTAGAGTGTTCATAGAGACTGGTCTCTTCATTAACTTTACACTCTCATAGGTGAGTACGTTTTGGTAACATTTACTTAGGCTCATTTGAGATTGATCTCATCTTTTACATTTGCCTCATATCATGTTGTCACCACATTCATTAACATTAGCACAATTGCTCTTCATGATTACTCACCGCATTTTACGTGAATGTTCATTTCATCATATGCCAATGCACTTGGCCATTTGTGTGTTTCACACTCTTATTTAACCCTTCTAGGGTTTCATCATTTCATTACATAACAATCATTTCATCATATGCCAATGCACTTGGCCATTTAGTGTGTTTTACACTCGTACTTAACCCTTCTAGGGTTACATCATTTCATTACATACATCTTAGGTTCACTTATTTTTAAACGTATGCTATACTTATGGGTCTATACATACAAGCCATGAGGCTTAATTCATAGTTCGTTAAGTGACTCATATCTTCTTAAGATTATGTAGTACAAGACTTATGCATCTTGTATGTATTCCAAGATCTCGATTTCGATCTAAGTAGGTAGCATTATTCTTGAACATTTAATTCACATATGACTTATGTATCAATACGGAAATTTGGGCAAGGGAACCCAAGTTCGAATCCCTTAGACAACACTTACATTTTTCTTTGATTTTATTTTTAATCCTCATGATATTGGGACCCTAGATTGAGCCCCAACATCAACATTTCTTTTTAATTCCTTTTCTTTAGAAACTATCTTCCTTGGCCGAGGGGTTGTGGGTTCGAACCCCCACATCTCCCTTTTATTTTCCTATTTATTTTCCTTGTCTACTTCGCATTAACCATGAGGTTGTGGGATCAAACCCCCATAGCCTCTCTTTGTTTTTCTTTTATTCGCTTGGGACTGAGAGGTTGTGGGTTCGAACCCCCACAACCTCCTTATTTTATTTTCATTTAAATGTTGACTTATCTATGCGTTGGCAGTGAGGTTGTGGAATCGAGCCCCCGCAGCCTCACTTTATTTTCTTTTATTTTCCCTTTCTCCTTTGCTCTCCTTCACAGCCTTGAGGTCGTGGGTTCGATTCCCATGCTTCACATTTCGTTTCTTTTATTTTTCTTTCACTTCACTCGCTGCCTGGAGGTCTTGGGTTCCATTCCCACGCCTCCCATTTTATTTTATTAACTTTTGCACTCTACTTTTTCAGCCAGCATACCCCATTTCGATTCCCCCTGACCCCATTTCTTTTCTTGCGAGTTTAAGGCATCACACAGGTGAGGTCACAGGTTCGAATCCTGGTGGCCTCATCCCTTTATAATCAATCAAATTTCCAGATTTATTCCTCTACATTTAGCCTAAACTAAACTTTTAAGTTTGCTGGAAATTTAGTCATTTTCTTAGCTTATTTTCACCAACATTTTCACTTACAAACTTAGGGAAATTCATAGATCATTTAACACTTTTTGGGGTGCATTTTCATAGATTCGTTTAGCCAAAATATTGATACTCAAATCAGCCCCACTTCCATTTTAATGAACATCACGATTTACATAGGTTTATGCACGTAAAATGACAACCAAAACAATATCAAATTTGAATCCTTAACCGGAGACCTCATTTACAGTAACATTTTTGTACACGCACACACTTGCACAAAATTTCAAATACATGGTTTTCTTTCATACGATTTCAGGTACACAAACATAATCATATTCATCACGAGAACATAACATACATCTAAATCTACCAGCAATCATACCCAACCTACGATTCATTGGGAGGTAGTGACAGGGGCATGCAAAAGGGGAAACAATCCTAGTTTTTGAATGAATAATATGAACCTTAATGGGGTCTCTTGGGAAAGGGACCAAGAGAGAAGAAAACCCATACCTTTTTGACGTTAAACCCTTGACTTGCTGCCCAAAAACATCACCCAAGAACACGTCTAAGCCTCCTCAATGTCAACTCCACTCGAATGACAACCTCCCTTAGCCTAGTGTGCGATTAACGTTTGTTTTCTTGTGATTTCGTGTGAGTTCTTCAAGTGTGAAGAACTTGGTTTATTTTTATGCTTTTGTATCTTATTTTGGCAGAGAATTTTCGTGAGAAAGAAGAAGAGAGATTGAGCGTGAGAGTGGAGAGATAAACGTGAGGGAGTGGGAGTTATAGGAGGCTTAGGAGTCTAGTTTTATGACTTAGTCAATAGAGTTTTGTTTATTTAATAAAAATCTGATTTTTATTTTATTTTAAATAAGCTAATGAATAATAATAATTAATTAATTACATTAATTCAATAGCTTAAATAAAAATCACATTAATTCATTGCTTCCACCTAGGTTCGAACCCGGTTGGAGCAAGACTTCACTTCAAGACCTCAATTTCGGCTCTCTCTCTCCAAATTGCCCCTTCACCTTATTAATTAAATAATAATTACATATTTAGGGTAATTACGATACTACCCTTAGCCAGGAAAAAGACCATTTTACCCCTAGACCCTTCAAACCTAAGATTTCCTCTTTTTAAGTCCGGTAAAGACTCCTTCGAGTAAATCTTCGTATTCGAGAGCCTACATGGTTGGACCCAACCTTTCTAAGCTCAACTAACTCCCCAAGTTAGTTGGCTTGGCAGTAGCAAGGGTTCCGAGGTCTGGTTCTACGCGCATCTATCCGTATGAACCTTGGTCTAATCAAAGGCATTCTTGACACATTAAGCATTTTTTATCTTATCCATTTTTAGGGTTGTTACATTATCCCCCTCTTAGGAACATTCTTCCCCGAATGATACTAATCTTTACTAAAAATAAGTAAGTTATCTATAGAACGTACGCATACATAGGTAATTCAATACTCCCATTGGTAAATATCTGATTCACATATTAACATGATGGTGCACATCCTTGAAACCCAATAGTAGTTTCACATTAATAGACGAAGGAATTCTTTCCTAAACTAGTCTCATCAAAGCATACAACATAAGTCAACATATAAGTCATACAACAACAACCAACATGATGACTCAAAAATATTAATCTCATACTAGTGCATAAACACCATACACAGTAAAATACATGAAAGACTAATTAAGGATACGCACCCGAGACTTCACCAGAGGTGCCTTCCCCTGCACCCCTAGACTTGAGTGCGAAGAATCGTTGCCTCCTTGGAGCCTCTTCACTTGGACCATTAGGCTGAACTCTCTCCTTCCCTTGTTCTTGACTTCTCCTATTCGGACAATCCTTCACCATGTCACCCGGTTTGCCACAACTGTAACAAGCGTTAGTGCCCATCATACACTCTCCTCCATGCATTTTTCCACACTTCCTGCAAGGTGGCCTATCCTGAGGTGTATCTACTTCATTATTTCTCTTAACTCTGGACTCGGAATCCCTATCATAGCGACCCTTGGATGAACTTGACACTTGGTGGGAGTGTCCCTTCTTAAACCTGGGCTTATCCCTGATTTCAGTACTACTCTTCCTCGAAAAATTCTCCTCAGCTTGCCTTGACCTGTTCCCTGCCCTAGTGTGCTTCCTCTTCCTGCTTTCCTCCACTTGCTGGACATGGACCATAAGCCTGGAAAGGTCCATGCTGTCATGCAGCATAGCTTCCCTACACTCCTCCTCGAGATCCTCAGCAATCCCTGCCAAGAATCTACTCATCTCGTCCATGCTCTTAGACACAAGAGAAGTGACATACCTGGATAATTTCACAAACTTCAGGGAATACTCCCTGAGTGTCATCGATCCCTGTTTAAGGTTGATAAACTCCTCAACCTTGGCCTCCCTCATCTCCCTGGGGAAAAATCTCTCAAAGAAGGCTGTCTTAAACAGCTCCCAAGTGACCAGAACTCCGCCCAAAGCTCGGCTATCCTGCCACATCTTGCATCAAGTCTGTGCAACATCCTTGAGCTGATAGGAAGCCTGCTCAGCCTTCTCAGTATTTGTGGCCCCCATAGCCACCAAAATCTTATGCACCTCATCCACAAACTCTTGGGGGTCCTCTGAAGTCTTAGACCCTGTGAAAATAGGAGGATTCATCCTCGTGAAATCTCTCAGCCTGTCAGCCATGCTACGAACCGGTGGGTTCTCCCTCTGAACATTTTGCCGGTTGACCTGGGCAGTCATGGCCTGGGCCTGCATCGTGATGGCCTGTACCATCTGGGCCAGAGATGCCCGCACCTCCACATCAGTCAACCCAGCAGGGTTAACCGGCATAGACACTCCTTCAGCTGGAACCTGGGGTGGAACCTGATTGTCCCCAGCAGCTGCTCCTCCTCTCCTCTGACCAACGTTCCTCCTAGTATTCATTTTCTGAAAACAGTAAGAATTGATGTTAGACACGCTCATAACACCAAGAAAATCATACATTAGGAAAAGCACGATAAGATCATAATAAGGGAATTTTCCTCCGCATCATGCAGTCTCTAATTCAGGATAGTGGTGCAGTTCACTACCATGACTTAAAAACTACTCAATGTGGTTGATGTGAACTTATTATTCTCGGAATTCAACCAAGTGCTCTGATACCAACTTTTTCACGACCGGAATCTAGACCCCAGACGAGACCGGCATCGTTGACCTCTCAGAGGTCGCAGACAAGCCTACGTACGTTATTCTTACTTCATCTAGGTTAATTTTAGCGGAAAATTTGAACTTTTTGTTTTATTATTTCATGCTAAACATTTTAAACTTAACATCATGGGCGTTCACAAATCAACAATCTAATATAGAGATAATCAAATGAAAGAAACAGTTCATAATTGCATTAAACGTATTTTTTCCAAAATGGCACCAATACAAAGTCTGAAATGAAAGTGGAAAGAAACAATAGTGGAACATGCTCCACTAGCTAAAGCCTACTTCTAAGCTAGATAATAACGGTAGACATCCTCGAAAGCATGAGGTCCTACCAAGTCCGGATGAATGCTCCACGTGCGGATAGCTGCAACGTCAACCGGTAAGCTCTAGCGACACCTGTGCCTGCACCTAAAAATATAGAGTTGTATGGATTAGTACACACTTGTACTAAGTATGGGTATATGCAAGCACACACCAATGACATGCATGAGTAAGAATAGCTCTTTCCTAACAACATGATTATGGAAAGTCAAGTCAGTGGACTTGCCAAATTTGGATTAGGAAAGTTAGTCAACTTTCCAAATTTGGATTAGGAAAGTCAGTGAGCTTTCCAAATTTTGATTAGGAAAGTCAGTGAGCTTTCCAAATTTGGATTAGGAAAGTCATGCCATGAGAGTAACATGCATCATCATACTTATCATATTGCACACATCACATAACATCTTGCACATAGCACATATCATATAGCATATAGCACATAACATCTTTTATAACATTCATTCATATGCCATGAGACCTTGGAATCATGGACTTGACATTAAGAATTTCCAAAATGAGGGCTCAACATATGGGACCTCAACTAGGGAGTCTTCATTAGCAAACACAGAGTCTGCTTCATTCATTCATACGTACTTCATTTTATTTCGTTCATAGGCTAGTGTAACACCAGCTATACCTAGGATGTAGTTTAAGACTTTCATCGGGCTTGATGTGCAATGATCAAGAATAACCTAGTGTCATTACTTGAGTCTAGCTCACCTCTTGATTATCCTATCCTAACACCTTTGGTATCATTCATTTCATTATGTGCATCATTTGAGGCTGGCCTCATTCATTCATTGGAAACTTTAACTTTAACCGACATAGATCATGTGAACATCATGAAATCCAGTGTCATGAAACCCCACACCGAAAAGAGGTGGAATCACCGGCCAAAGTGACACAAAATATGCTAGCGTACATGGGAATTGAATCCCGCCAGATCCCTATATTGGAAGTATAGGTTCGAAGACCAGGAGATATAAGGAGACCCATACCCGGCATGCCGGACAGTCTCATCTCGTGAGAGTTACGTGAACCTCCGCCCTTCTTGAAAGAAGGCATCACCGCTCATAGCTAGTCTATCGGTGCTCAGTATAAAGTTCCATTTCATTAAACTCATACGTCATGGAAGCTGGCTTCTAGTATGTGGACATCATAGCTCAATAGATGATTTCTCATCTCATCATTAGTATTAAGTGTGTTAATCTCAATACTTTCATTAGAGTGTTCATAGAGACTGGTCTCTTCATTAACTTTACACTCTCATAGGTGAGTACGTTTTGGTAACATTTACTTAGGCTCATTTGAGATTGATCTCATCTTTTACATTTGCCTCATATCATGTTGTCACCATATTCATTAACATTAGCACAATTGCTCTTCATAATTACTCACCCATTTTACGTGAATGTTCATTTCATCATATGCCAATGCACTTGGCCATTTGTGTGTTTCACACTCTTACTTAACCCTTCTAGGGTTTCATCATTTCATTACATAATAATCATTTCATCATATGCCAATGCACTTGGCCATTTAGTGTGTTTTGCACTCGTACTTAATCCTTCTAGGGTTACATCATTTCATTACATACATCTTAGGTTCACTTATTTTTAAATGTATGCTAGACTTATGGGTCTATACATACAAGCCATGAGGCTTAATTCATAGTTCGTTAAGTGACTCATATCTTCTTAACATTATGTAGTACAAGACTTATGAATCTTGTATGTATGCCAAGATCTCGATTTCGATCTAAGTAGGTGGTATTATTCTTGAACATTTAATTCACGTATGACTTATGTATCAATACAGAAATTTGGGCAAGGGAACCAAGTTCGAATCCCTTGGACAACACTTATATTTTTCCTTGATTTTATTTTTAATCCTCATGATATTGGGACCCTAGAGTTAGCCCCAATATCAACATTTATTTTTAATTCCTTTTCTTTAAAGACTCTCTTCCTTGGCCGAGGGGTTGTGGGTTCGAACCCCCACAACCCTCTTTTATTTTCCTGTTTATTTTCCTTGTCTACTTCGCATTAACCATGAGGTTGTGGGATCAAACCCCCACATCCTCTCTTTATTTTTCTTTTATTCGCTTGGGACAGAGGGGTTGTGGGTTCGAACCCCCACAGCCTCCTTATTTTATTTTCATTTAAATGTTGACTTATCTATGCGTTAGCAGTGAGGTTGTGGGATCGAGCCCCCACAGCCTCACTTTATTTTTTTTTATTTTCCCTTTCTCCTTTACTCTCCTTCACAGCCTTCAGATCGTGGCTTCGATTCCCACGCCTCACATTTCCTTATTTTTTTTTCTTTCACTTCACTCGCTACCTGGAGGTCTTGGGTTCGATTCCCACGCCTCCCATTTTATTTTATTAATTTTTGCACTCTACTTTTTCAGCCAGCATACCCCATTTCGATTCGCCCTGACCCCATTTGTTTTCTTGCGAGTTTAAGGCATCACACGGGTGAGGTCACATGTTCGAATCCTGGTGGCCTCATCCCTTTATAATCAATTAAATTTCCAGATTTATTCCTCTACATTTAGCCTAAACTAAACTTGTAAGTTTGCTGGAAATTTAGTCATTTTCTTAGCTTATTTTCACCAACATTTTCACTTGAAAACTTAGGGAAATTCATAGATCATTTAACACTTTTTGGGGTGCATTTTCATAGATTCGTTTAGCCAAAATATTGATACTCAAATCAGCCCACTTCCATTTTAATGAACATCACGATTTACATAGGTTTATGCACGTAAAATGACAACCAAAACAATATCAAATTTGAAGCCTTAACCCGAGACCTTATTTACAGTAACATTTTTGCATACGCACACACTTGCACAAAATTTCGCATACATGGTTGTCTTTCATACGATTTCAAGTACACAAACATAATCATATTCATCACGAAAACATAAATACACCTAAATCTACCAGCAATCATACCCAACCTACGATTCATTGGGAGCTAGTGACAGGGGCATGCAAAAGGGGAAACAATCCTAGTTTTCGAATGAATAATATGAACCTTAATGGGGTCTCTTGGGAAAGGGACCAAGAGAGAAGAAAACCCATACCTTTTTGAAGTTAAACCCTTGACTTGCTGCCCAAAAACTTCACCCAAGAACACGTCTAAGCCTCCTCAATGTCAACTCCACTCGAATGACAACCTCCCTTAGCCTAGTGTGCGATTAACATTTGTTTTCTTGTGATTTCGTGTGAGTTCTTCAAGTGTGAAGAACTTGATTTATTTTTCTGCTTTTGTATCTTATTTTGGCAGAGAATTTTAGTGAGAAAGAATAAGAGAGATTGAGCGTGAGAGTGGAGAGATAAACGTGAGGGAGTGGGAGTTATAGGAGGCTTAGGAGCCTAGTTTTAGGACTTAGTCAATAGGGTTTTGTTTATTTAATAAAAATCTGATTTTTATTTTATTTTAAATCAGCTAATGAATAATAATAATTAATTAATTACATTAATTCAATAGCTTAAATAAAAATCACCTTAATTCATTGCTTCCACCTAGGTTCGAACCCAGTTGGAGCAAGACTTCACTTCAAGAGCTCAATTTCGGCTCTCTCTCCCCAAATTGCCCCTTCACCTTATTAATTAAATACTTAATTACATATTTAGGGTAATTACGATACTATCCTTAGCCAGGAAAAAGACCATTTTACCCCTAGACCCTTCAAACCTAAGATTTCCTTTTTTTAAGTCCGGTAAAGACTCCTTCGAGTAAATCTTCGTATTCGAGAGCCGTACATGGTTGGACCCAACCTTTTTAAGGTCAACTAACTCCCCAAGTTAGTTGGCTTGGCTGTAGCAAGGGGTCCGAGGTCTGGTTCTACGCGCATCAATCCGTGTGAACCTTGGTCTAATCATATGCATTCTTGACACATTAAACATTTCTTATCTTATCCATTTTTAGGGTTGTTACAAAAAGCTCTTCACCTACCAAGAACTATATAGATAGATAAAATCATGGATTAGTACAACCACATGTACTGAGTATGGCTTATGCATAAAGTCATGAAAATGGACATTTATTGCAAATATGCATATTTTCATTTAAATATCATAATATCATCATAAGCACAACATTTAACAGATTAGAATCACATAAGAAAACATTTAAATCAATTATCAAATTTTTAGAACTCACTTTACAGTGAACTCAATTCA
Source organism: Solanum lycopersicoides (assembly GCA_022817965.1). Taxonomy (NCBI): domain Eukaryota; kingdom Viridiplantae; phylum Streptophyta; class Magnoliopsida; order Solanales; family Solanaceae; genus Solanum; species Solanum lycopersicoides. The sequence continues at coordinate 35,051,866 of CM040629.1, read as the reverse complement.
CTGTACAGTGAAGTACCTCACTGTTACAGTGAATTCTTCTACTTTCGTACTAAGCATCTTCTAGCTTGTAGTCTTCTCACTAAATCTATCTTTAGATTCACTTAAGTCACACAAAGATAGGCCTCCCATACACCCTCTCTACATGTGCCTAAACGATCTTTAAGATTACTCATAATGAGACACATACACACCTACAATATATCAACATACAAGACATACATAATATGACAATATCCCTTACCAAGGCTATCAAAAGACTTACTTAAGTATTCCTAGAAGAGAACGCCCATACACCCTCTTCAAGGCTACCTAAATAATCCTTAAGACTTTCTTAGTTTAGATCATGTCAAACATAACAAGCAACTTCCCTAACTAGAGTCATCCTCAAGACTTCCATAGATAAGACATGAAGAGATCATCCTTTATGCCCTCTACACACTTTAACTAAGGAATCCTTAAGTCACTTTAGATTAGGTACTTATTCATTTACATACTTTATAGGATTAAGTCATTAGTTCATTTGTTCATTTAAGAGACATACATCACATAAAGGAATCCGAAGTTCTATCCTACTCCGATGAGGTTGTTCTACTTGCCAATGGTAGAACATAGACACATCGCATGTAGGCACATGGTTAAGGAAATATAAAGGGCATGCTTAGGAATCTAGTCTCATTCTTTAACTAGAACTACTTCCCTTACCATGCTCACTCGGTGCTATCCTTCGTTCTCATAGATTTAATCACACTAAGGTTCATACAAAAGGGTTCCATATCAAGTTCATAACCCAAATAAATTTACCCTACCAAAGCAAGGTCCACTAGGGCTATCTCACTATGGAGACAAGAAGCTCATCATGACTTTTCTAAGGACTGATATGATTTCGTTCCAACCAATCAACCTTAAGTCCATCATTCATTACATGAAGGATACCATTACGACTTTCTATTTCAAGTTTCATAACCTTACCACTAGGTTCAAGGTTTCACATAAAGGACCCTCTTATCATCACTCAAGGTCTCACCTAACATTCATTCAAGACTAAGACTCTTTAGCTTCCTAAGTCAAGATATCACATATTCATATTCATAACAATATCAAGTAAGGCACACAGGTTTACCTAAATAAGACACAACATACTTCACTTTAACACATATAGCATACATTCTTTAGACACTTAGGAATGACCCTTAACATCATTTAGTCAACCTATTCATTAACTTAACATCGTCAACATAATCATTATAGACTCATATAGCCAAGTTAGGAAGAAAAATATATCAACTCTAAGACTACACACTTAACACATAGTCATAGCATAACATGATTTCCTAAATAGCATCAATAGACTAACACATACTTTCACATGTAAATAGGTATGATTATACATCACCTAATAAACTACACAAATAGCCATATAACTTCAAGTAGTTGCCGACAAGGCCATGATCATCAATATACTTAAAATAACATTGACAAGGCCATATCAATTCACATAACACCGCCACCATAAGTGGACAAAACCAATCACATCATAATTGAAGTATAATTAACATTAATTAAAAGGATTAGGGCAGAGTACCACCTCTTCATCCTCAACACTTCAAGCCAATACCAAATCATCCAATTCAACATCATAAGGTCCTTACCCATGGCCATGAACATAAATTCAACACATGAACTATAATACTCAATGAAATCTAAACCAATTCAATATAGATTCAACAATCTAAGACCAATTATATAACAATTGAATACAATTCTTACATCATTAGATAGCCCATAAGAAACTACACATGAATTCATAAACATTAGACCAATTATCAAGTAACCCATAAATTAGTCAAAAACTAGGGTTCATCAATTACATGGGTTCATAGGTTAATTGAGTTAAAATAACCTTAATAACCACTATTCAATCACTAAACAATTATTAAAAACTATTAATGCAAGAACCCATGGTAGATCATGAAATAAGTCAATTCATCTTTTTGAAAACTTTAGAAAACATCTTTGAAGTTGGGATCCTTGATGAAACGAGTTTCAAGGATCAAAAAACATACCTCAATGAAGCTAATTCTTCAATTTGATGAAGAATCTCCACTCAATTTGTCACACCAACTTGACTTCGTACTTCAATGGAGTCTTTGGGAATTGTTAAGGGATTTTGGGGTTTTTGATTTTGAAGAATGAAATCTTCAATGTGTTTAAGACTTATATACACACTTAAAATACCCAAAAGACCCTTAAGGAACCGCCAATCCATCTATTTGGAAATGGGGTGAAATTAGAACTTCACCCCTCAACTTAGAGTGAAGCTGCAAGCAGGACACAGGCCAATCGACGGTTGCCCATTGACGGGGTGTAGGTCCACTTACGGGACGTCCTGTCCTCCATCGATAGGTTCAGATACTTGGAACTGGTAGCTTAGCTACCCAGGCTAAGTACCAAACAACGACCACCACCTACGGGGCGTCGACCAGGTCACTGGGTGTCGATTGCCACCGTAGGTGGGACTGTCGTGGGCAGTTTTGGCCACCAACATAGGTCCTTCCTCAAGGACCCTTGGATGGTCCTTGGGTAAGTTTGACCGGACGTTTCCAACCCAAACATGCTCGTACATGATTTTAAGATCTCTCACATGAATTTCACCCAAAACGAACACGTAAAACTCGACGAAACATGCCTAGACACACAAGGTCATTTCAAAGAACATCTTTCGAACGTCATGGACGTTCTTGAGTGTTTGACCTCCAAACTTCTCGAAACTTGACACACTGCCTATATACATCATATTAACTCAATTCAGGACTTCACAACATCATTAATCACACATAAACACATAGAACAACATATGAGGCACTTAGATGACTTAGTCATCGAACGTCTTGATCGTCCCTTGACGTTTGACTTCCAATGCACCTAATACTCTAGATACTGACTATATAACACTAAATAGACCATTTTAGGACCTTAGAACATCAAGACTAACATATTAGGCTCTATTTACACTAAGTCATTTTCGGGATCTTACATTCTCCCCCACTTGGACAACATTCGTCCTCGAATGACACTTGCCACTCTCCGAACACTTCCAAGAATAGAGATTCAACTAGAAGAACATAACCAAATCACATAACAAATTATCAAAAAGAAAACAAATAATTTCCCATAATCAAGAGATTCACAACACAACAAGAAACTAGAAGACAATTCTATAACTCATTATGCTACAAAACTCACATGCTTCATTACAAATAGCAAAAACTCATTTTATATTCATTATTATACTCATACACATCAGTTCTAACAATATTACAAAATTTTTAGACCAAATAAACAATTAGTCACTTTTCCAAAAATATTACAGTGAGCAGTCTAGTGTTACAGTGAATTAGGCCAATTTTCTAAAAATGCAATTTTTTGGAAATTCATGATGTAGACATGCTAATATGCAAGGTAACATCATATAAATATCTTTTACAATATGATCAAGGCATCATAAAACACACAATGCAAGAAGTTAATGAAATTTAATTTCAACCAAACTCCTAAACACCATGCACATGAAACAAACTAGAACATCTATCTAGCCATACTCCCCCACTTAGAAGGAACTCATATCACAATAAGAGAAATAAGGACTAACCAACATTATCATCACTCTCATCCGGATTCTCACCTCTAGTCCGGAGTGCATAGAAACGCCTTCTTATTGGAGCATCTTTCTTTAGAACACTAGGAGCAGCTTGCTTACCCTCTTTTCCCCTAGAAACAATGTTAGGACAATCTCCCACCTTGTGTCCATCATTTCCACATCCAAAGCAACTACCGGTACCCAATAGACACTCACCATAATGTTTCTTACCACAAGTGGCACATGTAGGTTTGCCATCTTTGGAATTACCTCCTTTCTCAACCTTGAAATTAGCACCCCTAGATTCTTCTTGAGTTTGAACCCTGTTTTTGAACCTAGGCTGCCCTTGATCACTTGCACCACTTCTTTTCAAGTATATTGAAATCCTCCTAAGTTTAGACTCTTCAATTGATTGTGCATACACCATGAGTCTAGCCAAAGTCATATCATCATGTAGCATAGCGGTACGTCATTCCTCCCTCACTAGATCGGCTACACCCGTCACAAAAAGACTCATTTCATCCCTTGGATTTGACACTAGGGATGGGGCATATCTATACTAGGTCGAGAACTTCAAAGAGTATTCCTCAACACTCATATTGCCTTGCGTGAGATTTATAAACTCCTCCACCATAAACTCTCTCCTCTCACGGGGAAAGTACTTACCAAGAAAAGCTTCCTTAAATTCTTCCCACTCAATAGGATCCGACTCCACCAACCTATTATCCTTCCATTGAGTGTACCATATTTGAGAAACATCACTCAATTGATATGAAGCCAACTCCTCCTTCTCCGTACATGTAACCCCCATAGCACTCAACACCTTGTAAACTCCATCAAGGAACTCTTGGTGATCCTCATCTACCTTAGAGCCAAGAAAGATCGGAGGACTCATCTTCACAAAGTCTCTCAACCTAGATGTCATAGTGCTCTCCACAACCCTAGGCACCATACTCAAATTCACTTGAGTAGTTACGGCTCGGGCTAAAGCAGTCAAAGCCTCTCTAATCTCTTGATTAGTCAATTCCGAGGGAACCACCGGAACATCATTACCTCCTTACACATTAGGGGCAAGATAACCTTGTGAAGGCTCTTGAGCACCTTGGGATCCTTGCCCATCTTGAAGAACTTGATCAACTTGCTAAACTTGCTCAACTTGAGGAGGAATCTCCTCATTCAACCTCTCCTCTTCCAACCTTCTAGCGGCCATCCTTCTAGTATTCATCTCCTAGAAATACAAGGAAACACATTAAGAAGGATACTCATAATATTTACTCTACCGCACGACGTAGGAGTAGAAAAGAAGGGAAACTCTATCGTCCTATAGCCTATCGTCCATAGATGTGTCGCGACTCACATCGATGGTCAAGACTCTACTAGACATGACTTGATGAGACTTTTTGATTCCTAAGACTACTTTTACCAACCTATGCTCTGATACCGAGATTGTCACATCCCGAGACCACACCCTAGAATTTAGGGCACAATCTCGTATTGAGACTGGTGTACTCGACCTCTCGGAGGTCTTATATAAGCCCTTTCATATCATTAATTGCATATAAATAATCAAAAGTAGTGAGGAACTAAAACTTTTCACAAAACATAACATAGTCTTTAAAAACTCTTTCATATAAAAGTAATAGGAAATACTAAGTCTCAATCTCATCATCTTAGACACAAGATTACTTGGGACACGGACCATATGAATTAAAAAATATAGTACTACTAAGTCTGTTACAATACTTCATAAAAGAAACTTAAAAGACATATATGCCCTCGAGTCAAGTGAGGACATACTTTAACTTCTCTTGAACGATCTTCTAAATCTAAGTCTTCTTCCCAAAATCTCTTAACCTACCAAGAACTAAATAGATAGATAAAAGCATGAATTAGTACAACCGCATGTACTGAGTATGGCTTATGCATAAAACCAACAGACATTTATTGGAAATATGCATCTTTTTATTTAAATATCATAAATATCATCATAAGCACACCATTTAACAACTTAGAATCACATAAAAAAACATTTAAAACAAATATCACATTTTTAGAACTCACTTTACAGTGAACTCAATTCACTGTACAGTGAAGTACCTCACTGTTACAGTGAATTCTTCTACTTTTGTACTAAGCATCTTCTATCATGTAGTCTTCTCACTAAAGTTATCCTAAGATTCACTTAAGTCACACAAAGAGAGACCGCCCATACATCCTCTCTAGATGTGCCTAAACAATCTTTAAGATTACTAATAATGAGACACATACACACCTACAATACATCAACATACAAGACATACATAATATGACAATCTCCCCTACCAAGGCAATCAAAAGACTTACTTAAGTAATCCTAGAAGAGAACGCCCATACACCCTCTTCAAGGCTACCTAAATAATCCGAAAGACTTTCTAAGTTTAAATCATATCAAACATAACAAGCAACTTCCCCAACTAGAGTCATCCTCAAGACTTCCATAGATAAGACATGAAGAGATCATCCTTTATGCCCTCTTCACACTTTAACTAAGAAATCCTTAAGTCACTTTAGATTAGGTACTTATTCATTTACATACTTCATATGATTAAGTCATTAGTTCATTAGTTCATTTAAGAGATATACATCACATAAAGGACATTCAAATAATGGTCTTGGAGACGACCTAGAGAGTCTTACTAACACCTTCAAAGCCTATTGTGCAATGTCTAGATAGCGTCCCATACCACCACCTAAACTCATAAAACTTCTCTAATACTAATATGTATCCCCTATCATGAGAATAGGCAATAACGGACATAGATTGTCACATCCGGGGAGCACCCCCTAGAAGTAACATGGCGTTCTTGACCTCTCGGAGGTCTTATACAAGACCATAGTTATCATTCATCGCATTGACATAGTAAATTTAATGGAAAATTTAAAAATTTCATAGCACATCATATGCTAGAAAATTTACTTCATATATATAAAACATAAGTCATAATACATACTTAGACCTTAAGTCACTTTGTCATCTTAGATTCAACAACATTTGAGTACATTAGGGACACGGCCCTTAAGACATATTACATCACTATACAATATTTAAACACTTTACAGTAAAGACATAAGAAGGAGATCCTTGAACTTAAGGATTCCTTTCATTGAGCTTGGGAATCATCTATCAAGCTCTTCACCATTCAAAACATCCTTTAAGCATCCATAACCTACACTTTGTGTAAAAAGTAGAGAGGAATGGTATTAGTACAAAAATGCACTAAGTATGGCAACCATGCAAAACCATGCATTTAAAAGGGACAATTTCTTGAAATCATACTTATGCCTTTTTGAGTAAATATTCATAAAACCTTTATCCAATAGAATTTATATCATTCACATACATCATATAAACTTATTCAAAGTCCCAACATTTCATAGGATCACATATAGTATTTATTACATTTTCAAGTCACATTACAGTGACTAGTTTTCCCTTAACAGTGAACTATTTTTCCCTTTTATTCATTAACCTCCCAAGTAACCCTCTAGTGATACTTGGTGCAATGCATCACCTTAAGTCCACAAGGAAACATACATATCATCTACACAAGCCAACACATATAATTATGTAAGCATAACATATCAAAGACACATTTAAGCCAATACCATAGAACTATTAGAGTAAGCCATATTCAATTTACACATATATTTGCTTCTTTTCAAACTCATCATTTCAAGACCTTATTCATGACCCCAATCTTATTCTACTAGTGCAATGTACATGTGAAGCCCCATAACCTCACACATATTTAGTAAACCCATCATGAGACAACAAACCTTAACATTCAATTCATACAACAACATATAAGTGAAGACAACTTCATTCATGTCAACAACCTTCATCATATAGTCATTTAGACCAACATAGTGCACATAAGGATAGATCATATCATATAGATTCATACCATGCACATATTCATAATAAGTAGACCACTTCTACAATATCATGCATAAAAACATATTCGTAACCATACACCTTAGAACACCTTCCTCGAACTTCCTAAGGAGCTACTTGTGCAATGTCTAGATGGGTTAATTACATCCACATATTCTTAGTAACCTCCCTCAAGTCCATTAGGGTCCTAGTCATTTACTTCCATTTTCCATTTTACTTTAGGGAACTATAGTCTTAACCGACACTAATACCATGGGTGCTAAACATGGAATTTGGTGTTGTAGAACCTTACACCAATGGAAGGTGTTCCTACCTGGACAAGGTAGAACATTAACATATATCCTAGAATCCTAAGTGAATTCACTTTCCTAGATCCTATGTGGCAAGCATAGTTTATGGAACTAAGAGATAGGTTGTTCCCTCTACATGCCATTGGACAATTGGGGCCTCATCTCATGATAAAACATGGGTGAACCCTTCCTCAAAGGTAATTCGACACCTCATGTGGGTCTATAGGTGAGTATTTCTCTAAGGGAAGTCAACACTCTATAAGGGACAAATGGTGAATCTTCCACAAAGGAAAGTCAACACCTCTCAATGTCAATTTCACTTGGTGCTAAGCTAAGTTACCTATATGAAAAGCCTTTAATTTTATTTTCATAAAACATAGGCTTAAGATATTCATTCTTTATATGCTTATAGCATATTCAAGCACCTATCTAGTTTAGAGTATTCTTGGGCACCCCTCTCAAGGCCCCTCTACTTACTAGACCATCATACATGTTTGTGAGTGAATACATAGATGTGAATAAACCTTTCACATAACACATAATGTCACACATGTTCATATATCAATGCATAAGTGTATAGGTATCACAATATAAGCAATACTTTCATATAAACCCACTAAGACACTATGCACATTCATACTACATTGTAAGCATGCATAATGTGTGAATGTGTGTGTACATTGGTCAACATGATCACATAATGGACATCAACAACTCATTGAGGCAGACACCCTCTTAGACCATAATACTCTTCAAGCATAGACCACACGACACACAATAGCATAGGAGACAAGTTAACTTCATAGAACACTTTAAGACTCCTAACATTAGCTATTCACACATTCACATAGGAGTACATGGGTAGGGGCCATCAATAAATAACACTTAACCCATGGCATCACCTACACATGCTCTTACATAGCCATTCACATGCTCATAACAATAGTAACACAACCTAGGTTCACAACCATAATGGAAGACTAGACACAAGTTACACATAAAGTGATCATCATATTACTCATTCATATAATCATCAATTTGACTTCAAGGCCATGGTCAACACATATATAATGACAATAAAGTAAACACCGCCACCATAAGTGGACCATACCACACAATGCCATACAAGTCTTCATCAACTACAATACTATAAGGAAACTAGAAGAGATAAGCATTCTTACCAATTTCTTACCCTTTGATCATCATTGATCAATACACCTTGTTCATCAACAATTCATATATAGAGAAGTAGCTATATGTAATTTAATCATAAAATACACCATGTACAAGTAGCTACAGGATCATACTATAACATGATACAAGGCATCACATATATACTAGAAAGCAGAGAGTCATAGATCACTCATTAGTATACTTTACTTTGTTTATCATGATTAACATTCATAATATTCCAATAATACCAACCTAGGAAGTATATATATCCATAATAATCAAGACTAAATCAAGTTTCGTCTACCCTAAATCGATATCACATTATGTTCATAGCATTATCAACTTTAAGGTTAAAACATGTTGATTAATCCTTATCAAGGTTCCTTTGACTTTATCATTAAGGGTTTATACCCATAATTCATTCATAACATCAACCTAAAACAATAGCTATATGAATCTTCACCTAATCAATTTCAACATTAAATCATTAAAAAAGACAACGTTACAGTGAATCATAAGTTACTACTTAATAGCTTAGAAGCACATAGATAAATTAGTACCAAGCTTTCTTTAATTTGATCATACCATATTTGTATTCACAATTCAACTAACTGATCATCCTAAGGCAGTAGCTACAAGAACCACAACATAATCGAAATTCAATTTTATTCATTAAAAGGCCAATGTTAGAGTGATCATATTGATAGCTAGGCTAGGCATGCTCAAATCTTCATACATTGATACACATGGATCTTCATCATCAATTTATAATTAATTCATGTAAATAAAAGTAGATATAGACAATTCAACGTAAGGGAATTGCAATTCAACCATTAACAAGCCATGATCACAATGCCCATGCAAGGGCTAAATCAAGTTTGGGAAGGGACATGGGTTCATCATACAATTGGATTCAAATCACATTAAAACCAGCATATTAACTTCAATTCATCATTATTTAAACATTAAAAATATTTTTAGAAAGAACACATGGCTAGATTGAAGAAGCAGAACTTTGATCATGAAATCTCTTTTGAAACTTTGAGATTAACTCTCTAGATGGAAGGATAACTAGAGATGAAGGATTATAATACCTTTTTATTCATGAAAACATTTAAAACATGGTGATTCATCCATGGAAATCCAAGCTCCAAGCTGTTCTTGAGCTTCGCCAACAATGGTGGTTTCTAGGGAGAATATTTTTGGAGGGAAAGGTTCAATTTGTGTGAGTTGGTTTGGAATTGGTTGATCACGTTTTTGAGCACTTAAATACACACAAAAATCACCAAATAAATCATGTGGGTTCAGGTTATCACGTGTGGTGAATTTCCCATTCACCCTTTTAATGAAACAGTGCATAGGCAGTGGCACCAGGCCACCATCGACGGACCAAATCGACTGGACGTTGGTCAATCTACGGGCTGTCCTTTTGCTTCCGTGGATTGGTACATTGCCAATTTGTCGGTTCAGACCTGACCAAGCTAAGTATCAATCTAAGAGACCTCACCTACGGGCCGTTGGTCAACCAATGGGCCGTCTTTTGGTCCGTCGATTGACACTGCCAAGGCAGTGTCTCGACCAGCGTTGGATCCTTCTTATGGGCCCTTTTGCGGGACCCTTTTGAAGTTATACCTAGATGTTTCCCACGTAAATTTAACCCTTAACAAGTTTTAGACCACCCACATGAGTTTCACCTAAAACAAATACTCGCAACACGTCCAAACATGCAAGGCCCCATCAATACACACACATGCATGTCTCAAGGCTATCTTTCGAACGTCTTGGGCGTTCTTGGACGTTTGACCTCCAAACTTCTCAAAAATTTATATAATACCATAAAACATCATTATAAATCATTTTAAGACTTCATAACCTCATTTCATACACATATAAGTACACACAGACACATGATGCACATAGGCGACTAGTCGTCGAACGTCTTGGTCGTCCCTTGACGTTTGACTTCCAAATCATCTCAAACTTTATACACTGCATCTAAACCATATTATAAGCCATTTTAGGACCTTAAAACATTAAGACAAACATGTTAGGATCTAGACACTCTAACTCATTTTGGGGGTCTTACAATATCTCCCACTTGGGAACATTCGTCCTCGAATGACACTTAGAACACTTTAATCACAACAATGACTTCAATGAATCATAGATCAGTTCATCATATTCATAACATCATCACATAGAAGTTAATGCACCAAAATTACAAGGAACACAACTTCACATCATTTAGCACTCAATGCACACAAGCAGGCAAAACTTCAATTCAATCACTCTTTAATGCATCAATCACAAGGCTCTTATCATGTTCATAGGAGGAACATTCTTATCCTAATCATAACATGGTCATTACACTCCATTTTATTAAGAGTTCATCATACACCCTTCTTTTAATCATACTAAGGAAGATTACAACAATACTCAAAAGCAAGTAGGCACTCATACTTCCATGCTCATAGACTTGAGTTAATTGAATCAACAAGGACCTTCATTATTTAGACCTAGTGCTATGAGGGTCATACTCAACCAGACCATGCCTAGTTGTGTCCATGGAGGAATGTACTTCTCCTCAACACACTTACATGTATCATGAGTTCATACTCAAGCAAATGCACAAAGGTCATCTTTACTGTAATATGAGAATTTCTCAACATTTTAAGCCAATACATGCTCATGTGTTCTTCCTAGTGAAGTCTAAATGGCAAGTCACACCAAATACATCACAACAATTAGGAAGCCATTTCACAAAATGTCAATTTCTAACATAGTACTCACCTTCACAGTAATCTATCATTTGGGAAAATTAATACAAATCATAGGCACATACATGAATACTAAGCTAAACATGCTTTCATTTTTCAAGGGGCGAGCCTACAATCATGCTTTTCCAACCATACAAGTCACATAGTTTTCAAGAGACTCCACATATTTCATTTTAAAGAGACTCAACTTTTCATTATAAGGCTAAACCTTACATATCAAAATTGACTAAAACCAAGTTTCTTACCTTACCTCATGAAGTCAAATTCACAATTAGCATATTAAGATGCAATTCAACAAGAGAAAACATGGATTTTATCAAAAATTCCCTTCATGCACTTTGGAATCTTCACAATATCTTTAAGGTAAGGTCAATCAATACATACCAAACATATAAAGTTCATGCAATTCATACTTTATGCAAGACTATATTCATGAATAAGCTTTCTAAGAATTCATTAGTTTTGAGTTCAAGCAAAAATTGAAGGACAAAGTAGAAATATGTACAACCTTAACATTCCATCACCATACCCCACTTAGGGTAAACCCAATTAAGAGCAACTTAACCCAAATTTTCAAGAGGATTTTAGTTATCAAACCAATAAAGGAATTACAGTAAGTCAACCAAGGTATTCTAAACTTTACCACTTAGGCATTTTATCCCCAATCATCAGTTAGGTCATCTCATTCGACCACATAAGGTTTTCATACCATACAATAGACACCAAGGTCATACAACATTAGGGAAAATAACAAGGAGAATTAGCCATAACATTTTCTTCTTTTCCCTAGAACATTACAGTAAGGTGACTTCTAGGTCACTAAAACGCACATCATCACCCTACCAAGTCATGCATACTACCTTTACAACTAGTATCAAGTATATACAAAGGACTTCAATCCATACTAGGTAATCATGAATGTTCACACATCCCAACTAAGGCAACATTTGAAACATCATGCATATATTCAAAGGGATATATTAAACACCTTTAAGCACATATCCTAGGGTAGCATGCTTTCATAGGTAGTCACTAAGCATTTCAAGTTCAAATCATTATAGTAAGCCACCAACATGTAAAACCATATAGTAACACATCATTTCAAAAGAAACTCATGTGAACCATAATAACTTCTAACATGCTTTAACTATATCATGATATATATTCTTCAACATAACATGCTTATTCACATAAATCTCATACATAGCCATAATTGGCATCACATCATCAAAACATGCCAAAATTCTCCTTCACACATACTCATTCAACCATAAAACTAATATAAACATTTGAACTCACCTTTTCTCCCTCAAGCATATAGAGACAATCTCATCCAAGCAATCATATCTAAAAGACCACGGGACAAGAAAACATAAGAGAGAGATCTTATAGAGTTAAGTTCTATGGCACGATATGAGAATGATGATGAAGGGAAACTCTATCTTCCTATATCCTCCCATACCATTTGATATGTTGCGACTCACCACCAATGCTACGAGACTCTACTCGACATGGTAATATGAGACTTCTTGGACCCTAAATCACTCTTAAAAAACCTCATGCTCTAATACCACGTTTGTCACATCCGGGGAGCACCCCGTAGAAGTAACATGGCGTACTTGACCTCTCGGAGGTCTTATACAAGCCCATAGTTATCATTCATCGCATCGACATAATAAATTTAGCGGAAAATTTAAAACTTTTCATTTCACATCATATGCTAGAAACTTTACTTCATATATATAAAACATAAGTCATAATACATAGTTAGACCTTAAGTCACTTTGTCATCTTAGACTCAACAACATTAGAGTACATTAGGGTACGTCCCTTAAGACACATCACATCACTATACAATATTTAAACACTTTACAATAAAGATATAAGTAGGAGATCCTTGAACTTAAGGATTCCTTTCATTGAGCTTGGGAATCATCTATCAAGCTCTTCACCATTCAAAACGTCCTTTAAGCATCCATAACCTACACTTTGTGTAAAAAGTAGAGAAGAATGATATAGTACAAAAATTCACTAAGTATGGCAACCATGCAAAAACATGCATTTAAAAGGGACATTTTCTTGAAATCATACTTTATGCCTTTTTGAGTAAATATTCATAAAACCTTTATCCAATAGCATTTATATCATTAACATACATCATATAAACTTATTCAAAGTCCAAACATTTCATAGGATCACATATAGTATTTATTACATTTTCAAGTCAAATTGCAGTGACAAACAGTGAACTATTTTCCCTTTTATTCATTAACCTCCCAAGTAACCCTCTAGTGATACTTGGTGGAATGCATTATCTTAAGGCCACAAGGAAACATACATATCATCTACACAAGCCAACACATATCATTATGTAAGAATAACATATCAAAGACACATTTAAGCCAACACCATATAACTATTACAGTAAGCCATATTCAATTTACACATATATTTACTTCTTTTCATACTCATCATTTCAAGACCTTATTCATGACCCTAATATTAGTCTACTAGTGCAATGTACATGTGAAGCCCCATAACCACACACATACTTAGTTAACCCATCATGAGACCACAAACCTTAACATTCAATTCATACAACAACATATAAGTGAAGACAACTTCATTCATGTCAACAACCTTCATCATATAGTCATTTAGACCAACATAGTGCACATAAGGATAGATCATATCATATAGATTCATACCATGCACATATTCATAATAAGTAGACCACTTCTACAATATCATACATAAAAACATATTCATAACCATACACCTTAGAACACCTTCCTAGAACTTCCTAAAGATATACTTGTGCAATGTCTAAATGGGTTCATTACTTTAACCTATCCTAGGTAACCCCCTTAAGTAATCTAATAAGTGTCCTAGTTATTTACTTCCATTGTCCATTTTACTTTAGGGAACTATAGTCTTAACCGACCCTAAGACCATTGGTGCTAAACATGGAATTTGGTGTTGTAGAGCCTTACACCAATGGAAGGTGTTCCTACCTAGCCAAGGTAGAACATTAACATATATCCTAGCATCCTAAGTGAATTCACTTTGCTTGATCCTATGTGGCAAGCATAGTTTATGGAACTAAGAGATAGGTTGTTCCCTCTACATGCCATTGGACAATTGGGGCTTCATCTCATGATAAAACATGGGTGAACCCTTCCTCAAAAGGAATTAAACACCTCATGTGGGTCTATAGGTGAGTATTCCTCTAAGGGAAGTCAAAACTCTATAAGGGACAAATGGTGAATCTTGCTCAAAGGAAAGTCAACACCTTGCTAAGCTAAGTTCCCTTTATTGAAAAGCCTTTAATTATATTTTCATAGAACATAGGCTTAAGATATTCATTCTTTATATGCTTATAGCATATTCAAGCACCTATCTAGTTTAGAGTATTCTTGGGCACCCCTCTCAAGACCCATCTACTTACTAGACCATCATACATGTTTGTGAGTGAATACATAGATGTGAACAAACCTTTCACATAACACATAATGTCACACATGTTCATATATCAATGCATAAGTCTATAGGTATCACAATATGAGAAATACTTTCACATAAACCCACTAAGACACTATGCACATTCATACTACATTGTAAGCATGCATAATGTGTGAATTTGTGTGTACATTGGTCAACATGATCACATAATGTCCATCAACAACTCATTGAGGCATCCACCCTCTTAGACCACAATACTCGTCAAGCGTAGACCACACAACACACAATAGCATAGGAGACAAGTTAACTTCATAGAACACTTTAAGACTCCTAACATTACCTATTCACACATTCACATAGGGGTACATAGGTAGGGGTCATCAATCATTAACACTTAACCCATGGAAGCATCTACACATGCTCTTACATAGACATTCACATGCTCATAACAATAGTAACACAACCTAGGTTCACAACAATAATGGAAGACTAGACAGAAGTTACACGTAAGACACATAAGGTGATCATCATAACCACTCATTCATATAATCATCAATTTGACTTCAACGCCATGGTCAACACATATATAATTACAATAAAGTAAACACCACCACCATAAGTGGACCATACCACACAATTCCATATAAGGATTCATCAACTACAATACTATAAGGAAAGTAAAAGAGATAAGCATTCTTACCAATTTCTTACCCTTTGATCATCATTGATCAATGCACATTGTTCATCCACAATTCATATATAGAGAAGTAGCTATATGTACTTTAATCATAAAAGACACCATGTACAAGTAGCTACAGGATCATACTATAACATGATACAAGGCATCACATATATAATAGAAAGTAGAGAGTCATAGATCACTCATTACTATACTTTACTTTGTTTATCATGATTGACATTCATAATATTCCAATAATATCAACCTAGGGCAGTAGCTATATCCATAATAATCAAGACTAAATCATGTTTCGTCTACCCTAAATCGATATCACATTATGTTCATAGCATTAGCAACTTTAAGGTTAAAACATGTTGATTAATCCTTATCAAGATTCCTTTGACTTTATCATTAAGGTTTTATACCCATAATTCATTCATAACATAAACCTAAAACAGTAGCTATATGAATCTTCACCTAATCGATTTCAATAATAGATTAGAAGCACATAGATCAATTAGTACCAAGATTTCTTTAATTTGATCATACCATATTTATATTCACAATTCAACCAACTGATCATGCTAAGGCAGTAGCTACAAGAACCACAACATAATCGAAATTCACTTTTATTCATTAAAAGGCCAATGTTACAGTGATCATATTGCTAGCTAGGCTAGGCATGAGCAAATCTTCATACATTGATCCACATGGATCTTCATCATCAATTTATCATTAATTCACGTAAATAACAGTAGATATAGACAATTCAACGTAAGAGAATTGCAATTCAACCATTAACAAGTCATGATCACAATATCGATGCAAGGGCTAAATCAAGTTTGGGAAGGGACATGGGTTCATCATGCAATTGGATTCAAAATCACGTTAAAACCAATATATTAACTTTAATTCATCTTGGCTAGATTGAAGAAGAAGAACTTTTATCATGAAATCTCTTTTGAAACTTTGAGATTAACTCTCTAGATGGAAAGATAACTAGAGATGAAGGATCATAATACCTTTTTATTCATGAAAACCTTTAAAACTTGGTTATTCATCCATGGAAATCCAAGCTCCAAGCTGTTCTTGAGCTTCACCAACAATGGTGGTTTCTAGGGAGATTATTTTTGGAGGGAAATGTTCAATTTTTGTGAGTTGATTTGGGAATGGGTTGATCACGTTTTTCAGCACTTAAATACACCCAAAAATAACCAAATAAATCATGTGGGGTCAGGTTAGCACGTGTCGTGAATTAACCATTCACCCCTTTAATGAAACAGTGCATAGGCAGTGGCACCAGGCCACCATCGACGGACCCAATCGACTGGCCGTTGGTCAATCGACGGGCCATCCTTTGGCTTCCGTGGATTGGTCCATGGCCAATTTGTCGGTTGAGACCTTCCCAAGATAAGTATCAATCGATGAGACCTCACCTACGGGCCTTTGGTAAACCAACTGTCCGTCGTTTGGTCCATCGATTGACACTGTCAAGGCAGTGTCTCGACCACCCTTAGGTCCTTCTTGTTGACCCTTTTGTGGGGCCCTTTTGAAGTTGTACCCGAACATTTCCAACGTAAATACAACCCTTAAATGTTTGTACACCTCCCACATGAGTTTCACCCAAAACAAATACTCGCAACATGTCTAAACATGCAAGGCCCCATCAATACACACACATACATGTCTCAAGGCTATCTTTCGAACGTCATGGGCGTTCTTGGACGTTTGACCTCCAAACTTCTCAAAAATTCATATAATACCATTAAACATCATTATAACTCATTTTAAGAATTTATAAGCTTATTTCATACACATATAAGTACACATAGACACATGATGCACATAGACGATTAGTCGTTGAACGTCTTGGTCGTCCCTTGACGTTTGACTTCCAAATCACCTCAAATATTATACAATGCATCTAAACCATATCATAAGCCATTTTAGGACCTTAACATTAAGACAAACATGTTAGGATCTAGACACCCTAACTCATTTTGGGGGGTCTTACATAGACCATGGTAGCAAAACATGGAATCCGGAGTTCTATCCTACTCCGAGAGGTTGTTCTACTTGCCAATGGTAGAACATAGACACATCCCATGTAGGCACATGGTTAAGGAAATATGAAGGGAATGCTTTGTAATCTAGTCTCATTATTTAACTAGAAATACTTCCCTTACCATACTCACTCGGTGCTTTCTTTCGTTCTCATAGATTTAATCACACTAAGGTTCATACAAAAGGGTTCCATATCAAGTTCATAACCCATTACATTTACCCTACCAAAGCAAGGTCCACTAGGGCTATCTCACTATGGCAACAAGAAGCTCATCATGACTTTCCTAAGGATTGATATGATGCCGTTCCATCCAATCAACCTTAAATCAATCATTCATTACATGAAGGCTACCATTATGGTTTTCGACTTCAAGTTTCATAACCTTACCACTAGGTGCAAGGTTTCACATAAAGTACCCTCTTATCATCATTCAAGGTCTCACCTAAAATTCATTCATTCAAGAATAAGACTCTTTATCTTCCTAAGTCAAGATATCACATATTCATATTCATACCAATATCAAGTAAGGGACACAAGTCTACCTCAACAAGACACAACATACTTCACTATAGCACATATAGCATACATTCTTTAGACAATTAGGAATGACCCTTAACATCATTTAGTCAACCTATTCATTAACTTAACATCATCAACATAATCATTATAGACTCATATATCCAAGTTAGGAACAACCATATATCTACTCTAAGACTACACACTTAACACATAGTCATAGCATAACATGATTTTCTATGTAGCATCAATAGACTAACACATACTTTCACATGTAAGTAGTTATGATCATACATCACCTAATAAACTACACAAATAGCCATATAACTTCAATTAGTTGACGACAAGGCCATGATCATCAATATACTTAAAATAACGCCGACAAGGCCACATTAATTCACATAACACCGCCACGATAAGTGGACCAAACCAATCAAAACATAATTGAAGTCTAATTAACATTAATTAAAAGGAATTAGGTCAGCGTACCACCTCTTCATCCTCAACACTTCAAGCCAATATCAAATCATCCAATTCAACATCATAAGGCCCTTACCCATGGCCATGAACATAAATTCAACACATGAACTATAATACTCAATGAAATCTAAACCAATTCAATATAGATTCCACATTCTAAGACCAATTAGATAAAAATTGAATACAATTGTTACATCATTAGATAGGCCATAAGAAACTACACATGAATTCATAAACATTAGACCAATTATCAAGTAACCCATAAATTAGTCAAAAACTAGGGTTCATCAATTACATTGGTTCATATGTTAATTGAGTTAAAATCACCTTAATAACAACAATTCAATCACTAAACAATGATTAAAAACCATTAATGCAAGAACCCATGGTAGATCATGGAATAGGTCAATTCATCTTTTTGAAAACCTTGGAAAACTTCTTTGAAGTTGGGCTCCTTGATGAAACGAGTTTCAAGGATCAAAACCCATACCTCAGTGAATCTAATTCTTCAATTTCATGAAGAATTTCCACTCAATTCACCACACCAAGCTCTTCCTTGACTTTGGACTTCAATGGAGTCTTTGGGAATTCTTAAGGGATTTCTGGGTTTTTGATTTTGAAGAATGAAATCTTCAATGTGTTTAAGACTAATATAAACACTTAAAATACCCAAAAGACCCTTAATGAACCGCCAAACCGTCTATTTGGAAATGGGGTGAAATTACAACTTCACCCCTCAACTTACAGTGAAGATGCACGCAGGACACAGGCCAATCGACGGTTGCCTATCGACGGGGCGTAGGTAAACTTATGGGCCATCCTATCCTCCATCGATGGGTTCAAATACTTGTAATTGGTATCTTAGATCCCCAGGCTAAGTACCAAACGATTCCCACCACCTTCGGGGCGTTGACTAGACCACTGGCAGTCGATTGCCATCCGTAGGTTGGACTGTCTTGGGCAGTTTTGGCCACCAACTCAAACATGCTCGTATATGAGTTTAAGACCTATCACGTGAATTTCATCCAAAACGAACACGTAAAACTCGACGAAACATGCCTAGACACACAAGGTCGTTTCAAGGCACATCTTTCGAACGTCATGGACGTTCTTGAGTGTTTGACCTCCAAACTTCTTGAAACTTGACACACTGCCTGTACACATAATATTAAGTCACTTCAGGACTTCACAACATCATGAATAATATATAAACACATAGAACCACATATGGGGCACTTAGATGACTTAGTCATCGAACGTCTCGGTCGTCCCTTGACGTTTGACTTCCAATGTACCAAATACTCTAGCTACTGCCTCTATAACACTAAATAGACCATTTTAGGACCTTAGAATATCAAGACCAATATATTAGTCTCTAGTTACTCTAAGTCATTTTAGGGATCTTACAATTACATGCTTGTTTTGCTTCAATTGATTGTAGAACAAGGGTAGTTAAATTCCAATTCCCTAATGAGCCCATTTTAGAATGGAAGGAGGGAAACTCAATCTCTAAAGGTCAAATTATTTCATGTCTAAAAGCTTGTAAGATTATTTCTAAGGGATGTATATATCCCACTGTGAGAGTCAAAGACCTTGGGTCTGAGGCTCCTCCTTTAGAGTCGGTCCCCGTAGTGAAGGATTTTCCAAAAGTCTTCCCCGATGACTTACCGAGAATTCCTCCCGAATGGGTAATAGATTTCAACATAGATTTGTTGAGGGATACTCAACCCATATCAATTTCTCTTTACCGGATGGATCCGACCGAGTTGAAATAATTGAAATCTCAACTCAAGGATTTGTTAGATAAGGGTTTTATCCAACCAAGCATATATCCATTGGGAGCTCCAATACTATTTGTGAAAAATAAATATGGGTCTCTTAGAATGTGTATTGACTACCGACAATTAAACAAGGTCACAATAAAGAATAAGTATCCTCTCCCTAGAATTGATGATTTGTTTGACCAGATCCAAGGGGCGAGTTACTTTTCAAAGATTGATTTGAGGTCAGGGTATCACCAACTTAGAGTTAGAGGATTTGACATTCCTAAAATGACTTTCCGAACAAGTTATGGTCATCATGAGTTCCTAGTTATGTCCTTTGGACTTACTAATGCCTAGGGGCTTTTATGGACCTTATGCATAGGTTGTTTTGTGATTATCTTGATTCATTTGTAATTTTCTTTGTTGATGACATCTTGATATATTCAAGAGTGAGTATGAACATATGAGTCATTTGAGGATAGTGTTTCAAGTCCTCAACTAACACCAACTCTTTCCCAAGTTTAGTAAATGCGAATTTTAGCTAAAATTGATTGCTTTTCTTGGCCACATTGTTTAAGGAGAGGGTATAGAGGTTGATCCAAAAAATATGGAAGCAATTAAGAATTAGCCTATACCCCTAAGTCCTACTGATATTCAAAGTTTTTTGGGTTTATCCAGCTATTATAGGAGGTTTGTAGATGGCTTCTTATCGATTTCTTCTCCTTTGAAAACCCTAAGCCATAAGAAAGTTATGTTTGAGTGTTCGGAAGCTTGTGAAAGAAGTTTTCAAGAGTTGAAAGATAAGCTTACCTCCGCTCCGATGTTGATCTTATAGGGGGTACCGAAAGGTTTGTTGTGTATTATGATGATTCTTTAGTAGGTTTGGGTTGTTTCATCTTAAAACATGGTAAGGTGATAGCATATGCCTCTAGACAACTCAAGGTACATGAGAAGAAATATCCGACTCATGATCTTGAACTAGAGGCCGTAGTTTTTTCTTTGAAAATATGGAGACACTATCTATATGGAAAGCATGTAGATGTGCTCACAAACCATAAGAGTATTCTATATGTGTTCACCCAAAATGAGTTAAACCTCTGACAAAGAAGGTGGTTAGAGATTTTGAAAGATTATGATAAGAGTGTCCTTTACCACCCCGAAAAAGCCAATGTGGTTGCGGATGCTTTGAGTGGGATGTCTCTCGGTAATGTGGACCATGCTGTTGATAATATGATGGAGTTAGTAAAAAAGTATGCATAGATTGGCCCGTTTGGGTGTTCATCTTGGAGATTCTCCAAAAATGGGTTTCATGGTTCATCATAACTCCGAATCATCTTTAATGGTTGAGGTGAAATCCAATCATCATCTTGAACCTCTATTGATAAAGTTTAAGGAATCAGTTCTTAGTAAATGTAATGAGTCATTCTCCCAAGGGGGATGGGGTTCTTAGATATCAAGGTAGGTTGTGCGTTCTGGATATTGATGGCTCGAGAAGATGAATTTTGGAAAAGGTTCATGGTTCCCGATATTCCATTCATCGGTGCCACCAACATGTATCGTGATCTACAAGAGATCTATTGGTGGAATGGTTTGAAGAAGGATATTGTTGAATTTTTGGCCAAATGTCCAAATTATCAACAAGTCAAGGTCGAACATCAATGTTCGGGAGGGTTGTCTAAAAAATATAGCAATACCCACTTGGAAGTGGGAAAATATGAATATGGATTTCATTGTGGGTTTCCTCGTACACGAAGGCAAAATGATTTGATTTGGGTTATTGTTGATATGTTTACAATATCAACCCATTTTATTCCTGTCAAAGCTACTTATTCGACAGAAGAATATGCTAAATTGTATCTTAAGGACGTTGTGAGAATGGATGGAGTTCCCTTGTCTATCATTTCAGATAGGGGTACTGAATTTAGTGCTCATTTTTGGAAAGCATTCCAACGTGGACTTGGTACCAAGGTTAAACTTAGTACAAATTTTATCCACAAACGGATGGTTTGGCAGAGCGAACCATCCAAACCTTAGAAGATATGTTGAGGCATGTGTCATTGACTTCAAGGGTAATTTGGATGACCATTTACCATTGATTGAATTTGCGTACAATAATAGCTATCACTCAAGTATTTCAATGTCACCCTTTGAGTCCCTTTATGGGAGGAGATGTAGATCTCAGATCGGATGGTTTGAGGTAGGAGAGTTTACTCTAATAGGCCCCGAAGCAATTTATGAGGTTATGGAGAAAGTCTGCCTATGAAAGATATATCGAATACGACCCAAAGTCGGTAGATATCTTATGCCGACAATTGAAAGAGATACCTTGAGTTTATAGTAGGAGACTTGGGAAAAAAGGGAAACTTAATCCCCGGTATATGTGGCTATATGAGATTTTAAAATGCGTTAGAAGTATGGCGTATGAGTTTAGATTACCTGTTGAGTTGGTTCTGTGCATCCAATTTTCCATGTATCAATGCTTAAATAGTGCATAGGTGATCCGGTGTCTATCAATTTAAGAAGCTGAGGAATAATGAAGTAGCTTCCGCAAAGGTTCTTTGGAAGAATCATCTTGTGGAAAATGCGACTTCGGAGGGTGAGGCCAATATGATGTCCCCATATCCTCATCTTTTTCCTTCCTCTTCTAGTCAAGGTTGAGGTTAGTAATCCCTCCTACTTTTGGTTTATGAAGGTTCATAATTGTATTTGAACTTCGATGATTTCCCTTAATTGTGCATGTCCTTGTGAAAATTCATGTTTCATATGTGTTTTGAATTATATGTTCTTCATACTTGATGACACTTGATTATATGGTTCGTATTGTTGAGTTATGTGATATTTTTTGTTGTGAAATTGCTCGAGTGTGAAGCGATGAAATGATGTATTGGCTCCTTGTTGAATATGTTGATCTATATGAGAACGAGAAGGAAAATTCCTTCTTTCATAATGTTAAATGATGAAATGTGTGCATAATTGGTAGTTGATATAGTTCATACGTCATAATGATGCATTGTTGTCTTTGAGAATTGAGTTAATGTTTTCTCCATTCTTATTAAATTATTATTATAGACATGTATTTGTTGGGCTGCTAGTCTTGAGTCGTAAATCTCCAAAAGTTATTTAAAGTGTCATTCGAGGACGAATGTTCCCCAAAGGGGGGATATTGTTATACCTCGGAAATGTAATGACCTAGGCTAGAGCCTAACCTAATGAATAGTGGTTACAATGATGTTTCCTAACCTAAACTAATGTAATTAAATTTACTTGGAAGTATTAGAGCCTAAACGTCAAGAAACAACCATGACGTCTAGAAACTAGTGAAGTTGAACTAGTAGGTGTTCCTAGGTCTTGTCAAGGTTCGGGAGTGTTGTATGAAGATTAAATCTTTTAAAAATACTTAAATAGGTAAAATAATATTTTTAGGATCAAAACGTCCAGGTGCGACCCCCCAAGGACCACCCTAGGGATCCTTCAGGAGGACACAAACATTTGGCCGACAAACTGCTTAGGCAGCTTGTCTAAAGCATGGAAGGATCATGTCTGCGTCACATTATGGCTCCACCAAGGACCAAATGTTGTTCCATCACGGACGATGTCGTAGACTCATCTGTCCCAAAATTTATTTAGTGAAACTTGAGGGAACACCTCCGCGATAAAAATTCCAAAAATAAAAGTCAAGTTAGACATGATTGAAAGGTCCATCCAAGTAAGGGGTGTTTTTGTTATTTTAGGGTATTAGTATAAATTGAATTTTACACCCATTCAAACACCAAAAAAATCCCCAAATTGAAAATCCAATTGCTCTCATTTCTCTCTAAGTACTCTCTCTACACAAAACCTCCTTTGATGAAGAAGGTCAAAGCTTCAAGTTGGGTTCAAGAACAAGGATTTTCTACATTAATACTTAAGGATTGATAATTTATGGGAATTCTTCACTCTTGTGAATCCTTTCCCCAAGAGGTTCCTTCAAATTAAATTTCAATGTTCTTCCAAATTTAAATATTTCACTCAATTTCGTGGGTCACCTTTACACTTTGACTTAATTGGTCTAGATCTGATTAGTAATGATGGATTATGAATTTTTATGAGTGAATTGATGTATTACCTTAGATTTTTAACGTAATTCCTTAAAGACCCATGAATGTCCCTCTTCTCGTTGAATTAAGTTGATTAATGATTAGAGGTGATGTAATTAAGTATGTTCTTGTATAATTGACTATTGTATGATGATGATAATTTAATTTATGGATAAATATCTTGGATTTGGAATGAAATATATAATGGATTTCTTTGAGTCCATTGGTAAGATCTCCAAGATCATGAACTTTATATATTATTGTTGGTTTATCTTGGGTAATATTGATTAACTGAAGTATGAATGATGAAGTTATTAATGTATAATCATGATATGAATATGATGGTTGTGAGATATTTATAGGTGCGCTATTATGAAGGATTGAAGGTAATTCTCATGTACATCTTATGTATACTATGAAATAATGTTCTCACATGATGTTGGGTTGTGAGAAAGGTCTTTCTCATCCTAAAATCGATGCGCTATGAACATGTTATATGAGGGGTTAAACTCCTAAGACCTATGTTATGAATTAATGTTAAGGAATACTTAAAGATACTTCAAAAAGGGAATTTAGCTTAGCACCGAGTGAACTTGAAATTGAAAGATGTTCCTTCACAAAGGAAGGGAGGTTAACACTATGTTCTCTCATGAGGTGGAAACTACAATGCTAGTTAGAATAAAGAGGGTTTCTAGTAACAACCTCCTAGTTCCTTAACTATGTACCCCCATAGGAACCTTAGCTAGTGGATCCACCTAGATTCTATATGAATGTATATGTCTTACCTTGGAAAGTAGGACACCCTGTTTTCAGTGTGAGGGTATGAAACCGGATTCCATGTTAGCTTGCATGGTCTGTGTCGATTATGGTGAAGTTTCCCGAATGTTCACATGAATAAATGAAAGTAAGTAGATGAATACTAACTAGGACTACTTAAGATGTGTTACTTTGTGTTATAAGGGTATCGTGATTTACCTATGCATTGCACAAGTGGACCTTGAGGGGAATTCTAGGGTGGGGTCTGTATGTATATGTGAAATGCATAATGTTCGTCAGATATGACGTTGGTTTCACTTTATATACATGATGTTGATCTAAATTGATATGCATGATGTTGACTACACTTGATATGTTGATGTATGAGGTAAAAGACAATTCTTATGATCTCTTTGTTTTTATACTTGGTTTATGTGGGGTGATGGGGCTTCACATAGACATTGCACTAGTAGACTTGGATTGGAGTTATGAGTAAGGTATTGTGATGTATTGATAAAATGAACTCTAATTATGAAATTTTAACTATGGCTTTACTATGATGTTACTCTTGAACATGAATATGAATATGTCTTGTTGTTGTAGTGATATGGACTTCTATATGATCCTAGGAATGTGCATAAAGGCTTTTAAAGTGAATGTAGCATACTTATAAACAAAATGTCCTTTTGTGCATGTTTACAAATGTTTTACTTGTATATGTTTCCACACTTAGTACATGTTGTTAGTACTAACCCATATTTCTCCTATTTTTTACACAAAGTGTAGATTCGGGCCATTGAGGTGATTCTAGTCCTTTCTTGAAGAAACTTGGATTGCTGCTCCCAAGTTGGTGAGTCCTCAAGTCCAAGGATGGATATGCTTGATTCTAATTCTAGTTTAACTTCCCTTATTCAAAGACTATATTGTAATTCTTATTATAAGAATTGCAATGATATAAGGGCTAAGTCCCAATTTCATATTCTTATGTTTAGATGAAATGTGGGACAAATTAGTTTATATTCTTGATATATGTGAAGTGAAGTTGAATTTCAAATGAAAGGTTTTAAAATTTTCCTCTTTTATTTTATCTAATTTGCAAATGATGAATTTTAAGGCTTGGTTAATACCTCTTCGAGGACGAAGACTCCGGTTACGACTAGGTGGTGCTCTCCAGTCGTTAAAAACTTGGTATCAAAGCATGAGGTTGAATAAATAATAGGAATGATGTCAAAAAAAAAAAAATCTATGTAGAGTCTTGTTCATAATTTTGAAGCGCGCCACACTTATGAATGAGAGACTATGTGATGCTTATGAAAATGTTACTTTCTTTGGTAATCTTATGTCGTGCCTAAAGAGTCTTAACTCTATGTGTCCTTTTCTTATACTTTTCTTGTGGATATAGGCTATGAATATTAGAAGGTCAACCTCAAGAAGGGTTGAATAGGACATTGCAAATGCATTAGTTCCTCCCCAAGGAAACCAAGCTCCTCCTCAAGACCAAGTTCCTCAAGGTGGCAACGCTCCGGTCAATCCTCCGGTCATGTCAGATGCACAAATAAGGGAGGCTTTCCTAAACTTGACTCAAGTCATGGCTACTATAGTTCAAGTTGGAACTACTCAAGATTAAGCTATGACAGCTCAAGCAAATCAGAAAGTTGCATCCCATGTGAATCAAAATGCTAGTACCATGGCTTCACGTTTGAGGGACTTCACTATAATGAACCCTACAATGTTCTTTGTGTCTAAGGTAAATGAAGATACTCAATACTTTTTAGATGAGGTTTATAATATCTTATATGCTCTGGGTCTGAGTTCAAATGAGGACCTAGCTAGCCGCTAACCAACTCAAAGATGTGGCTCAAACTTGGTATACTCAATGGAAGGACAATAGGGATTTGAGAACGGGTACCATAAGTTAGGAAGTCTTTAGAAGGGAAATTCTTGATAGGTTCTTCCCAAGGTAGAAAAGAGAGGCAAAACTGGAAGATTTCATCAAACTTTGTCAAGGAGGTATGAGTGTTCAAGAATTCTCTTTGAAATTCATCAAGTTGTCCAAGTATGCTTCGTCCTTGGTGTATAATCCTAGATGAAATGAGCCATTTTATTACGGGAGTGTCTGATTTTCTTGTGGAAGAGTGTCATGTGGAAATGATTCATGACAACATGGACCTTTCTCGTTTGATGGTGCATGCTTAAAAAGTCGATGAGAGTAGGCTTAAGAGGAAAAATAGGGACGCCAAGAGGGCAATGCCCTATGATGGGGGTAATTCTAAGGGTAAGTTTGAAGTCCAAGACAAACCAAAGTTTAAGAACAGATTATCCAACCAAGTTCCTTCTAATTACTCAAAGTCTAATAAGGATAGGGTGTCTAACCCTAAGCCTTAAGGGGGAAAAGGTGGTGGTTCACAAAGTGAAAAACCTAATTGTGCCAAATGTGGCAAGAAACATTTCGTAAATGTATAATGGGTACTGATAGTTGTTTTGGTTGTAGAAAGAGTGGGCCACATGGTGAAATATTGTCCTATGACAAAGACTCAAGGAATGGAGAGTAACCAAGATCAAGTAAGTGGTCTTAGTTCCGATGCTCCTAATAAGAACCGTTTCTATGATCTCAAATCTAGGAGTGATAAAGAGGATTCTCCCGATGTTGTTACCGATGTGTTGGAAGTATTTTAAATTAATTTATGCATTGCTAGATCCCAATGTCACTTTATCTTTTGTAACTTAGTGGCTATGACGTTTGATGTGCCCCTCAATGTCTTAGTTGAACCTTTTTTTTGTTTCCACCCCGGTGGGTGACTCTGTTTTTGCTAAATAAGTCTATAGGATTTATCCCATATTATTTTCCAATAGTGAAACATTGGTTGATTTGGTAGAACTTGATATATTTGAATTTGATGTCATATTGGGGATGGATTGGTTACTTGTTTGTTTTGTTTCAATTGATTGTAGAAAAAGGGTAGTTAAATTCCAATTCCCTAATGAGCCCATTTTAGACTTAATCTCTAAAGGTCAAATTATTTAATGTCTAAAATCTTGTAAGATTATTACTAAGGTATGTATCTATCCCATTGTGAGAGTCAAAGACCTTGGGTCCAAGGCTCCTCCTTTAGAGGCGGTCCCCGTAGTGAAGGATTTTCCAAAAGTCTTCCCCGATGACTTACCCAGAATTCCCCCCGAACGGGAAATAGATTTCAACATAGATTTGTTGAGGGATACTCAACCCATATCAATTTCACTTTACCGGATGGATCCGTCTGAGTTGAAATAATTGAAATCTCAACTCAAGGATTTGTAACATAAGGGTTTTATCCAACCAAGCATATATCCATGGGTCGCTCCAATACTATTTGTGAAAAATAAATATGGGTCTCGTAGAATGTGTATTGACTATCGACAATTAAATAAGGTCACAATAAAGAATAAATATCCTCTCCCTAGAATTGATGATTTGTTTGACCAACTCTGAGGGGCGAGTTACTTTTCGAAGATTGATTTGAAGTCACGGTATTACCAACTTAGAGTTAGAGGATTTGACATTCCTAAAATGGCTTTTAGAACAAGATATGGTCATCATGAGTTCCTAGTTATGTCCTTTGGACTAACTAATGCCTAGGGGCATTTATGCACCTTATGCATATGTTGTTTTGGGATTATCTTGTTCATTTGTAATTGTCTTTATTGATGACATCTTGATATATTTCAATAGTGAGGATGAACATATGAGTCAGTTGAGGATAGTGTTTCAAGTCCTCAAGGAACACCAACTCTTTGCCAAGTTTAGTAAATGCGAATTTTGGCTAAAATCGATTGCTTTTCTTAGCCACATTGTTTCAGGAGAGGGTATAGAGGTCGATCCAAAAAATATGGAAGCAATTAAGAATTAGCCTATACCCCTAAGTCCTACTGATATTCAAAGATTTTAGGGTTTAGCCAGTTATTATAGGAGGTTTGTAGATGGCTTCTTAACGATTTCTTCTCCTTATACAACCCTAACCCATAAGAAAGTTATGTTTGAGTGTTCGGAAGCTTGTGAAAGAATTTTTCAAGAGTTGAAAGATAAGCTTACCTCCGCTACGATGTTGATCTTATCATAGTGTACCGAAGGGTTTGTTCTGTATTATGACGCTTCTTTAGTAGGTTTGGGTTGTTTCATCAAGCATCATGGTAAGGTGATAGCATATGCCTCTAGACAACTCAAGGTACATGAGAAGAAATATCCGACTCATGATCTTGAAATAGAGGATGTAGTGTTTTCTTTCAAAATGTGGAGACACTATCTATATGGAGAGCATGTAGATGTGTTCACCGATCATAAGGGTCTCTAATATGTGTTCACCCAAAATGAGTTAAACCTCCGACAAAGAAGGTGGTTAGAGCTTTTGAAAGATTATGATAAGAGTGTCCTTTACCACCCTGGCAAAGCCAATGTGGTTGCCGATGCTTTGAGTGGGATTTCTATTGGTAGTGTGGCCCATGTTGTTGATAATATGAGGTAGTTAGTAAAAAAATGTGCATAGATTGGCCCGTTTGGGTGTTCGGCTTGAAGATTCTCCAAAAAAGGGTTTCATGGTTCATCATAACTCCGAATCATCTTTAGTGGTTGAGGTGAAATTCAAGCATCATCTTGAACCTCTATTGATATAGTTAAAGGAATTGGTTCTTAGTAAATATAATGAGTCATTCTCCCACGGGCGATGGGGATCTTAGATATCAAGGTAGGTTGTGCATTCTAGATATTGATGGCTTGAGAAGATGAATTTTGGAAAAGGTTCATTGTTCCCGATATTCCATTCATCGGGGTGCCACCAAAATATATCGTGATCTACAAGAGATCTATTGGTGGAATGGTTTGAAGAAGGATATAGTTGAATTTTTGGCCAAATGTCCAAATTATCAGCAAGTCAAGGTCGAACAATCAAAGGTCGGGAGGGTTGTCTAAAAAATATAGCAATAGCCACTTGGAAGTGGGAAAATATCAATATGGATTTCATTGTGGGTTTCCTCGTACACGAAGGTAAAATGATTTGATTTGGGTTATTGTTGATAAGTTTACAATATCAGCCAACTTTATTCCTGTCAAAGCTACTTATTCGACAGAAGAATATGCTAAATTGTATCTTAAGGACGTTGTGAGAATGCATGGAGTTCCCTTGTCTATCATTTCAGATAGGGGTACTGAATTTAGTGCTCATTTTTGGAAAGCATTTCAACGTGGAATTGGTACCAAGGTTAAATTTAATAGAAAATTTTATCCACAAACGTATGGTTTGGCAGAGCGAAACATCCAAAACTTAGAAGATATGTTGAGGGCATGTGTCATTGACTTCAAGGGTAATTGGGATGACCATTTACCATTGATTGAATTTGCGTACAATAATAGCTATCACTCAAGTATTTCCATGTCACCATTTGAGTCCCTTTATGGGAGGAGATGTAGATCTCGAATCGGATGGTTTGAGGTAGGAGAGTTTACTCTAATAGGCCCCGAAGAAATTTATGAGGTTGTGGAGAAAGTCTGACTCATAAGAGATATATCGAATACGACCCAAAGTCAGTAGATATCTTATGCTGACAATCGAAAGAGAGACCTTTAGTTTATAGTAGGAGACTTGATCTATTTAAAGATATCACCCATGAAAGGGGGTATCAGGTTTGGGAAAAAGGGGAAACTTAGTCCCCGGTATATGTGGCTATATGAGATTTTCAAATGCGTCAGAAGTATGGCGTATGAGTTGAGATTACCCATTGAGTTGGCTCCGTGCATCATATTTTCCATGTATCAATTCTCAAATAGTGCATAGGCAATCTGATGTCTATTAAGTTAAGAAGCTGAGGAATAAGGAAGTAGCTTCCGTAAAGGTTCATTGGAAGAATCATCTTGTGGAAAATGCTATTTGGGAGGGCGAGGCCAATATGATATCCCCATATCCTCATCTTTTTTCTTTCTCTTCTAGTCAAGGTTCAGGTTAGTAATCCCTCTTTGTGAAAATTCATGTTTCATATGTGTCTTGTATTATATGTTCTTCATACTTGATAACACTTGATTATATGGTTGGTATAGTTGAGTAATGTGATATTTCTTATTGTGAAATTTCTCAAGTGTGAAGCGATGAAATGATGTATTGGCTCGTTGTTGAATATGTTGATCTATATCAGAAGGAGAAGGAAAATTCCTTCTTTCATAATGTTAAATAATGAAATGTGTGCATAATTGGTAGTTGATATAGTTCATACTTCATAATGATGCATTGTTGTGTTTGAGAATGGAGTTAATGTTTTCTCCATTGTTATTAAATTATTATTATATACATGTGTTTGTTGGGCTGCTAGTCTTGAGTCGTAAATCTCCAAAAGATGTTTAAAGTGTCATTCGAGGACGAATGTTCCCCAAAGGGGGATATTGTTATACCTTGGAAATGTAATGACCTTGGCTAGATCCTAACCTAATGAATAGTGGTTAATGATGTTTCCTGACCTAAACTAATGTAATTGAATTTACTTGGAAGTATTAGAGCCTAAACGTCAAGAAACAACCATGACGTCTAGAAATAAGTGAAGTTGAACTAGTAGGTGTTCCTAGGTCTTGTGATGTTTCGGGGTGTTGTATGAAGAGTAAATCTTGTAAAAATACTTAAATGGGTTAAATTATATTTTTAGGATCAAAACGTCCAGGTGTGACCCCCTAAGGACCACCCTAGGGATCCTTCAGGAGGACCCAAAACATTTGGCCGACAAGCTATTTAAAGCATGGACGGAGCATGTCTGCGTCGCGGACTGGCTCCACCAAGGACCAAATGTTGGTCCGTCACGGACGCTGTCGCAGACTCATCTGTCCCAAAATTTATTTCGTGAAACTTGAGGTAACACCTCCACGACGCGGACTTGTTCCGCGATGAAAATTCTGAAAATAAAATTCAAGTTAGACTTGATTAAAAGGTCCAACCAAGTGAGAGGTGTTTTGGGTATTTTAGGAACTTAGTTTATGTTGAATTTAATTCATTTTACACCCATTACCACACCATATTAAATCCACAAATTGAAAATCCAATCGCTCTCTCTTCTCTCTAAATTCTCTCTCTACATAAAACCTCCATTGAAGAAGAAGGTCAAAGCTTAAAGTTGGGTTCAAGAACAAGGCTTTTCTCCATTAATCCTTAAGGATTGATAAGGTGTGGGAACTCTTCACTCTTGGGAATTCTTTACCAAAAATGTTCCTTCAAATTGAATTTCAAAGTTCTTCCATATTTTTAGATTTCACTCAATTTCGTTGGTCACCTTTAAACTTGACTTAATTTGTGTAGATCTGATAAATAATGATGGATTATGAATGTTGTAACACCCCTAAAAATAAGCTAGGTGGAACTAGAGCCTAACATGTATGTCATGATGTTTTAAATTCCTAAAATGGTTAAGAATAGTTTTTATAGGCAGTATATAATGTTTGGAAGTGTTTGGGGGTCAAACGTCCAAGACGTTCGGAAACTAGTCGAAGTTGAACTAGTGTGTCTTAGTGTTTTATAGAGGAGTTTTGGGGTATTGTTTGAGTGTGAAATTGAGTATCGATGGGTCTTATACATATACTGAAATGTAAAGGATCGAAACGTCCAATAACGACGCCACGGGGACTAGGCTAAGGGTCCCCAAGGAGGACCCAAACATAGCAAAAAAAGTTGCGGTGCCAACCATGATTTGGCAGTGGCGGCGCATCGCGCAGCTTGAACTGAAATGGGAAAAAGCTTGCCCTGATACGCAGGTACTTCACGAACCATTCTGTCCCAAAATTTTCCAGAACCAAGAATTTAAAATGTCTCCGCGACGCGCAGTAAGCTCCCAGATTTGGTCGCGTCATTTTTAAGTCAAATTTGAATTGGTTAAAATGTCCATTAAGTGCAGGGGTATTTTGGGTAATTTTGTGATGACTTATTTGCGGTTATTGAATCTTTTTAAACCCCTAAACTCACCAATAAAAGCTAAACCCTAAACTCAAAACAAAACCTCTCCATTCTTCTCTCCAAAACCTCCATTGTTGAAGCTTGGGAGCATCAAGGAAGAAGACAGATTTCCAAACTTTTTCTCCATCAATTTCGTGGGTTAATCTTCTATATTGAGGTATGGTTTTCATCCTTGAATACTATTATATTCAAGGAGCTAATTCCAAATGGTTTCAAAGATGCTCAAAAACATGAATTCTTCTATTTCAACTTCTAGCCATGGGTTCTTGAATGAAATGATTTGAAACAATGTTTTATGTTATAATTGATGTTAATTGAATGGTTTTGGATCAAATTCCTTATGAACTCATGCAAATCATGAACTTATTATTTTGACTATATTATGGGTGATTTGATCATGTCTCTATACTATTGAATTCATGTGTAGTTTACTTTGTGCTATTGAATTATGAAAGAATTATGTTAGAATTGTATGTAGGCTATCCTTAATTGATGAATTCATATTCTATTACCTTGGATCATAGTATATTGTAATTATTGGATTGAATTGGTGACTATGGATATTGGTAAGAGTCGTGGTGTATTGGATTGGTTGAATTGGCTATGGATTGGAGGTGTTATCATTGAATTGGTGGTATGTTGACCTAAATCTTACTATATTGTGTAGTATAGGTGTTCTAAATTATGATGATGTCAGTATGGTCCACTTATGGTGGCGGTGCTTATGTGATATACTTGTGAATGATGTGTCCTCGTCGGCATTACTTTATCAATTAGTGAAACAATGTGGCCTCGTCGGCATTACTTTATGTATTATGTTATTATCATGTTATAAGTTGGTCATGTTATCATTTTGAAGGTTTATATGAGTTATGTGTATCTATGAAGTGAAGTATGGATTCTCCTAGTTGATTATTGGTGATCATAATAGGCTATAGGGATGTCATATGTGTGAATACTTGCTATTGAAGTGTGAACCTTCTTAAGTGGTCATATGAGCCTTGTGATGGATTATAACGATGTTCTATAATAAGTGTGTACGGTGACTTGTTAGTATGCCTAGCTGATCCTATATGCTACTTGAATGATATTGTACATATGTAAAGATGATAATGAAGGTTTTCTTGTTTTGATACACTCTTGTCACTTACTTGATACATGAGGAATGTAAATATGAATCCTTGACTTAGTAGGATAAAGCACCTTTGTCATAAATGTATATGTATGAATTGAATATGATCTTTAATATAGCAAAAAAGGTCATTTGTGGAACCTTTTTGAAAGAAGGTTACGATATCCTTGAAGTTAAAAGTTGTAATTGTATCCTTCTCATGTGAATGATGGACTTAGGGTTGGTTGGATGGAATGGCATGAAATCATCCTTAGTAAAGTCATTGAGCTATCCTCTTAACCATTGTAGGTAGCCCTAGTGGACCCTCCTTGGTAAGGTGTATTATGATTTGGTTATGAACTAGATATGGAACCTCTTCATGTACTCCTTTATTGAATTACTCTATGAGAACAAAGGCTAGCACCGAGTGAGTATGCTTGGGAATTCTCTATAAATAAGATGATATTAGAGAACAAAGAAGCCCTTCATATTCCTTAACCATTTGTCTACATGGGATGTGTCCTAGTTCTACCATTGGCAAGTAGAACACCCTCCATCGGAGTAGGGTTTGACTCCGGAGTCCATGCTTAGATATCATGGTCTATTTTGGTTATTTCTTATTCTCATCATGTGGGATATATGCTAGTGTTGGATAAGTTCTATAAAGTTTGGGTAGTGGAGTGGCACGCTATCTAGAAATTGCAGGATTAGGCTTTGAAGATCTTAGTATGTGAGTTCCCTAGGTCTTCTCTAAAACCATTATGTGAAAGTCCTTATGTCGTGAAGGTCTCTTAGATGGTCTCATGAACATAATAAATTAAGTAAAAGTATGTTAATAATAAGGTATCTATCTAGGGTAGCTTTGAGGATTGTCTAGTTGGATTTGAGAGGATGTATGGGCGTTCTCTTCATGTCTTACTTAGGTGAGTGTTAGATTAACTCTAGGTAGGGAGTTTTATTAATGAGGGTGTGTATATGTAGGAATCATGACATACTTAGTACATGAATTGTACTAATTCCATACATTTTTTCTATATCTAAAGTTTTAGGTTGAAGGTTAGAGATATCTTGAAGCAAAGCTTGGATACTAAGACTCTTTCAAGCAAAGTTGGGGTATGTCTTCACTTGATTCGAGGACATGAATATATTTAGATTTCTTTCATTCAAAGTATTGTAATAGACTAAGTATTTCTATATTTCGATTGTATGGGTAGTGTCCCAAGTATTCTTTAATCTAAGATTGGCGTATGTTGAGACTTAGTGTTTTCGGTCATTTTATATGAAAGATATTTTGAGATATTATTCGTGTGAAAAGTTTTAATTCCGTACTACTTTTCATACATCTATGTAATGAATGATGTCTAAGGGCTTGTACAAGACCTCAGAGAGGTCAAATACGTCGTGTATTGACTCAAGAGTGCCATAACTTCTAGGGGTACTTTGGGTCATTACAAATATTTATGAGTGAATTGATGTATTACCTTAGGTTTTTTACCTAATTCCTTAAATACCCATGAATGTCCCTATTCTCTTAACACTAACTCTTGAATTGTGTTGATTATTGATTAAAGGTGATGTAATTTAGTATGTTATTGTATAATTTACTATTTTATGATTATGATAATTGATTTGATGGATAAATATCATGGATTTGGAATGAAATCTTGAATGGGTTTCTTTGAGGCCATTGGTAAGATCTTCCAGATCAAAACATTCTATTGTATTATTATCGGTTTATCTTTGATAATGTTTATTAATTGAAGTATAAATGATGAAGTTATGAATGTATGATCATGCTATCAATATCATGGTTGTGAGAGGTTGATAGGTGTGCTATTATGAGGGATTGAAGGTAATTCTCATGTACATGTTATGAGTATGCTATGAAGTAATGTTCTCACATGATGTTGGGTTGTGATGAAAGGGCTTTCTCATCCTAAAACCTATGGGCTATGAAAATGTTATATTAGGGGTTAAACTCCTAAGACCTATGTTATGAATTAATGTTAAGGAAGACTTAAAGATACTTCAAAAAAGGAATTTAGCTTAGCACAGAGTGAACTTGACATTGAGAGGTTTTCCTTCACAAAGGAAGGGAGGTTCACACTATGTTCTCTCATGAGGTGGAAAATACAATGCTAGTTATCATAAAAAGGATTTCTAGTAACAACCTCCTAGTTCCTTAACTATGTGCCCGCATAAGAACCTTAGTTAATGGATCCACCTAGATGTTATATGAATGTATATGTCTTACCTTGGGTAGTATGACACCCTCCTTTGGGTGTGAAAGAATGACATCGGATTCCATGTTAGCTCACATAGTCTATGTTGGTTATGGTGAAGTTCCTTGAATTTTCACATGAATAAATGAAAGTAAGAAGATGAACACTAACTAGGACTACTTAAGAGGTGTTATTTATTGTAGGTAAGGTTATGAGACTTTACCAATACATTGCACAAGTGGACCTTTAGGAGAATTCTAGGGTGGGTTCTTTATGTACATGTGAAATACATGATATTTGTCTCATATGAAATTGGTTTCACTTGATATAAATGATGTTGGTCTAAATTGGTATGCATGATATTGACTACACTTGATATGATGATATATGAGGCAATAGAAAACAATTATGATCTCTTTGTTGGTATACTTGGTTTATGTGGGGTGATGGGGCTTCACGCACATTGCACTAGTATACTTGGATTGGGGTTATGAGTAAGGTATTGTGGTGTATTGATGAAATGGACTATATATATGAAATGTTAACTATGGCTTTTATGTGATGTTACTCTTGAACATGAATATGAATATGTCTTGTTGTTGTGGTGATATGGACTTGTATATAATCCTAGGAATGTGCATAAAGGCTTTTAAAGTGAATGTAGAATGCTTATAAACAAATTGTCCTTTTGTGCATGTTTTCAAATGTTTTACTTGCATATATTTTCATACTTAGTGCATGTCGTTAGTACTAACCCATATTTCTCCTATTTTCTACACAATGTGTAGGTTCGGGCCATTGAGGTGATTCTAGTCCTTTCTTGAAGAAACTTGGATTGCTGCTCCCAAGTTGGTGATTCCTCAAGTCCAAGGATGGAGATGCTTGATTCTAATTCAAGTTTGACTTTCCTTATTCTAAGACTATATTATAATTCGTATTGTAAGACTTGCAATGATGTAAGGGCTAAGTTCCATTTTTCATATTCTTATGTTTAGATGGAAATGTGGGACAAATTAGTTTATATTTTTGATATATGTTAAGTGAAGTTGAAAATCTAATGAAAGGTTTTAAAATTTTATTCTTTTATTTTATCTAATATGCAAATGATGAATTCAAAGGGCTTGGTTAAGACCTCTTTGAGGAAGAAGACGTCGGTTACTACTAGGGGGTTCTCTTTGATCGTGACATCATGTGAGTTGGATACTGTGCTCAATCCCTTGGAGCTAGTGGTTGGTGATAGGGAGGAGTTATTTCTTTCACTCATGGTTAAGCATCCACCACCCTAGGTGGGTTATTCACAGCATTCTGCTGAATGACTCTTTCAATGAATCAGGTTCCAATCCCAGTCTTTGTCTTTGAGCCTCAAGTTCTTGTGAATTCACCATTTTGTGAATTATTTTCCAAAGTTCTGGATCGTATGGGGCTAATGGGGCTCCCTTACTTCTGGTATTTGGCTTGCACAGACGAACTAACCAGTAAGAGATATAGACAAAGAACAAGATGTAAAATTAAGAAATATAACTACACTTCGAATAAAAACTAGTAGAACAGTTTTAAATTGAAATTTCCAGCAGCGGCGCCAAAATTTCATACGTCCAAACTTAACTTTAGTTAAGAGGTATAAACGGTCGAAGTCAATTTATAGAAATCAACGTGAGTTGAGGTTGATCCCATATAGAATTTCTTTGCATAAATACTTTCACTGTCGTGTTTAACCAAATGTCATTATTATTTTCTAAAGAAAACCATTACAGAATGTAAAATGGGTTTAGCTATAAAGATCTAATAACCAAGGCTGTTAACTAAGATCAAATTTAACAATTAACAGAATATCAATTCTAAAGTTGTTTCAGTAATTAAATGAAACTAGGACTGTGTTCTCCATAACGTTGCATTAATGTTCTTCCGTGGTTGAGTTTCAGGCAATTTATCTCTACAAAATATAGGTGATCCAAATATATCTATTACTACTCAGTCTAATAAGATAATTTTCTCTCAAGTACTCTCAGTCCTAGAGTTTGAACAAGTTTTAATCTGACTTATAATCGTGTTAAAGTTCTTTCCTCCCGACTCGAACTTTTACTC
Source organism: Solanum lycopersicoides (assembly GCA_022817965.1). Classification (NCBI taxonomy): domain Eukaryota; kingdom Viridiplantae; phylum Streptophyta; class Magnoliopsida; order Solanales; family Solanaceae; genus Solanum; species Solanum lycopersicoides. Next base: position 35,012,885 of record CM040629.1, on the reverse strand, counting down.
TATTTCATTAGGTTAAATTTAAATTTTCCCCAACAATCACTTTTATCTAAACAAATGAAAGATATAGGCTACACTCTAATGCATACACTCATTAGAATACATGAATAACGAAAACTAAATTAGAATTTACAAATATAAATCACCTTCCACTCGTCCTACAGAATTGCACTTTGATTTACATCATAGATCTCACAATCCCAGTTGTGGTATTTAGCCACTCATGATTTCATGTAAACATACAAAAGTATATAATGAAAACATGATCAGAAAATACTTAATGAAAATAAGAAAAATCAATAAGCGCTTTGATAATTCAAAAACAGGAAATCCAACTTCCAAACTAATTCAATGTTTATCATTAAAAATTGAAGCTAAGAATATTATAAACTACATTCTTTGTTACAGATAAGACAAGGTAAAATCTAAAATTGACCTAATTAATTTAAATAGAATGTTTAAAAGAAGTCCTACTCGAAGTAGGACTAATTTGTCGCGCTTCTTTATGATAGTCTCCGCGATCCGTAAAGGGTTGCACGGTCCGTAAAGCCATTTGTGGTCATCGCTTGCACTAATCCAAAATAGGTTATTCAAGTCCTATACACTGGGTCATCACCACGCACAATACCAAGACTTGTGAAAATGACCACAGTTCATATAGTTGTCCGTGGTCTTTACTTTGTCACTTCCCATTTTAGCTCCTTGAAGCATGTACAATGGATCATGTTCAAAATCACCACCGCGGGACGTTATGGGGACAAACAACCGTGGAGACTTTTTTGGTCTTCACTTTGGTTGCCCTTGCACTCTATCTTCCCAAGACCCAAACACTAGCACACCTTCATGATCACAAACACACACCGTTATGAGGACCCTAGTCCGTGAGGTTGGTCGTGATCTTTACTTGGTCCAATCCATTTTCAACTTCTCCAAGCCTTCACATTGGAAATGCATCACGATTGGCACCACTGTTTGTTACAAAAACCACGATGCATCTAGGTTCTCGTGGTCTTCACTTGATCACACTCATCTTACACTTATTTTTCCATTTTTTCACATATGCAAGAATTTTTCTACATATTCAACAAACACATCAAAGCATAAAAATATAAACTTGATATAGTATTATTCCTCAAATTTGAGCATCAAATGTACCAATATTTCACAGCATATTAGTCCTGTAAATCAAAGGCATCATATTGGAGCGTGTGGGACTCATGAAGAACAAACTAGCGCAACATCAAAACATGGAAACCAGGTGGATGGATGAAAAATATGGAGGAAGGCCAACTCATAGGTAAACTGCTCAACTATTCGGAGTATCTCAAAAGGCCAAACATTCATGAGGTTAAGCTTTCCCCTGCATCCCAAACCTCATTACAACCTTCATGGGCGACACATGGAGTAATTCCTGCATGCCAAACCTCATTCCTACTCTGAGCCATTCAGAGTTAATACCGAATCACTCTCACTTGGTCCATAACCTCCTGAATTAAATCCCTACCATGTGTCCTAGGCTCTTTAAATCAAACCAGCCCACCGGAGAGCGAAAATGTGTACTACAAAAGACATACTAGAATGGTAGTTGTTGTTATACACAAACTCCGCTAAAGGCAAGAATTTGTCCCAATGACCACCAAACTCAAAAACACATGGCCACAGCACGTCCTCAAGGACCAGAATAGTATGCTCTGCCTGACATCAGTCTATGGGTGGAAAGTTGTCCAAAGGTTAACTCGGGTGCCCAACTTATCCCGAAAGCTCCTCAAAAATCAAGATATGAACTGAAAACCCCAATCTGATAAAATAGAAACTGGCATTCCATGAAGTCAAACCATCCCCCAAATGTAGATATGATCCAACCTCTTGGTGCTAAATGAAGATTGAAAATGAAGGAAGTGCTGACTTAGTCATTCAATCAACGATGACCCAAATACTATCAACAACTCTAGAAGTTTGCGGTAGGCTCGCCAAAAATCCATAGTAATGTGATCCCACTTCCACTCCGGAATGGTTAATATTTGAAACTAACCACTAGGCCTGAAATGATTGACCTTTACTTTATGGAAGCACAAGCAACAAGAAATAAAGTCAGTAATATCTCTCCTCATGCCACTCCACCAGTAATGTTGCCTCAAATCACGATACAAACTCATTGTGCCTAGATGGATAGAGTATCTAGACTCATGGTCCTCATAAATTATCAACCATATTAAATCCCCAACTTTCAAAAGACAAATGTGACTAGCGAATCTCAATAGTACATCAGGATCTAAGGTAGCCAAACCACCATCACCCGCTAACACTCGATCTCTAAGGGTCACTAAGTCCTCATCCTTGAACTGGCAACCACATATCTTATCAAACAAAGAATACTGAACTCTCATATAGGCCAACACGCGTTTAGAATCTGAGATATCCAACTAATCCATACTAATGGCTAAGAACTGAATGTCCAAAGCCATGGGTCACTCCTCAATAGATAAGAAGGATAGACTACCCATACTCACTACCTTCTGGCTCAAGGCATCTTCTACCACATTTGCCTTGACCGGATGATAGAAAAATAGAGAGGTTGTAGTCCTTCAAGAGATCAATCCAATGAAGCTGCCTCAAGTTAAGGTCCCTCTGACTCATGATGTACTAAAGACTCATGTGATCAGTATAGATCTCACATTAAACTCCATACAGGTAGTGCCTTCAAATCTTAAATGCAAAAACTATTGTCGCCAACTCTAGGTCATGGGTGGAGTAATTTCGCTAATGCAACTTAAGATACATCAACGTATAAGAAATAACTCGACCCAGATGTATCAAAGCACAACTTTATCTAACTTTGGATGCGTCACAATAAATTGTGAATGCCTCATCCTCAACAAAAAGATTTAATATAGGAGCGGTTGTAAGCAACTCCTTGAACCTCAAAAATCTCCTCTCACACTCCTCTGACCACTCAAACGGAACATCCTAGCGAGTCAACTACCTCTATTGTCATTCCCGGATTCTGGAATTTTAATATAACCGGTGTCGTTAACCTCTCAGAGGTCGCAGACAAGCCTTTTCTTAGCTTTCTTCACAATCATAAAATTAAATTTGCAGAAAATTTAAAACTTTTTAATTACTTATTGAAGTGTACATAGACTTCATATATAAACTTCATAAGAGTGATATTCTAATGAGCTCAAACTATTAAAGATTAAACAATCGAAATAGAAAATCATAATAATAATAATAGTTTGCCAATCGGCCTTATTACAACGCTTGAACAAATGTTTTAAATGAAATGCTAGGGACTATCTCCACTACCTATGTCTAATGTACTATTCTAGAATAATAAATGAAGCATCCTCGAACTCAAGAGAACCTACCAAAGTCTGGAGATCGCTAATCCAAACCGCTTCGTCAAAACTTCAATCTTCTCTCGGACCTGCGCCTATAAAAATAGTAATAATATATAGGGTTAGTACACACTTGTACTAAGTATGGGTGTATTCACATAAACACATAAGTACTATTCATGATCAAGGAAAGTTCTTCCTAAAGCAACATGTCGTTTCTGGAAAGTTAAGTCACTTTACTTTCTTAAATCGTTACTTATGATTCATGTTATGAATATGACATGTTCTCATGAAATTAAGGCACACAACTAATTTTCTATATGAACATAAGACCCTGGTATCATGAACATAATTTTAGAACAACTTAAACGAAAGTTTATTATTTTGCTCCCTTAGGCCGAGATTCCTATTTCCAGACTTAGTTTATTTTTCAGTATTTTCTTCTTCTTGTTTTGTAGTTCAATGATCTCCTTTTATCCTATGTTTTATTTACAAGTACAATGATTCATTTTAGTTCCATACCTACAATGAATCGTGTAAGTAATTCACAAGACTAAGGAAATGATTTGGCTACTCTACTCATGAGTTATACTTCTCAATCTTTGTTAAATTGGGCATGAATAGATTTATAAGCCAATCGTTATTGCTATGCCCATTAATTGGTTGTTACCTAATATATTAATCTTTGAGGCATACATTCATACTCCAATATTGCATAAACCACTAATTTGTTAAAACTTCATTCTTATCAACATTAATGATTGACATTCTTAAGCTCTTGCTTTACTTGGTTAACTAAGAACTTACGTTTCTACTTCTTTGTTCTGTTTTTCACTTTGAACATGCTAATTTCATTCTTTCTTACTCTCTTAAAGAATTCTTTAACATTAACGAAAGTAGATCATGCGAGCTAACATGAAATCCCAGTGTCTCCCCACACCGAAAAGGGGTGGTTCACCGGTTAAGGTGAACCAAGTTCTGTGCCTACCCCACACCGAAAAGGGGGGTTCACCGGCTAAAGTGAAACCAAGTCAGTGTCTTCCCCACACCGAAAAGAGGGGTTCACGGCTGAAGTGAACCAAATACTTTTCCTGAGGTTTAACCGACATAGATCATGTGAGCTAAACATGAAATATGGTGTCTTCCTCACACCGAATAGAGGTGGAATCACCGGCCAAAGTGAAACCTACTGCCTAGCATTCTTGGGTGTAGGCATCCACTAGCTAGTACCCCTATGCTGGCAAACATAGTTCTAAGACTAGGAGACATACGGAGACCCTAGTCCACCTGGGTGGTGATCTCGTCTCATGAGGCTTACATGTGCTGGCACAAGCTCATTGCTAGTCTGTCGGTGCTAAGCTCAGATCTATTTTACTTTATTATCTTTTAGAGTTGACTCAAAATTTATGGAAGCTTGATTCTAGTTATGAGGTTTACTTAACTCTATGAATGACTGATCATCCCTTTATTTACTTGATGAATATGAACTTAAGTCTTGCATTATCATCATGGTGCGAGTGAGAGTTGTCTCACGGATTCTAGCACCCTCTTATGTGAGTATTTTTGACATAATTGATTAAGTGTATTTGAGACTTGTCTCACTTCTTTTAAGATTCTATATTAGGTCAATTCCATAACTTAAGCTTTTAGTTATTTCGTTACTCACCATAACTTGTTCAACGTTTATTGATAGTCTTGTACGATTCTTTATGAAAGTTATAACTACTTATAAAATACTATTACATTCACAAGTTTATATGGATAGGGTATATTGGGACTTGTCCCATTGATTGACATACCCTATGTTATGAGTTCATTGATGTAGAGATTAGTTTGAATTTATATGATTGGAAGTAATATGATTGGACATAGTTTTGTTAGCCAATTTGTTGGCATAAATCACAATTTCACTATATACTTGTCATAATATTATCACTAGCCAATTCTATTACTTCATAGATACATTATAGTAATGTAACATGTTAACAAGCCAACTTTTAACCTTTGATTAGGCTATGAAACAATTCAATGAACAACTTATAACAATTTCATCTTCTCGAACACAAGTAGGCATTACAACATTTAACGTTCATGTAAATAACACCCTAAGTATGCAGATCTAACATGTAGGTTTTCATTCGACATATAAATCACTAAAACATACACATAATAATCAGTTAACACCACATACAAATAACATACATCGAGATTTACATTATACAAACTATAAGAATCGAAAATCGGGAGAACTAGGGAGATGAACATGCGATTCGTTGGGAACAACCCTAGTTTTGATATTCTTGAAGTCAAAACTTTTGAAAAGCCTCTTCGAGAAAGAATTCCAGGAGATAAAACCCATATCTTACTGTAGAATTAAATCTACGAAGATCACCTTGCACTTTGCACGAAAACCTTGAAGAATTCATGAAATAGCCTAGCGTCTCTTAAGTTTTCTCACAGTTGTTTGGTCTTAGGGTTTATGATGAATAACGTGAGTCTAAGTCATTAGGAACATAATGTTAAATAATTCAAATTAGACTGTATAACTTAATTAAATTAAATCAATTACCAAAATGCCCCTCCTAAATTGACTAGAAATGAGAGAACACTTGACTTAACCGAAATCTGGAAATTTCTTAGTGGTTTCGATTTTGACAAATTAAATTAATTAATTAAGTTGCTAAATTAATTAATTTAGTAACCTAGGGTAATTACTAAAGTACCCCTACGTTGTTAGGAGCATAACCAACCCTTTGGACGATCCTAGGTTAGGTACTAGATTGTCTCTTAGTTAGTTATACGGTTTGGTGTCACCCGACTAGGTCTTAGGTTGTCGGGTCCCTTAGTTAATTATTTATGGTTGGTACTAGGTTAATTAGTTAGTTAGGTCAGTTAGTTAGGGTCTAGGACTGGTTGGGTAGCTTGGCCCACGTGGCTGGACCCGGACGTGCGCATGTCCCTAACCGCTCTAACCGAATCTTAGAGTGGTCCCTTGGCCGGTTGCACGTGTGTTTGCACATGTGCTTGCACGTGTTTTTGCACTTTACCAACTAACTATTCTGGAAGGTTCAGTTGGAATGTTACTTATTGTCCCAAGGATCCTCACTATGTCCTTGGGCATTGCTTAATCTACATGATCATTTTAAATGGTTATGTGCTATGGTACCTAGGCTTGACACTTTGATGCCTAGTACTTGATGTGTAAAGTTGAGAATCAATATGTGTAGTTTTAGCTTAGGGTCTTCATTGCAGGTACATTTCTTAAACAAGCTTGGATTTTATTATACATACTTGTGTATATGTAGAAATTGGCTAACACCCTTAAGACAATATTCTATAATATGCCCAATATTTCTCAATATTGCGCATTGGGATTCCTATGTACCCCAATACGCATTCTTAAAACCTAATAGGCTCTTTACTAGACATGTACATTTTTCTGGAATGTTACATCTATAGTAGAAACTCCCTCAACAAAATGCATATAGTACCCTGCCAATCCAATGAAACTAGGAATATCAGTCACAGAGGTGGGACTGGACCAGTCATGAATAGGCTCAATCTTCATCGGGTCCACCATATTACCATCCTTGGACACCACATGTCCCAAGAATACTACAGTCTCAAGAAAAAATTTGTACTTTGAGAACATGGCATAAAGTAGATGATCTCTCAAAGTCTGGAGCACTATCCTAGATGTTGCTCATGCTTACTCCGGATCCGTGAGTATACCAATATATATTCGATGAAGACTATAATAAAGGAGTCAAGTTACGACCTGCACACACGAGTCATCAAGTCTATGAAGGAAAATGGGGAATTAGTCAACCCAAAAGACATCACTAGGAACTCATAATGGCCATAAAAACTCCTAAATGCAATCGTAGGGATGTTTGAGGCCCTAAACCTCAACTACTGGTAACCGCATCTCAGATTGATCATAAAAAACATCTCAACACCCTGAAGCTGGTCAAATAGGTCATCAATGCGAGGCATGGGGTAATAGTTCTTCACTTTCACCTTGTTCAACTACTTGTAATTAATACACATTTGCATAATATCGTCCTTTTTCTTCACAAACAGGATTGGGCACCCCAAGGCGATACACTAGGTCGAATGAATCACATACCCAAGAAATCTTGAAAATGAATACTAAGTTCCTTGAGCTATATAGGAACTATACGGGACGGTGAGATAGCAATAGGATGAGTACTGCTCCAAGTTAATTGAAAAATCAATATCACGATTTAGTGGAAGGCTAGCGAGGTCGGAGGCAATGCATAAGCAAACTCTTGTACTACAGGCACTGAAATAATTGTAGGGCTCTCCCTACTAACGTGTATAACATAAGCCAAGTAATATAAACATCCTCTACCCACAAACCTCCAAGAGTGAATGCAAGAAGTCACCCCAACCAGTGTGAGACTGCAAAAGCCCCGCCACACCATTGCCGGAATACCAGACACGGCTAAGGTAAAGGTCTTGGTATAGCAATCCAAAATCGCTCAGGAGGGATAACTAGTTCTTGCCCAAAATCATGTTTAAATATAACATATCAAGTAAAATAAGATTAGCCCAAGTGTCTCACCCCTGAATAGTCACCAAACAAGATCTAAAGGTCTTATCCACTACTAAAGAATCACCTACCATGGTTTAAATGCATGACGACACTACTAAGGGATCAAACTCAAGGCTTATACTAAATCTAGAAGTGCAATAAACACACACATAAGAATAAGTGTATCCTGGATCAAATAAAGATGAGGCAGGCTGATGACATAAAAGTATTGTACCTGTTATCACATCATCCAAATCATCGACCTCTACTCTAGCTAGAGCTGCATAAAAGTGATCCTAGGTGCCTCTACCCTGGCATCAACTCTTCCACCTGTGCTACCTCCCCGTGGACTTCCCCGTACACCCTAATTACCACCCTTACTATCCTGATCCTAACCTCCTCCATGAGGGTGCTGCTACTTGTGAGGTTCTAACTAGATGTGAAGCTGGTATGGATGACCTATGTAGAGGACATTCTCTAGACAAATGATCAAGCTCCCTACAGTTATAACAACCTTGTGGTGGTATTCTCGCAACTGGGCCAGCAACCCTGGCCTAATAAACCCAAGTGAGTACCACCTTGGCCCTGACTTAGACCAGCACTAGAGCCACTGTGATGTTGTTGGTCACCCTCTATAGTATGAAGTGATGCCTAGAATCGGTGATTTGTCTGACACTGCTAGAACCTCTGGTGGGGCCTTTTGTGTGAGTCTCTACGCTTTAGACGGGTCCCATTGTGAGTATTATCATGTCTGGCCCTCTGTTGTTTCCCCTTAAGGCCTCGTGATAGTTTTTCTCAAGTGTGTTAGCATCGTCCACAACATAGAGAAAGGAATGGCCCACTGAAACCATGTACTGAGTCTCTATGCACAGTTCCAACCTCAATATCTAACAAAACACCAAGCCCTCTCCTCCACCATCGGTAAGATTAAAGTAGAACAATGAGAGATTTCATGGAATCTGGCCTCATACTCAGACACAGTCATGGAGCCCTGTTCCAACCTCGAAAACTCATCACGAAGACGATCTCTGTTGTTTTGCTGTATAAATCGAGTTAAGAATGCCTTATATAACTCTGCCAAGATACAGGTGGGGGATCCAATTAGCTTGGTTTTGAAGTAAGAACACCACTAATGTATGGAAAGCCATCTAGCTGATAAGCGGTGAAGTCGGGCCCTCTCATCCCTACCAGACCCAAAATATGTAGCCTCTCCCGACAAGTAGTATGTAACTCATAGGCATTCTCTCCAACAACACTAGAAAACCTCAGCATTGACAATCTTTGAAACACCTCGAGCATCTTTTTACCTCATAGTGGTAGGACCCCATCTAAAAGATTTGGCTGGGCGGCGGCTGGTCTTAGTGGCTGCTGAACCACTGGAGTCATTGGAGAAGGCTAACACTATGGTGACGGAATTAGAGTTTGTGCTGGAGTTGGGACTGGAGCCTGTTGTTGTATACCCTCTATGGTCGCCAAAATATGGGAGAACATCTTTCTATAGCTGAAGAGCGGCAGCTCGTGCGGGTGGTGGTTGGTCTAGTCCCTGTCCCACTGGCTTAAGAGGAACATGATATACATAAGGCTCCGACTTCGAAGTCCTCTCTCTATCTTGAGTTGGTGCTACATCCCTGCCTTGATATCTAGATCGACCTCTACCCCTAGATGGGGATCTATCCACGGGCCCAGGTTCATAACCCTCGGTCTGTCTTGTGCGTGTGCGAGCCACCTTGTGAAAGAGTGAAATAAATGAGATTCCATGAAACCAATTTAGACATACGATGCACGAAATGATACAAAATAGGTGATCTTCCTAATGGCATCATGTAGCCTCTCAATGATAAGTCATAGATATGTCTGCACCAATCTGCATGACTCTAATAGACGTTAGATCTGAAAAAGTGAGACCAATGAACCTAGGGATCTGATATAAACTTTTCATGAATCAATTCATCGAGTCACGATCACTCCTACTATAACCCACCAGTTGGAAATCCAACTCGTATCTCAAAATAACTAGTAATTTGATTGAGGGTAGAAAACTAAACCAAGTACTATAATAATAATATCAACTTGAATCACAAATGGAAGGGAGAAAGCAAGACAAAAATATATACAAATAAAAGATCCCTCCAAGAACATAGAATTCAAAAGTCCAGTGTTACTAACAAAATGAGTAAATGTCCCAAAAGTGGATGTAACGACTCAAAAAACTAGTAGGTGAAACTAGAGTCTTATAAGTGTGTTGTTGAGTTTGTAATGGGGTTCTATGTTGAAAGAATGAATTTCCGATATTAGATTGAGGGGTTTAGGGGTTAAAATTCAAGGTATGACTCCCCCGAAACACCAAGGGTCCTTGAGGCGGTCCCTAAAGCCTAATACACAAAGCTCCCCAAAACTGCAAAAACTTCAAAAATCTTAGGACCTCTATGGATGGGACCTACGCCCCGTAAGTCCATCCAATACTCGTGGGGGAGTTCCATAGGTAAAGGCTCCAAATGACAAGTTCCTTAACCAAACTATGAACCTGCAGAACGGGGCGTGAGGGCACCCATTGTCTGTGGGTTGGTGGGCGTAGGTCACCACTGAAAAACGTTGCCTAGGTTCGGCCATTAGAGGGGCAATCTAGTAAATTCCAAATTAATTAGTTATGGGTTGGGGACGGTTTATGCCTACAATTACATGATCACAATATACATAATAAGTAACCACCTCAACCTTTCAAGTGGATCAATATACAACGTAAGGTAACACCTCTACCTTTCAAGTTGATCAACCATTCAAACGTAATTATACTATAACATGAAAAATTAGACATAACTAGACTTCAAGGCCATGAATCTCAAATCATCGATACACCAACAATTCACCATAATAGAAGCATATGAAATAGTAAAATTCAATAAACCAAATTAAGTAAGACATATTCCAATCATAAGCTTTCATAATCATCAAACCCACTTCATAGAAACATAATTTAGGAGTTGAAGTAAATCATGTGTTCATGGAGTGTTTTCACCATAAATCATCAATTAAACTCCAATACAATCAATATATGCCATTACAAACATTTTTAAATCATTAGAAGAAAGAACCCATGAGATCGAGTAAAACCCTGAGTTATTTATGAATTTGATAAACTTTAAAACTTCCTTAGAATTGACTCTAGGGTGAAAGCTAACCCAAGATGAAGGATCACCATAAAGTTTACGAAGATTTCCCAATGAAATTTGATGAAAAAGCTGTAAGACCCCCAAAATGAGTTAGGGTGTATAGATCCTAACATGTTCTTATTAAGTTTCTAAGGTACTAAAATGACTTATAATATTGTTTAGAGGCAATGTGTAAAGTTTGAGGTTATTTGGAAGTCAAACGTCAAGGGACGACCAAGACGTTCGACGATTAGTCACCTATGTGCCTCATGTGTCTATGTGTGCCTATAATTGTATGTCATGAGCTTATAAAGTCTTAAAATGAGTTATAATGATATTTTTATGTGGTATATGAAGTTTCGTGAAGTTTGGAGGTCAAACATCCAAGAACGTGTAAGACGTTCGATTGTTAGCCTTGAGACATGCATATGTGTGTCTTGATGGGGCCTTGCGTGTTTGGACAAGGTGCGAGTATTTGTTTTGGGTGAAAATTATGTGGAAGTATAAAACTTGTTAAGGGTTGTATTTACATTGTAAACTTACGGGTACGACTTCTAAAGGGCCCCGAAAAAGGGCCCACAAGAACGACCCAAGGCTGGTTGAGACACTGCCTTGGCACTGTCAATTGACTGAACCAAACGATGGCCAGTTGGTTGACAAACGGCCCGTTGGTGAGGTCTCATAGATGGAAACTTATCCTGGGAAAGTCTCAACCTAAATACAGGACAAGGTCCAATCGACGAAAGCCACAGATGGACAGTCGATTGACCAACGGCCAGCCGATAGTGATACGTCGATGGTGGCCTGCAACACTTCCATGCGACTGTTTTATTTAAGTGGTTAATGGGAAATTCACCCCATGTCCTAAACTGACTCTAATTTTTTAATTTACCTATTTTTGGGTGTATTTAAGGGATCAAACACGTGAACAACCCTTTCCCAAACCCTTCTCATGAAATTGAACCTTCCCTCCAAAACTAATTCTCTCTAGAAACCTCCATTGTTGTTGAAGCTCAAGAACAGATTGTAGATTCGATTCTCATGGGTTATTAACCAAGTTTTACTTGTTTTCGACTAGATAAAGGTATGCTGATCCTTCATCTCTAGTTATCCTTCCATATAGAGAGTTAATCTCAAAGTTTCAAAAGAGATTTTATGGTCAAAGTTCTTCTTCTTCTATCTAGACATGGGTTCCTTGTAAAAACATTTTAAATGGTTAAATCATGATGAATTTATGTTAATGTATTGGTTTGAACGTGATTTTAATCCAATTGCATGATGAACCCATGTTCCTTCCCTAAATCAATTTAGTCCTTGCATGGGCTTTGTGATCATGGATTGTTCATGGTTAAATTGTGTTTCTCTTACGTTGAATTGCTTATATCTATTGTGATTTACATGAATTGATGATGAATTGATGATGAAGATACATGTGGATCAATGTATGAGTATTTTAACAAGCCTAGCCTAATTATCAACATGATCACTGTAATATGAACCTTTTAGGTATAAAAGTGGAAATCGATTATGTTGTGGTTCTTGTAGCTACTGCCTTAGGCTAATAATATGGTTGAATTGTGAATATAAATATGGTATGATCAAAGTAAATAAGGCATGGCATTAATTGGTGTATGTGTTCCTAAGCTATTAGGTAGTAACTTGTGATCACTGTAGCATTGATCTTTAATTGTATAAAATTTGATTTCGAGTATGTTAATATGCTTAGGTCTACTGTTTAGAATGTGTATTAATGATTAATTATGTTATATGTATCAATGCATGATAGTTTGAATAGGATTATCCATAGCAATTTCCTCTTCCATGAATTCCTAATATGAAGCATGTTCACAGTGATCTCGAGCTTATTGACAATTGTAGTAGGATCTCATCTAGGCTATGATTTCTTTAGCTACTGCCTTGAATGAATATTAATGTACAAGATGACTGATGAACTAAACTAGGTAAGTTACTTGATGACCTATAACTCTCTACTTTCTACCATACATGTGATATATTGTCTTAGATGGTAGCATGACTTTGTAGCAACTTGTATATGGTTTCTTTTATAATTAAAGTACATATAGCTACTGAACTATATATGAATTGTTGATAAATAAGGTGTATTGATCAATGATGATCAAAAGGTGAGAAATTGGTAAGAATGCTTATCTACTCTACTTTTCTATATTATAGTAGTTGATGAAGCCTTGTATGGCATTGTGTGGTATGGTCCACTTATGATGGCGCTGTTTAATTTATTGGCATTATATATGTCTTGACCATGGCCTTGAAGGTAAGTTAATTAATATATCAATGAGTGGTTATCATGATCACCTTATGTGTAACTTGTGTCTAGTCTTTTATTATAGTTGTGAATCTAGGTTATGTTAAATTGTTATGAGCATGTAAATGGTTATGCTAGGATCATGTGTAGGTGATGTCAATAATGAAGTTAATGATTGATGACCCCTACCCATGTACCCTTATATGAATGTGTAAATAGCTAAAGTTAGGAGTCTTGATTATAATGTGAAGATTGTGTTGCCTTTTATACTATTGTGTGTTGTATGGTCTATGCTTGAATGTGTATTGTGGTCCTAAGAGGGTGGATGCCTCAATATGATGTTTATAGCCATTATTTGATCATATTGACCAATGTACACACACCCTCACTCTACATGCATGCTTACAATATAGTAAATATTCATAGTGTCTAATGAAAGGTTTGTTCTCATATTCACTAGTATCTACTACTAAGCATGTAAAGTATATGTATGTGAAGTATGTTATGTATTTACTAGGATAATTTGATAGGTGTACTAGTATGGACAAGGGTATGGGACCTTATCTATGCATTGCACATGTGTACCTTGATAGGATAGTTCCTAGGTTTGGTTTCTATGTGCATGATTATGAATGTATGGTCATGTATGGTCTTAATGAGTTATGTGAAGGGTTTGATCACATATATGTATGCATATACACACATGAATAATGATCTAGTCAATAATGGAGCCTTGAAAGATGTGCTCAAGTGCATCCTTAACTAGATAGTTCATGTGAAAGGATGCCTACATGATTTAAGGTTGATGAATTCTCATGTATGACCTATGATCAAATCACATGAGGGGATGACTCTCCTAAGCCTATGTTTTACAAATAAATGATAATAAAATTCTTTTAAATGAAGGGAACTTAGCTTAGCACCGAGTGATCTTGTATGTGAGGGGGTGACACTTTCCAACATGGGGAAGGTAGGGTTAACTACGGTTCTCACGTTGTATGTGAGGGGGTGACACTTTCCCACATAGGAAAGATAGGGTTCACGGTCCTCACGGGGTGGATAGCCTCATAACCCAAAAAGGGTGTAGAGTGATAATTCCATGATGCCCCCAAGTTCCATAAACTATGCTTGGCACATAGGATCTAGCAAGTGATATCACCTAATATGCTAGCATGTGTTAATGTTCTACCTTGGCTAGGTAGGAATACCTTCCCTTGGTGTAAGGCTCTACAACACCAAATTCCATGTTTAGCACCCATAGTCTTAGTGTCGGTTAAGTCTATAGTTTCCCTAAAGTAAAATGGACAATGGAAGTAAAGTAAGGACTCTAACTAGGATAACCTAGGGGTAGTTTCATAGTGTAAGTGGGGGTATGGGACCCTAACTAGGATAACCTAGGGGTAGTTCCTAGGAAGGTGTTCTAATGCATGTGTCTATGAATATGTCTTTATGCATGGCATGGTAGTATTTGTCTACTTGTTATGAAGATGAACATGGTATGAGTCTACATGATGTGATATTATCCTTATATGCACTATGTTGGTGTAAATGACTATATGATGAAGGTCTTGTATTGACATGAATGAAGTTGTCTTCACTTACTTGTTGATGTATGAATTGGATGGTAAGGCTTGTGGTCTTATAATAGGTTTACTAAGTATGTGTAAGGTTGTGGGGCTTCACATATACATTGCACTAGTAGACTTAGAGTAGAATTATGAGTAGGGTCTTATAATGCATTGATGTGAAGTGAAGTTTGTATATGTGCAAGTTGAATGTAACTTACTGTAATGGTCCTATGGTATTGGCTTAAATATGTCTATGGTGTACTATAGTTTTATGACGATATATGTTGGATTATGTAGGTTGTATGTATTCTTTGTTTGTGACCTTAAGGTGATGCATTGCACCAAGTATCACTAAGAGGGTTACTTGGGAGATTAATGAATAAAAGAAAAAGAATGCTCACTGTAAAGTAGGAATAGCTCACTGTACAGTGACTTGAAAATGTCATAAATTCTATATGTGATCTTATGAAATTTTTGCCTTTGAATATGTTTATATGAAGTATGTGAATGATATAAATGTTAGTGGATAAAGGCTTTATGAATATTTACTCAAAAAGGCATGAAGTATGATTTCAAGAAAATGTCTCTTTTAAATGCATGTGTTTGCATGGTTACCATACTTAGTGCATTCTTGTACTAATATCATTCTTCTCTACTTTTTACACAAAGTGTAGGTTATGAATGCTTCAAGGATGTCTATATGATTGAGGAGATTGATATGTGATTCCCAGGCTCAAGGAAAGGAATCCTTAAGTCCAAGGATGTCCTAATGTCATGTTTTACTGTAAAGTGTTTAAATATTGTATAGTTATGTAATATGTCTTAAGGGTCGTGTCCCTAATGTATTCTAATGTTTATTTAGTCTAATATGGCAAAGATACTTAAGGTCTAAGTTTGTATTATGACTTCTGTTTTATATATATATGAAGTAAAGTTACTAGCATATGAAGTGCTCTGAAAAGTTTTAAATTTTCCGCTAAATTTACTATGTCAATGCGATGAATGATAACTATGAGCTTGTATAATACCTCTAAACAGTCAAGTACGCAATGTTACTTCTAGGGGGTGCTCCTCGGATGTGAAAAAAGCTTTGAATCGAAACCCTAGCTCCCACTTCTTCTTCCTCCTTGAGTTTGAGATTGAAATATTGTGAGAGAAGAACTTTGGGTTTTTTAATTTGGCTCTCTTGAATAATGGAGTGAATGAAGTGTTTTAACAGTTGAAACTATTTATATAACTATATATATATATATATATATATATATATATATATATATATATATATATATATATATATATATATATATATATATATATATATATATATATATATATTTAAAAGCCACCCCACATAATAAAACATTAAAGAGCCCTTGCACCCTTAACCAACATTAAAAAGCCCTTTTCAACTACAGAATCTATCACGTACCTTGGAGTTGACTCACTAAACTCCATTAAATAAGGCTCGAGACAACATTACACAACACGAAACCTCATTGCAAACTCAACATAAGGTCGTTTGACTTTAGTTCACTTTATTCATTTTATGGGTCGTTACATCATCCCCCACTTAGGAACATTCGTCCTCGAAGGACACATAAAACACTTCAAGGAAAAACGGCTCATACTACTAACCCAACAATCAAGACATATCACTATATGCATAAACCATAGGAGGAAACATCAACTCCACATCAATAAGCTCAATGCATACAAGAAAGTAGGAACTTGTCACAACCTTCAAAATGAACTAGGTTAAACTAGAGCCTATAATATGTGTTATGAGTTAATAAGGTGTTATAATTATTAATATTAGCATTATAAGTCAGTTTGTACAGCTTGGAAGTCAAACATCAAAGAATGACCAAGACGTTTGGAAACTAGTCCTTGTGTGTGCTAGTGTGCCTTTGCATGTTTTACGTATTGTTTGGTGTCTAAATTAATAGGAGAGGACTATAAAACCAAGATTAACATGTTTGGGTCGAAAAATCTGGGTATGAATCCCCAAGGACAACCATAAGGGTCCTAGAGGAGCACCCAAACCTTGGCAAGAAACTACCAAAAGGCAGTCCAAACCACGCTCAGTCGTTCAATCGATGCCTCATTGATTGGGGGCGTGGCTCCACACTTATTTGGGGGAGATTAGCCCCCAACATTGGATCCTCTGACCAAAATAAAACCCCATCAGGATGCCCCATCGATCAAATGACGACCAGTAGATGCAACCGTCATTTGACACCTACAACTTTCTATAGGTGTCTTGGCCAAGGGGAGGTGTTTTTGGAAAATTCACCCAATGTCCTAATTAATTCCTAGATAGTTATTTTAGGTGTTTTAGGTATATTAATTCATTTTATATACCTAAAACCTAAATTAGACTTCACTTTTCCAAATCAAAACCCAAGATCAAAATAAGTTCTATATAGACTCCATTGAAGCTTGAAGCAAGATTTAAGCTAGGAATGAAGTTATTCATTGATTTCTCCATTGATTTCGTGTTATTTATTCATTAAAGTTATGGTGATTCATCATTGATTCTTTTTCCATTCAAGGAGCCAATTCCAAAGGCTTTTCAAAGATCTTTCAAGACCTTAAAGTCTTATTTTGAAATCTAAGCATGGGTGAAAAGGTTTAAAGTGATGTTTTATGTATTGATCAATGTTAATTGAATTTTTTAAGATAAAAAACTCAATGAACCCATGTAGTCCTTGAATTCCTAATTTTTGCACTAAAGTGGTTGAATCTATCATTGCTTAATTATGTTAAATTCATGCGTAGATTATATTGGTCTATTGAATTATGTATTGATCAATGTTAGAATTATTCATAGCTTGCCTTCTAATGTTGATGTCTATAATGATTATTGATGGATCATTGGTATGGAGGAATTGTTGGCCTAGTCTTGTATTCATTATTATTGTAAAGATCTCTAGTTATGTGGATGTGTTAGAAAGGCCAAGGAATGGTGATTATGGCTATTGTAAGGTGGTGATATGACCTAATTCCTTTGTTTAGTACATAATTGATATTAAATATCCATTGATTCGTATGGTCCACTTACGGTGGCGGTGTTTAATTGTTATATATGTTATGAATATGGCCTTTTTTTACATTATTATGTGAATAATGGTATGATGATGATATGGTATATGTGAAGGTATAAAGTGAACTTACTCATGTGATGTCTATATGATCTTGTATGGGTACTATAATAATATGATTTAATGTATTGCCTCTCTAGTTGATGATATATGATGTGAAGGGCTAGGGAGAGCCTTTAGAGAATGATGTGGTATCTTGTGTGGTAGACTAGTTGTCCCTACTTGTTACTTGAATGGTATTGAATGAATGAAAGAATGAAAGTCTATGATCGGTAGACCTAAGTTGGTGCCCTTCCTTGAATGATCAAATTAGGTATTCTAGAGTATCTCTTGAACTAGTAGACCTAAGCATGGTGCCCCTTTTTGACGATTCTAGAACCCTAAGTAAATGTGAAACCTTGAATAATTTAAAGAAAGTTAATGATAACACTTGGATCAGTAGGCCTAACGCCCCCTTTCAAGAGTAGTCAAGTGACATATCCAAATAGACCTTGTTTGGAAGCCCTATTGGACCTATCCTTGGAAGAAAAAGTATCATGAGTTTGTAAGACTTAGTGATGGTACCTTCTATAATAAAACTAGGGATGAATTACTCTATGAGAAACAAGGCAAAGCACTGAGAGAATATACTCGTGGTAGTAGCTCTACTTGAGAAGGATACTAGAGTGTAAAGAAGCCCTTGATATCACTTAACCATGAGCCAACATGGGATGATTAGTAGCTTTACCTTTGGTAAGTAGAACACCTTCCACGGTGTGGGGTCCTTTATGACACCGGATTCCATACCTATATCGTATGGTCTATGTCGGTTAGTGTTTATTCTCATCATATAAGATGTTCATTCTAGTATTGGAGAAGCTCTACAAAGTGTAGGTAGTGGAATGGGCATCTATCTATACATGTCACGAGTAGGCTTTGAAGATGCTACGATGAGTTCCCTAGGTCCTCCAAGACTATTATGTGAAGTCCTCTAATTGATTGCTTGTCTTTTAAATGTCTCTAATGTATAAGGTTCTCTTAGTAGAGAATGTCTAATTTGAAGGTTCTTATATAGGGTAGCTTCGAGGATCACTTAGGTGTGCTTGAAGAGGGTGTACGGGCGGTCTCTTCATGTCTTACTCAAGTGAGCCTTAGAGTAATTTAGGTTGAGGGTCTAAAGGAATGAAAAGGCTCATTTGGTGAATGTTGAATGTCTCTTATATGTGATGGTTGAAATGTATATGTCTTTCAAACTCTTATGATTAAGATTTCTATCAAAACAACATGAAAGTATATCTTAAACTAAACGTCCATTTTTGCATTGTTTTCTTGCATGTTCACAATACTTAGTGCATTCAATGTGCTAATTCCATATGTTTTCTATGTTTTCAAGTGTAGGTGGCAAGTGAGGATATTCATAGAAGATTATGCTTGGGAATAGCATTATCTCAAGATTGGTATGTCCTCATATGTTCGAGGACATAGATTATACTTAGTTTCTTTTTCTAAAAGACTTTGTAATGGACTATAGTTCCTTTTTAAATTGATGTAAGGGTCGTGAACCTCTTATATTATATGTGTCTAAAATGGCACATGTTGAGACTTATTTCTTTCTTATATTCTATAAAGATTTTGACTATTATTGTGAAAAGTTTTAATTCTGCACTACTTTTAATATATATGTGATGAATGATGTCTAAGGGATTGTATAAGACCTCCGAGAGGTCGAGTACGTCGTGTGATGACTTGGGGTGCTCTTGGATCGTTACAAACTTGGTATCAAAGCATAAGGTTATGAAGTAGTCTTTAGGATTCAAAGTGTCATAAAGCCATGTCTAGTAAAGTCTTGTTCATCGGTTGTGTGTCGTGACACATGTATGAGCGAGAGGCTATAGAATGATAAAAGTTTCCTTTTCTTTATTACTCTTGCATCGTGCCACAGAGTTGAGGTTATAAGTGTCTTTTCCTTAAATCTTTTCTAATGTTTATAGGATATGAATACAAGAAGGACGCCCGCAAGGAGAGTGGATGAGGAAGTGGTCAATGAGGGAGTTCCTCCCCAAGTTGAACAAGTTCCCCAAGGTGTTCAAGTTCCTCAAGTTAAAAAAGTCCCTATAGCTAATCAAGGGAATAAAGTTCCAGTGGTTCCCCCGAACATGACTAAGGAGGAGCTTAGAGGAGCTCTTGTTGCCCTAGCACGAGCCATGACGGCCCAAGCAAATCGAGATGTAGGGCTTAGAATGAATGCTCTCGAGAGAACCATGGCCTCTAGGTTAGGAGACTTTGTGAGGATGAATACTCCTACCTTTCTTGGCTCTATGGTGGGAGATAATCCCCAAGCCTTCTTAGATGAGGTGTATAAGATAGTGCATGCTATGCGGGTGACTTCTATGGAGAAGGAAGAGTTGGTTTCATACAAATTAAAAGGGTTTTCTCAAGTGTGGTACATACAATGGAAAGATAGTAGGCCAGTTGAATCGGGTCTGATAGACTGGGAAGATTTTAAGGAAGCATTCTTAGAGAGATAATTTCCCCGTAAGAAGAGAGAGGTTAAGGTTGAGGAGTTTATAAGCCTTAGGCAAGGTAAGATGAGTGTGGAGGCGTATGAAATTTACCCTATTGTCTATATATGCTCCATACATGGTGATTAACCCTAGAGATGAGCGGAGTAGGTTCTTGACCGGTGTTTCCGACCTTGTGAAGAAAGAGTGTCGTACGACAATGCTCCATGGAGACATGACTCTATCTAGGATTATGGTGTATGCTCAATCTATTAAAGAGTCTAAGCTTTGTAGGAGAGGTAGAGATGCTAAGAAGGGGAGGACCGATGATCAAGGTCAACCTAGTGCTCAAAAGGCTAACTATGAGAGAGGTCGTGGTTCCCACATTGATAAACCTACTTGGTCGAATTGTGGGAAGAAACATTTTGGGAAGTGTCTAGCAAGTACTAGTGGGTGCTTTGGTTGTTGAAATAATGACCACAAGGTAATATATTGTCCTACCTTGGCGACTAGAGGAAGAGAGGCCAACCAAGACCTTTCTAGTGAGCTGGATGTTGGTGAACCAAAGAGGAATCGCTTATATTGCCTCCAAGCTAACAAGGAAGCAAACCCGGATGAAGGTGCAGGTAAGTTATAGTTCTGCCTTTTGTGTTTTGATAAGTTTTTCCCAAGTGGTGGAGCATGGTGAATACTTGGGTTAATGAATCTTGTCTCTTCTCTTCTATTTTACTCAAGCTTGAGAGTTAGAACTTTCTAGTATCATGTTGCATGTATTTAGGAGTCTAAGTGAAAATGAATGTCATTGATCTCCTTGCAATGTGCATATTTTCATGAGGTTATTATTACATAGTAAATTGAGTTCAAATCATTTTGTCTTTCATATTTTCATGCCTCTGTAGTGAATTTCCTATATGTTGCATGAGTGAACTTGGAAGCATGCTTAACAGTGAAGTTCTTGAAATTGTTGCATAAATGTGTTTTATGAGATCTTGGCATACTCCTAAATTATGTTTTTAAGAAGTGGGTTTGATGATAATGAAAGCTTATGATTGGAATATGTCTTAATTACTTTGGGTTATTGCATTGTACTATTATATATGCTTCAACTATGGTGAATTTTTGGCGTATTGATGATTTGAGAATCATGGACTTGAAGGCAATTTATGGCTAAATTTTGATGTTATGGTAGAATTGTGTTTGCATTGTTGATCCACTTGAAAGGTGGAGGTGTTTACTTACATCGTATATTGATCAACTTGAAAGGTGGAGGCGGTTACTTATTATGTATATTGTGATTAACATGGTTATGGTTAAAAAACCAAACCGAACCGTAATCTAAACCATACCGATTAAAAAAAGGGACATTCGGTTCGATACTATTTGATTTGGTTTTGGTTTTACTAAACACAGCCAAACCATACTGATAAATTAGTAATATAAATTTTATAATTATTTATACATTATGTATAAATAAATATAAATATTTTGTTAAATTTTAAGTAACTTATGTCATTAACTTTTCAATTTTCTCAAGCCTAACACATAAATTTTAGCCAATTACAATCTTAAGTCCAATTCCATCAAAATTTATTACATACCATACATTTCATAATATAGTCAAACCCTTTTTCTTAATTTAATAACTTTGTTCGTATAATGCTATTCTAGTATTGCTTAATTGCTTAATTGAACCAACAATAGCTTTTCTGTGGATTGTTAATGTACCAGATGTTTTTTATGAAGATACGTATGTCCTAAAAAATTTATTACTTTCAAACTGAAAAAACCAGAAAAACTGAACCAAAACGTCAATAACTAAATCGATGGTTATTTTTTTCTTTTGTTTTTGTTTGGTTTTAGAAATTTAAAAAACCGACTATATTGGTTTGGTTTTGGTTTTAACCAATAGCTGATCCAAACTAAATCACGAACACCCCTAATTGTGATCATGGCCTTGTAGGCATAATGTGAGGAATTGAAGTGTTATCATGAAATTGTATATATGAATGTGGTGTGAAGGATTCTTCAATATATTAAATATCTCAAATTGATACAGCTTACGAATCCTTTTCTTGTTTAAATGAATGTATTTTAGATTTTTGAATCCTTAGATAGGTGGACTTGTAGCACCCATCCACTCATGTTAATAATGAACCTTGGGATTTGTAGTCCTAAGGGACCCTTCCACTAATGAAGTTTAATGATGATCCTTGAATCGGTAGGCATGTGACACCCTTCCAAGATGGTTAATGATAATTCTTGAACAGGTAGGCCTATGACACCCTTTCAAAAGTAGTTATTGATATTTCCTAAATGTACCTTGAATAGGTAGGATTAAGACACCCTTTCATGTGTAAATGAATATATTGGTGTCTGTAGGTGAATGACACCCCTCATAAATGATAATGTTATAGAAATGAACTATTCTATGGGAATGTAGGCTAAGCACCAATTGGATTTGGTTAGATGGAAACTCTTTTGATGTAGAGGATGGATTTCAATGATCGTCTACCTTATCCCATAAATTATGTGCCTTCATAGGTCTAGCTAGTGGATCCACTTAATCTATATGAAGCGGTCTTCTGTAGGCAAGTAGACCACCTCTTTACCGTGTGGGAACTTATGATACCGGATTCCAGGACAATCTCTCAAGGTCTATGTCGATTAATGTTTACTTCTTTTCATGTGAGATTTCATTGTGGTTTTCTTGATAGGTTCTACAAAGTGTAGGTAGTAGTATGAGATGCTACCTATATATTGCACGAGTATTCTTTGAGAGGGTCATAGTCAGATTTTTTAAATCTTAATGGCTATGATATGAATGTATTCTAAATGAAGTTGTTAAAGAATGTTGTCTCTTAAATGCTTAATATGATATGCATGTTATACTTGGTTTATATTATGAGTTATTTTTCCCTTGTCATTCCTTATGAAATGATATACCTACATGTATGAATATGTTGCAAAGGTGAAAAGGAAGGAAAGGAATGGTGAGTTCACTCTTGGTGGCCTTAATGTGGTGCCTTGGTGTGGATGGTGGTATGGGACGCCATCGATGCATTGCACAAAGTATAACATAAGGGGCATTTAAAAGTGAAGGTCTAAGGTAAAGGTAATGGTTTTCATGTTGATATCATTTAAGTGTGTTATTAATACTTGTATGATGATTATACTTGTATTGTATGTCTTTTATGCTATTGTACATGATGTTTCGAAAAATTGTCATAATGTAGGGTTTCTAACCAAAATGTCCCTTTTAAAGCATGTTTTTTCATGTTCATCATACATATTACATTTTTGTGTGCTAACCGATATTTCTCTTATTTTAATACAAGGGTAGGTTCCCTCAAGTGATTGCTTACATCTAGATTGAAGTGTTTGGATAGATTTTCTCCTAGGTTAAGAGTGGTATTTCCTCTTTGACAGAGGACAAGTGTCTTTAAAGTTTCCTTTTTATTCATGCAATACACAATTGTAGTGTTTTCGATTGTAAAAAGTCGTGTCCCTACTTCAGTTTTCAAATACATGGTTAAGATGTACATGTGAGACTTAGTGTTGCGCCGTGTCTTTGAAAGATATTTTAATGAAGTTTGATGTTTGGATTTGAAATAAGTTTTCAATTCCATACTACTTTTCATGTATCAAATTAAATGAATGACTATGTGGCTTGTATAAGACCCTTTCGGGGTTGAGTATGCCATGTTACGACTAGGGGGTGATATCAGTTCGTGACAAAGATGGTGTCAGAGCATAAGATTTAGAATGACTTTTAAGTTCAAAGTCTCAGAAGCAACATCTAGTAGAGTCTTGTTCATCAGTGTGAGTTACAACACATCTATGAGCGTGAGGTTGTAGGACGTTAGATAGTTTTACATCTTTCATATTCTTGAAGTCGTGCCTTTTTATCTCTATAGTTGTCCTTTTCCTATTCCTTCTCTTGTGTTTATAGGATATAAATACATGAAGGACGTCAAAAATAAGAGGGGAAGAGGAGATGTTGAATGAGGGAGTTCCTCCCCAAGGTCCTCAAGGATCGCAAGTTCCTCAAGGCAACCAAGTTCTGGTGGATCCCCCAGCCATGACTAATGAGGAGATTAGGACGACTTTTCTCACCTTAGCTCAAGCAATGACGACTCAAGTTTCTCGATATGTGAGGCCTAGGGTTAACGCTAATGGGAGTACCATGACCTCGAGATTGAGAGAATTTTTTAGGATGATTCCTCTAAATTTTCTTGGCTCTAGAGTGTTAGAGTATCCCCAAGAGTTCCTAGATGAATTTTATAAGACAGTCCATGCTATGGGGGTAACCTCTAGGGAGAAAGCGGAGCTGGTTTCCTATGAACTCAAGGATGTTGCCCAAGTGTAGTTCATAAAATGGAAATCCAATAGGCCGGGTGAAGTGGATCCTATAGAATGGGAGAAGTTTAAGGGAGCTTTCCTTGGTAGGTGCTTTCCCCTTGAGAGAAGGGAGTGTAAGGTTGAGGAATTTATAAACCTTAGGAAAGGTAGCATGAATGTGGAGGAGTATTCTTTTAAGTTTATCCTATGGTGTAAGTATGATCCATCCTTGTTGTCCAACCCTAGATATGAGATGAGTAGGTTTGTGACGGTGTATCCGACTTAGTCAAGGAAGAGTTCCATACGACAATACACCTTAAAGACATGAAATTTCTAGGCTCGTGGTGTATACTAAATCTATTGAGGAATCAAAACTTAAAAGGGTGAATAGGGATTGAATAAACGGTAGATCCGATACGCAAGTTCAACCTAGGTGCAAGAAGAGGGTTCCAAACCTAGATTATTCAAGTGCTCCTAAGGTTAACCAAGAGAAAAGTGGTAGATCACAATTTTAAAACCTACTTGTACCTCTTGTGTGAAGAGGGACTATGGGTAGTACCTAGCTGGTACTAATGGGTTCTACTCTTGCGCCTAGAGGAAGGGAGGACAAGCAAGCATCTCTTAGTGTCCCGGATATTGATGCTCCAAAGAGGAATTGCTTATAAGATCTCCAAGCTAATAATGACAAAGGATCTAGTCCACAGTAAAACAATGATAAGTTATAGTTCCTTGTTGTTGTAATGTTGTCCCGAGCCTTGTTTGATGGAGTTAAGGGAGTCAACGTCATGGAGCATGATAGACATAGTTGAAAAGTACTTTTAATGTCGGTTAAGGGTTCAAGCGCATATTCCAAGACAAGGAAGGCAAGGCCTAAACGAAAGTCCAAGGCTACCCAACAATGGACAAGCACTTCCCCAAGAGTATGACTAGTTTCACTGCCAGTGGTCTTGAACACGGTCCGTAGAAGTGTCCGTGAAGGTCCCTTGGTGGAATGTGAGGCAAGTCCTTATGGACAAGCCACTGTTGCAAGACCACGAACCACTCTACGAGCAGTGGTCTTGACCACGGTCCGTAGAAGTGGCCGTGTAGATGACTTAGCATCTTGATGCCTGGCAAGGAAAAAGGAGCCACTTCCTAGAGGACCACGGGCACCACCACGGGTCGTGGTCCTCCACGGTTCGTAGAAGTGACCGTGGTCACTAACGGGGCTTCCTAAATGAGGGGTTTTAAAGTAATTTTGTTTTAATGTTTTATTATGTACGGTTGATTTTAATTGGTTTATATCATATATATATAAATAGTTGCAAGTATTAAAACACTGCATTCACTCCATTATTCAAGAGACCCAAATCAAAACCCCAAAAGTTCTTCTCTCTCAATATTTCTCACTCAAGTTCGAGGAAGAACAAGAACTAGGAGCTAGGGTGTGGATTAAAAGCTTTCTTCATCAAATTTTTCGGGGAAATATTAGTAAAAGTTATGGCGATCCTTCATATTGGGTTAGCTTTCAACCTAGACTCAATTCCAAAAAAATTCAAGCTTTTAGAAAAATCCTGAAAAACTTAGGGTTTTACTCAGTCTCATGGGTTCTTTCTTCAAATGATTTCAAGAGGTTTCTAATGGAATATGTTGATTGTATTGGTGTTTAATTGATGATTTATGGTGAAAATACTCCATGTACCCATGATTTCCTTCAACTCATAAATTATATTTTTATGAAGTGGGTTTGATGATTATGAAATCTTATGATTGGAATATGGCTTAATTACTTTGGGTTATTGCATTGTACTATTATATATGCTTCAACTATGGTGAATTTTTGGCGTGTTGATTATTTGAAAATCATGTAGTTGAAGGCAATTTATGGCTAAATTTTCATGTTATGGTAGAATTGTGTTTGCATTGTTGATCCCCTTGAAAGGTGAAAATGTTTACCTACATTGTATATTGATCAACTTGAAAGGTGGAGGCGGTTACTTATTATGTATATTGTGATTAGAGATGTTCATGGTTATGGTTAAAAAACCAAACCGAACCGTAATCCGAACCATACTGATTAAAAAAAGTGATATTTGATTCAATACTATTCGATTTGTTTTGGTTTTACTAAAGAACAGCCAAACGAAACTAATAAATTAGAAATATAAATTTTATAATTATTTATACATTATGTATAAATAAATATAAATATTTTGTTAAATTTTAAGTAACTTAAGTCATTAACTTTTCAATTTTCTCAAGCCTAACACATAAATTTTAGCCAATTACAATCTTAAGTCCAATTCCATCAAAATTTATTACCTACCATACCTTTCATAAGATAGTCACACAATTTCTCTTAATTGAATAACTTTGTTCGTATAATGCTATTCTAGTATTGCTTAATTGCTAAATTGAACCAGCATAACCTTTTCTGTGGATTGTTCATGTACTAGATATTTTTTTATCAAGTTACGTATGTCCTATAAAATTTATTACTTACAAATTGAAAAATCCAGAAAAACTGAACCAAAACGTCAAAAACAAAATCGATGGTTATACTTTTCATTTGTTTTTGTTTGTTTTTAGAAATTTAATAAACCGACTAGATTGGTTTGGCTATGGTTTTAACCAATAACTGATCCAAACCAAATCACGAACACCCCTAATTGTGATCATGGCCTTGTAGGCATAATGTGAGGAATTGAAGTGTTATCATGAAATTGTATATATGAATGTGTTGTGAAGGATTCTTCAATATATTAAATATCTCAAATTGGTACAGCTTACGCATCCTTTTCATGTTTGAATGAATGTATTGTAGATTGTCTAATCCTTGGATAGGTAGGCTAGCAACACCCTTCCACTCATGTTAATAATGAACCTTGGGATTAGTAGGCCTAAGGGACCCTTACACTAATGAAGTTTTATGATGATCCTTGAATTGGTAGGCCTATGACACCCTTTCAAGAAGGTTAATGATAATTCTTGAACAGGTAGGCCTATGACACCCTTTTAAAAGGAGTTAATGAGATTTCCTAAATGTAACTTGAATAGCTAGGATTGAGGCACCCTTTCATGTGTAAATGAATATATTTGTGTCTGTAGGCCAATGACACCCCTGATAAATGATAATGTTATAGAAATGAACTATTCTATGGGAATGTAGGCAAATTACCAATGGATTTGTTTAGATGGAAACTCTTTCAATGTAGTGGACGGGTTTTAATGATCGTCTACCTTATCCCATAAAGTATGTTCCTACATAGGTCTAGCTAGTGGATCCACTTAAGCTATATGAAGCGGTCTTCTGTAGGCAAGTAGACCACATCATTACAGTGTGGGGACTTATGAGACCGGATTCCATGACAAGCTGTCATGGCCTATGTCGGTTAACGTTTACTTCCTTTTATGTGAGATTTCATTATGGTTTTCTTGATAGGTTCTACAAAGTGTTGGTAGTAGTATGAGATGCTACCTATATATTGCACGAGTAGTCTTTGAGAGGGTCATAGTAAGATTTTTAAATCATAATGGCTATGATATGAATGTATCCTAATGAAGTTTGTAAAGAATGTTTCCTCTTAAATGCTTATTATGATATGCATGCTATACTTTGTTTGTATTATGAGTTATTTTCCCCTGTCATTCCTTATGAAATGATATGCCTATATGTATGGATATAGTGCAAAGGTGAAAGGAAAGGAAAGGATGGTGCGTTCACTCTTGGTTGCCTTAATGTGGTCCCTTGGTG
Source organism: Solanum lycopersicoides (assembly GCA_022817965.1). NCBI lineage: Eukaryota > Viridiplantae > Streptophyta > Magnoliopsida > Solanales > Solanaceae > Solanum > Solanum lycopersicoides. The sequence goes on along the minus strand of CM040629.1, from coordinate 34,984,339 downwards.
TGGATGGTGGTATGGGACACCATCCATGCATTGCACAAAGTATAACATAAGGGTCGTAAAAGTGAAGGTCTAAGGTAAAGGTAATGGTTTTCATGTTGATATCATCTAAGTGTGTTATTGTTACTTGTATGATGATTATACTTGTCTTGTATGTTTTTTATGCTATTGTACATGATGTATCTAAAAATTGGAATAATGTAGGGTTTCTAACCAAAATGACCCTTTTAAAGCATATTCATGTTCATTATACTTATTACATTTTTGTGAGCTAACCCATATTTCCCTTATTTTAATACAAGGGTAGGTTCCCTCAAATAATTGCTTCCATATAGTTTGAAGTTCTTGGATAGATTTTCTCCTAGGTTAGGAGTGGTATTTCCTGTTTGACAGAGGACAAGTGTCTTTGAAGTTTCCTTTTTATTCATGCTAACACAATTGTAATGTTTTCGATTGTAAAAAGTCGTGTCCCTACTTTAGTTTTCAAGTACATGGTTAAGAAGGACATGTGAGACTTAGTCTTGCGCCGTTTCTTTGAAATATATTTTAATGAAGTTTGATGTTTGGATTTGAAATAAGTTTTCAATTCCATACTACTTTTCATGTATTGAATGAAATAAATAACTATATGGCTTGTATAAGACCCCTTCGGGGTTGAGTATGCCATGTTACGACTAGGGGGTGCTCTCAGTTCGTGACAAATATGGTGTCAGAGCATAAGATTTATAAATGACTTTTAGGTTCAAAGTCTCACAAGCCACATCTAGTAGAGTCTTGTTCATCGGTGTGAGTCACAACACATCAATGAGCGTGAGGTTGTAGGACGTTAGATAGTTTTACTTCTTTCATATTCTTGAAGTCGTGCCTTTTTAGGTTTATAGTTGTCCTTTTCCTATTCCTTCTCTTGTGTTTATAGGATATGAATACATGAAGGACGTCAAAAAGAAGAGGGGAAGAGGAGATGCTGAATGAGGGAGTTCCTCCCCAAGTTCCTCAAGGAGCTTAAGTTCCGGTGGATCCCCCAGTGATGACCAATGAGAAGATTAGGACGACTTTTCTCACCTCAGCCCGAGCTATGACGACTCAAGTTTCTAGATATGTGAGCCCTAGGGTTAACGCTAATTAGAGTACCATGGCCTCGAGATTGAGAGAATTTTTAGGATGATTCTTCTGAATTTTCTTGCTCTAAAGTGGTAGAGTATCCCCAAGAGTTCCTACATGAATTTTATAAGATAGTCCTTGCTATGGGGGTAACCTCTAGGGATAAAGCGGAGTTCGTTTCCTATCAACTCAAGGATGTTGCCCAAGTGTGGTTCATACAATGGAAATCCAATAGGCCGGGTGAAATGGGTCCTATAGAATGGAGGAGTTTAAGGGAGCTTTCCTTGGTAGGTACTTTCCCCTTGAGAAGAGGGAGTGTAAGGTTGAGGAGTTTATAAACCTTAGGAAAGGTAGCATGAATGTGGATGAGTATTCTTCTAAGTTTATCCTATTGTGTAAGTATGCTCCATCCTTGTTGTCCAACCCTAGATATGAGATGAGTAGGTTTTTGACGGTGTATCCGACTTAGTCAAGGAAGAGTTCCATACGACAATACTTCTTAAAGACATGAACATTTCTAGCCTCGTGGTGTATATTCATCTATTGAGCAGTCCAAACTTAAAAGGGTGAATAGGGATTGAAAAAATGGTAGATCCGATAAGCAAGTTCAACCTAGGTGCTAGAAGAGGGCTCCAAACCAAGATTTTTCAAGTGCTCCTAAGGTTAACCAAGAGTAAAGTGGTAGATCGCAATTTTCAAACCTACTTAAACCGCTTGTGTGAAGAGGCACTATGGGTAGTACCTAGCCAGTACGAATGTGTGCTATCATTGTGTAAAGAATGACCACAAGGTGAGAGATTGTCCTACTCTTGCGCCTAGAGGAAGGGAGGACAAGCAAGCATCTCTTAGTGTCCCGGATATTGATGCCCCAAAGAGGAATTGCTTCTAAGATCTCCAAGGTAATAATGACAAAGGAGCTAGTCCAAAGTAAAACAGTGATAAGTAATAGTTCCTTGTTGTTGTAATGTTGTCCTAAGCCTTGTTTGATAGAGTTTAGTGAGTCAACGTCATGACCATGATAGACTCCGTAGTTGAAAAGTATTTTTAATGTCGGTTAAGGGTTCAAGCGCATAATTCAAGACAAGGAAGGCGAGGCCTAAACGAAAGGCCAAGGCTACCCAACAATGGCCAAGCACTTCCCCAAGAGTACGACTAGTTTCACAGCCAGTGGTCTTGAACACGGTCCGTAGAAGTGTTCGTGAAGGTCCCTTGGTGGAATGTGAGGCAAGTCTTTATGGCCAAGCCACTGTCTCAAGACCACGAACCACTCTACGAGCAGTGGTCTTTACCATGGTCCGTAGAAGTGGCCGTGTAGATGACTTAGAATCTTGATGCCTGGCAAGGAAAAAGGAGCCACTGCCTAGAGGACTACGGGCACCACCACGGGTCGTGGTCCTCCTTCACAGTTCGTAGAAGTGACCTTAGTCACTGACGGGGCTTCCTAAATGAGGTTTTTTAAGTAATGTTGTGTTAATGTTTTATTATGTATGGTTGATTTTAAATGGTTTATATCATATATATATAAATAGTTTCAAGTATTAAAAAACTTCTATATATTTCTCTCTCAAGTTCAAGGAAGAAGAAGAAGTGGGAGCTAGTGTGTGGATTAAAAGCTTTATTAATCAAATTTTATGAGGAAATATTAGTAAAAGGTATGGAGATCATTCATATTGGGTTAGATTTCAACCTAGAGTCAATTCCAAAGATTTTTTCAAGCTTTTAAAAAAATCATGAAAAACTTAGGGTTTTACTCAGTCTCATGGGTTCTATCTTCAAATGATTTCAAGAGGTTTCTAATGGAATATGTTGATTGTATTGGTGTTTAATTGATGATTTATGGTGAAAATACTCCATGTACCCATGATTTCCTTCAACTCCTAAATTATTTTTTTATGAAGTGGGTTTGATGATTATGCAATTTTATGATTGGAATATGTCTTAATTACTTTGGGTTGTTGCATTGTACTATTATATATGCTTCAACTATGGTGAAATTTTGGTGTATTGATTATTCGAGAATCATGGATTTGAAGGCAATTTATGTCTAAATTTTCATGTTATGGTAGAATTGTGTTTGTATTGTTGATCCACTTGAAAGGTGAGGTGTTTACTTACATTTTATATTGATCTACTTGAAAGGTGGAGGCGGTTACTTATTATGTATATTGTGGTTATGGATGTTCATGGTTATGGTTAAAAATCCAAACCGGACCGTAATCCGAACTATACCTATTAAAAAAACTTATATTCTGTTCGATACTATTTGATTTGGTTTTGGTTATACTAAAAAATAGCCAAATCAAACTTATAAATTAGAAATATAAAATTTATAATTATTTATACATTTTTTTAAATAAATATAAATATTTTTTTAAATTTTAAGTAACTTATGTCATTAACTTTTCAATTTTCTCAAGCCTAACACTTATATTTTAGCCAATTACAATCTTAAGTCCAATTCCATAAAAATTTATTACCTTCCATACCTTTCATAAGATAGTCACACACTTTCTCTTAATTTTAATAACTTTGTTCGTATATTGATATTCTAGTATTGCTTAATGGCTTAATTGAACCAACAATACCTTTTATGTGGATTGTTCATGTACTAGATATTTTTTTTATCAAGGTACGTATGTCCTATAAAATTTATTACTTACAAATTGAAAAAACCAGAAAAATTGAACCAAAACGTCAATAAAAAATCGATGGTTATTTTTTTTTCATTTGTTTTGGTTTGGTTTTAGAATTTTAAAAACCGACTAGATTGGTTTGGTTTTGGTTTTAACCAATAATTGATCAAAACCAAACCACGAACACCCCTAATTGTGATCATAACCTTGTAGGAATAATGTGAGGAATTGAAGTGTTATCATGAAATTGTATATATAAATGTGGTATGAAGGATTCTTCAATATTATGTATACCTCAAATTAGTACAGCTTACACATCTTTTTCTTGTTTAAATGAATGTTGTAGATTGTTGAATCCTGGATAGGTAGGTTTGTAGCACCATTCCACTCATGTTAATAATGAACCTTGGGATTAGTAGGCCTAAGGGACCCTTCCACTAATAAAGTTTAATGATGATCCTTGAATCAGTAGCCCTATTGCACCCTTTCAAGAATATTAATGATAATTCTTGAACAGGTAGGCCTATGACACCCTTTCAAGAGGAGTTAATGAGATTTCCTAAATGTACCTTGAATAGGTAGGATTAAGGCACCCTTTCATGTGTAAATGAATATATTGGTGTCTGTAGGACAATGATACCCCTAATAAATGATAATGTTATAGAAATGAACTATTCTATGGGAATGTAGGCTAAGCACCAAGTGGATTTGGTTAGATGGAAACTCTTCCGATGTAGAGGACGGGTTTCAATAATCCTTTACCTTATACCATAAATTATGTGCCCGCATAGATCTAGCTAGTGGATCCACTTAAGCTATATGAAGAGGTCTCTTCAGGCAAGTAAACCACCTCTTTACAGTGTTGGGACATATGACACCGGATTCCATGACAAGCTCTCATGGTCTATGTCGGTTAACATTTATTTCCCTTCATGTGAGATTTCATTGTGGTTTTCTTGATAGGGTTTACAAAGTGTAGGTAGTAGTATGGGATGCTATACATTGCACGAGTAGGCTTTGAGAGGGTCATAGTGAAATTCTCTAAATCTTAATGGCTATGATATGAATGTATCCTAAATTAAGTATTTAAAGAATGTTCGCTCTTAAATGCTTAATATGATATGCATGCTATACTTGGTTTATATTGTGAGTTATTTTTCCCTTGCCTTTCTTTATGAAATGATATGCCTCTTATGTATGGATATTGTGCAAAGGTGAAAGGAAAGGAATGGTGAGTTCACTCTTGGTGGCCTTAATGTGGTTCCTTGGTGTGGATGGTGGTATGGGTCGCCATCCCTGCATTCCACAAAGTATAACATAAGGGTCGTTTAAAAGAGAAGGTCTAAGGTAAAGGTAATGGTTTTCATGTTGATATCATCTAAGTGTGATATTATGACTTGTATGATGATTATACTTGTCTTGTTTGTCTTTTATGCTATTGTACATGATGTTTCTAAAAAGGGGCATAATGTAGGGTTTCTAACCAAAATGTCCCTTTTAAAGCATTTTTTTTCATGCTCATCATACTTATTTCATTTATTTGTGCTAACCCATATTTCTCTTATTTTAATACAATGGTAGGTTCCACAAGTGATTGCTTCCATCTAGATTGAAGTGCTTGGATAGATTTTCTGCTAGGTTAAGAGTGGTATGTACTCATTGAGAGAGGACAAGTATCTTTGAAGTTTCCTTTTTATTCATGCAGTAGACAATTGTAGTGTTTTAGATTTGTAAAAGGCCGTGTCCCTACTTGAGTTTTCAAGTACATGGTTAGGATGGACACGTGAGACTTAGTCTTGCACTGTGTCTTTGAAAGATATTTAAATGAAGTTTGATGTTTTGATTTGAAATAAGTTTTCAATTCCACACTACTTTTCATGTATCGAATGAAATGAATTACTATGTGGCTTATGTAAGACCCCTCGGGGGTTGAGTATGCCATATTACGTCTAGGGGGCAACTCGGGTCATGTCAAAAATGGTGTTAGAGCATAAGATTTTCGAAATGACTTTTAGGTCCAAAGTCTCACAAGCCATACCTAGTATATTCTTGTTCTTTGGTGTGAGTCACAACACATCTATGAGCGTAAGGCTGTAGGATGTTATATAATTTTACTTCTTTAATATTCTTGAAGTCGTGCCTTTTTAGCATTATAGTTGTCCTTTTCCTAATCCTTCTCTTGTGTTTATAGGATATGAATACAAGAAGGACGCCAAAAATAAGAGGGGAAAAAGAAATGGTGTATGAGGGAGTTCCTCCCCAAGGTCCTCAAGGAGCGCAAGTTCCTCAAGGCAACCAAGTTTCAGTGGTTCCCCCAGTCATGACTAATGAGGAGATTAGGATGACTTTTTGCCCCTTAGCCCAAGCTATGACGACTCAAGTTTCTATAGATGTGAGGCCTAGGGTTAATTCTAATGAGAGTACCATGGCCTCGAGATTGAGAGAATTTTTTAGGATGATTCTTTCAATTTTCTTGGCTCTAAAGTTGTAGAGTATCCCCAAGAGTTCTTAGATGAATTTTATAAGATAGTTCATGCTATGGGGGTAACCTCTAGGGAGAAAGCGGAGTTGGTTACCTATAAACTCAAGGATGTTGCCCAAGTGTGTTTCATACAATGGAAATCCAATAGGCCGGGTGAAATGGGTCCGATAGAATGGCACAAGTTTGTGGAAGCTTTCCTTGATAGCTACTTTCCCCTTGAAGAGGGAGTGTAAGGTTGAGGAGTTTATATACCTTAGGCAAGGTAGCATGAATATGGAGGAATTCTTTTAAGTTTACCCTATTGTGTAAGTATGCTCCATCCTTGTTATCCAACCTTAGATATGAGATGAGTAGGTTTGTGACGGTGTATCCGACTTAGTCACGGAAGAGTTCCATACGACAATGCTCCATAAAGACATGAACATTTCTAGGATCATGGTGTATACTCAATCTATTGAGAAGTCCAAACTTAAAATGGTGAATAGCTATTGAAAAAAGGGTAGATCAGATGAGCAAGTTCAACCTAGGTGCAAGAAGAGGGGTCCAAACCATGATTTTTCAAGTGATCATAAGGTTAACCAAGAGTAAAGTGGTAGATCGCAATTTTCAAACCTACTTGCACCACTTGTGGGAAGAGGCACTATAGGAAGTGCCTAGCCGGTACTAATGGGTGCTATGGTTGTTGAAAGAATGACCACAAGGTGAGAGATTGTCCTACTCTTGCGCCTAGAGGAAGGGAGGATAAGAATGCCTCTCTTAGTGTCCCGGATATCGATGCTCGAAAGAGGAATTGATTCTAAGCTCTCCAACCTTATAATGACAAAGGATCTAGTCCAAAGTAAAGCACTAATAAGTTATAGTTCCTTGTTGTTGTGATGAGTATCATATGCTTGTTTTCCATGTTTGCCTTAGTTGGGTTTTAACCTAAGTGGGGAATGATATATTAATAGTAGGTTGTGGTGAGTATTATTATCATTGTCACTTTCTTCTATTCATATTTAAGCTTGACACCAAGAGTTCCTTGTAGCTTGTTACATGTTTTGGAGTCTTGTGTAAAAATGAGTTTCCATGGTCTTCTTATGTTATGCATATTTTGGTGAAGTTTATATTTACATGAAAAATGGAACTTTCATGATATTTTCCTTATGTTGATATGCATCTATGATGAGTTGCCAAAATGCTTCATGGGTTGACTTATTATACATGCTTAAATTAGTTCTTGAAAGAGTTGTATAAAGTGCCTTATAATGTTGTAATGAGCATGATATGATGTGGAGAAGGAATTTCCTCCAATGAAATGATAAATGTTGATGTTTTGTGCATAATGAGTTTGTATATGTAGTTCTATAACGACCCGAGAGCAAACCCAAGTCGTTACATGGCATACTCGACCTCTCGGAGGTCTTATACAAGCTCTTAGACATCATCCATCGCATATATATGAAAAGTAGAGCAAAACTAAAACTTTTCACAACAATAGTCCAAATCTTTATAAAATATAAAAAGAAATAAGTCTCAACATAAGCCATATTAGACACATATAATGTCATAGGGTCACGGCCCTTACATCAATATGAAAAGGAACTATAGTCTATTACAAACTCTTTTAGAAAAAGAAACTAAACATAAGCCATGTCATCGAGCATATGAGGACATACCAATTCTTGAGAGAATGTTATTCCCAAGCTTCAACTTCCAAGAATATCCTTAATTGCCACCTACACTTGTAGAAATAGAAAACATATGGAATTAGAACATTAAATGCACAAAGTATGGTGAACATGCAAGAAACCCATGCAAAAACGGACGTTTACTTTAAGATATGCTTTCATGCTATCTTGATAGAAATTTTAGTCATAAGATTTAAAAGACATATACATTTCAACCATCACATATAAGAGACATTCAACATTCACCAAATGAGCCTTTTCATTCCTTAACCGTCTACCTAAAGCTACTTTAAGACTCTTGAGTAAGACATGAACAGACCGCCCATACACCCTCTTCAAGCACACGTAAGTGATCCTCAAAGCTACCCTAGATAAGAAACTTTCAATTATACATTGTTTACTAAGAGAACCTTATACATTAGAGTCATTTAAAAGACAAGCAATCAATTAAAGGACATCACATAATAGTATTGGAGGACCTAGGGAACTCATCCTAGCATCTTCAAATCCTACTTGTTCCATGTATAGATAGTGTCCCATTCCACTACCTACACGTTGTAGAACTTCTCCAATACTACAATGCACATCCCATATGATGGGAATAGACACTAACCGACATAGACCATACGATCTAGGCATGGAATCAGGTATCATAAAGGACCCCATACCGTGGAAGGTGTTCTACTTTCAAAAGGTAGAACTAGTAATCAGCCCATGTTGGCAAATGGTTATGGGATATAAAGGGCTTCTTTGTACTCTAGTCTCCTACTTAAATAGTACTACTACCACAAGCATATCCTTTCGGTGCTTTGCCTTTTTTCTGATAGAGTAATTATTCCCTAGGAGTCTTTGAGAACTTACTATCACTAAGTCCTACCAACTCATAATACCTTTTCTTCCAAGGATTGGTCCATTAGGGTTGCCAACCAACATATATTAGGATAGCACACTTGACTACTCTTGAAAGGGCGCCTTAGGTCTACCGATAAAAGCATTATCATTAACCTTCTTTACATTATTCAATTTTCACATTCACTTAGAGTTCTATACTCATCAAGAAGGGGAACCATGCTTAGTTCTGCCCATTCAAGACATACTCTAGAATACGTCATTTGATCATTCAAGGAAGGTCACCAACTAAGGTCTACCAATCCCAGACTTTCATTCTTTACTTCATTCAATACCATTCAAGTACCAAGTAGGGACAACTATTCTACCACACAAGATACCACATCATTCTCTAAAGGCTCTCCCTAGTCCTTCGTATCATATGTCATCAACTAGAGAGGCAATACATTCAATCATATCATTGTAGTACCCATTAAAGGATCATATAGACATCAAATGAGTACATTCACTTTATACCTTCACATATACCATATTATCATCATACCTTAATTTACATAATAATGCCGACAAGACCATGTTCATAACATATACAACAATTAAAACCTGCAACCATAAGTGGACAATACCAATCAATGACAATTCAATATAAATTCTATACTAAACAAAGAAATTAGGTGAACTCACCACCTTCCAATAGCCATAATAACCATTCCTTAACCTTTCCAACACATCCACAAAACAAGAGATCTTTACAATTTTAATGAATACAAGACTAGGCAAACGATTCCTCCATATCAATGACCCATCAATACTCAATATAGACATAAAAATTATAAGGCAAGCTATGAAAAATCCTAACATTGATCAATACATAATTCAATAGCCCAATACAATCTACACATGAATTTGATATAATTAAGCATTGATCAATTCAACCACTTTAGAGCCAAAATTAGGAATTCAAGAACTACATGGGTTCATAGAGTTTTTCATATTAAAACATTCTATTAACATTGATCAATCCATAAAACATCACTTTAAACCATTTAATGCAAGAATTCATGCTTAAAATTCAAAATAGGTCTTTAAGGTGTTGAAAGATCTTTGGAAAGCCTTTGGAATTGGCTCCTTGAATGGAAGAAGAATCAAGGATGAATCAACATACCTTTAATGAATAATTAACACGAAATTGATGGATAAATGAATGAAAAACTTCAATCCTAGCTTCAACCTTGCTTTAAGCTTCAATGGAGTCTAGAGAAAACTTATATTGATCTTGGGTTTTGATTTGGAAAAGTGAAGTCTAATTTAGGTTTTAGGTATATAAACTAACTTAAAATACCTAAAAATACCTAAAACAACCTTCTAGAAATTAAGTAGGACACTAGGTGAATTTCCCAAAACACCCTTCCCTTGGCCGTGACACCTACACAAAGTTGCAGGTGTCAAATGGCAGTTGCATCTACTGCCCGTCGTTTGATCGACGGGGCGTATTGATGGGCCATCATTTTTGTCAGAGGATAAAATTTTGGGGCATAAGCTCCCACAACTATGTGTGGATCCATGCCCCCAATCGACGGGGCGTCGACTAAACGACTGAGCGTGGTTTGGTGGTCGTTGTTTGGACTGCCTCTTCGCAGTTTCTTCCCAAGGTTAGAGTCCTCCTTTAGGAACCTTAGAGTGGTCCTTCGGAGTTGTATCCGGACATTTCAAACCAAAACATGTTCATCTAGGTGTTATATTCCTCTCCTATCAATTTAGACACCAAACAACACATAAAACATGCAAAGGCACACTAGCGCACACACAAGGACTAGTTTCCAAACGTCTTGGTCGTTCTTTGACATTTGACATACAAACTCTACAACCTAACTTCTAATACTAATATTCATTATTTTAAAATCGTATTAACTCATAACGCACATGATAGGCTTTAGTTTAACCTAGTTCATTTTGAGGGTTGTGACATTCTCTCCCACTTATACAAACATTTGTCCTCGAATGACACCAAAACACTTTCAACATCTTCAAGAGATAAAGACTCACGACTACCAGATCATAACCATACCACACAATACACAATACACATATCTAGGAGGAAAATCAACTCTACATACACTAAAGACTCAAAACACAACAATAAAGTAGGAACAACATCTACAATTTTATCATGCCATAAGACTACCTTTTTCAATTCACATAAAAGGAACTTCGTTCCCCACATATCATCATGATATCACATTAATTCTATGAACATTATTCCAAGATCTCATAAAACACATTTATGCAACAATTTCAAGAACTTCACTGTTAAGAATGCTTACAAGTTCACTCATGCAATGTATAAGAAATTCACTACAGAGGCATGAAAATATGAAAGACAAAATGATTTGAACTCAATTTACCATGTAAACATAACCTCATGAAAATATGCACAATGCAAGAGATCAATGACATTCATTTTCACTTAGACTCCTAAACACATGCAACATGATACTAGAAAGTTCTAACTCTCAATATTGAATAAAATAGAAGAGAAGAGACAAGATTCATCAACACAACTATTCACCATGCTCCTCCACTTAACAAACTCATCAAAACACAAAAGGGAGAACTATAACTTATCGGCACCTTCATCCTAGTTTGCTTTCTTGTTATCTTGGAGGCAATAGAAGTGATTCCTCTTTGGTTCACCAACATCCAGCCCACTAGAAGGGGCTTGGTTGACCTCTCTTCCTCTAGCCGCCAAGTTATGACAATCTCTCACCTTGTGGTCATTCTTTCCACAACCAAACCACACACTAGTACCGGCTAGACACTTGCCAAAATATTTCTTCCCACAATTTGAGCATGTAGGTTTATCAATGTGGCAACCACCATATCTCTCATAGTTAGCCTTTGGAGCACTAAGTTGACCTTGCTCATCGGTTCTCCCCCTCTTAGCATCTCTACCTCTCCTCCCAAGCTTAGACTCTTCAATAGATTGATCATACACCATAATCCTAGATACATTCATGTCTCCATGGAGCATTTTCATATGACACTCTTCCTTCACAAGGTCGGAAACATCGGTCAAGACTCTACTCATATCATCTCTAGGGTTAGACACCAAGGATGGAGCATACTTAGACAATAAGGTAAATTTCATACTCCTCCACACTCATGTTACCTTGCCTAAGGTTTTTAAACTCCTCCATCTTAACCTCCCTCTTCTTACGCCATATGTACTAAGTATGGGTATATGCACATAACACTTAAGGACATGCATGAAAGAGGATCATTTATCAAACTCTTTAGAAAACATGCTAAGTCATATGAAAGTCTTTAATGCACATACCATATAACATACACAAGTTAAAGATTCCATCAAACTTAAAGAATGATCATAATCGAATACATATTAACTTTTCATATTCATTAGATCACATAACATAACATATAAAGCACTTACCAATGATCCCATCCCCAACCTACAAGTGCAATGGTCATGTGAAGACCCATAACCCCACAGAACAAAGTAGATAAGATAGGAGACCATAAGTAAAGATTTGATTCATGTAACTTGTAACATAAGTAGTCATCACTTCATATAACAATATAACCCAATAACATACTCATCATAATGATCAACATTCATATAAGAGTAACATCATGTATCATAAGCATCATACCTTTCATGTTATCATATTACATAAGAACAATCTCTAGGACTTTCCTTAGAGTCAACTTCTGCAATGTCTAGGTAGAGTCTCATACCCCCTACTTATACTAAGTAGACTCCTCAAGTCACCCTAGTCAACGTTCATTTACTTGTATTTCATTTTACATGAGAGAACATTCGCCTTAACCGACATAGACCATGTGAGGTAAATATGGAATCTGGTGTCATAAAACCCCACGCCGAAAGAAGGTGGTCTACCGTCCAAAGTAGAACCTAACATGACATAGCTTTCTAGGTGGATCCAGTAGCTAGTATCCTATGGTGTCAACATAGTTCATGAGAGTCATTGTGAACCTACTTTCCAACTAGGGAAGGGACACCTCTCATATCTAGTTCATCGGTGCTTAGCTTAAGTCCCTTTCTTGAATAACCTTTTAATTTGTATTTTATCATAAACTTATCATAGTTCATAGGATATTAACTCCTTGTATAAACATGATCATGATCTCTTTAATATTAGATGAGAATTTCCTTTTATTCTAGCCTTTCGTTTGTGAGATTAACATAACATAGTCCTCTTGTGTAAACAATACGAGAGAATATCGTAACTTGCATTTATCGTGTTCTTATCATGATCTCACAAGTAACATGTTCATATCCCAACATATACACATAGCAACATCATACATACTTTCATAACATGGCATCATGATTTATAGGCTAACATAAACATAGGAGAGTAATCACAACTTTAGAAGACTTACCTCTTGCTTCCAAGAACCTTATTCAAGAACTTAGTTCAACTTACAATATTCATAACCATACTTAGTGAAATACTTAATAGCATAATCAAGAACCACTCTTCAAATCATATACAAGATCATGCATTATGTAGGATAAGGGAACTGGGTCATTTAAGAGTTCATTCTAGTCTTAATTCCAATCCCTACGTTTTTGTGTCATCAAGCAGTGGGTATAACCCATTCGAAACAATAAAATTGATAATACACATGCTTCACACGAAATTCTATCATTACAAGTTAAACCCTCAACAATTCATGCATAATTACCATAAAATTCAATTGCACTTCATCAAAAATCATAAATCTGGTGTAACATTTCGGAAAATTATACGTTTAATAAAAATCCCAATAGGTTCTTAAGAATGCGTATTAGGGGTAAATAGGCATCCCAATGCCCAATATTTAGAAATATTGGGCATATTAGAAAATTATGGGCATAGTAGAAAATGTTGGCTTAGAGGGTGTTAGCCAATTTCTATGAATGCACAAGTAATTAAAATAACAATATCCTTCATATATAATCACATTGATTTAATAAGTAACCTAATGCCCAATATTGAGAAATATTGGGCATGGTATAGAAAAATTGGCTAAGGGATATTAGCCAATTTCTGTATAATACCCAAATAAGCAAAATATTGGGCATATTAGAAAATATTGGCTTAAAGGGTGTTAGCCAATTTTCTAACATTAATGAGCTTGTTTAAGAAATGTACCTGCAATGAAGACCTTAAGTTAAAGTTCATGAATTTCATCAATTGCAATACATTAGGTACTAGGCATCCAAGTGTCAAGCCTAGTACCCTAAGTACATAACCATTTAAAATGATCATGTAAATTAAGCAGTGCCCAAGGACATGATGAGGGTCCTTGGGATAATAAGTAAACATTTACAAATGAACCATAAATAATAGTTAGTTAGAAAAGTACAACCAACCCATGTGCAAGACATGTGAAGAAGTGGCCAAGGAGGGGATCACCCTAACCGAATTCGGTTAGGGTAGTTAGGGGGGAAAACGTGCACAAGGGACCCTTCCATGTGGGTCCTAACTTCCTAACTAATTCTAGACTATAACCTACTGCCCTAAATAGCTAACTAACCTAGGATCAAACGAAATGGACCCATTAGTGCACCCGACAACCTAGGACCAAAACCGGGTTGACACTAATCTAGTACTAGTTAAAGAGACAACAGAGTACCTAACCTAGGATGGTCCAAAGAGTTAGTTAAGGTCCTAAAAACCTAGGGATACTTTAGTAATTACCCTAGGCTACTTAATTAATTAATTTATCAACTTAATTAATTAATTTAAAGGGGCAAAACAGAAATCACAAAGCAATTTTCAGATTTCGGTTAAAATAAGAAAAAGACAACCTAGTACCTAACCTAGGATGGTTCAAAGGATTGGTTATGGTCCTAACGACTTAAGGGTACTTTAGTAATTACCTTAGGTCACCTAATTAATTTAATTTGCAATTTAATTAGTTAGTTTAAATGATCAAAATGAAATTCTTACACTAACCTAGTACAACTCAAGAAACATCCTAGTACTTGACCTAGGATGGTCCAAAAGGGTTAATTTTGGTTCCAATGACTTAGGGGTACTTTGGTACTTACCATAAGTACCTAAATTAATTAAATTAAGGATTTAATTAATTAATATAAAGTCAAAATGTTGACCAAAACCATAGTCAACACCAATTTCCAGATTTAACTAAGTGTTATGTTCTCCTATGTTTAGTCAACTTAGGAGGGGCTTTTTGGTAATAGGTTAATTAGTTTATTAAATTAACTTATTAAACCTAAGTTTTATAATTCAATATCAGTAAATAAACCTAAAAATCACGTTCAAACTCATAGAAAAGGCGACACAAAAACAGCAAGTAACGAACGAAAGAAAACAGAAAATTTATCGATTTCTCTAGGGCGATTGCAAGGTTTCTTCAAGGTTTCGTTCAAGGTGGTCTTCGTAGATTAAGTTCTACATAAGGTATGGGTTTTTCTCCTGGAATTCTTTCTCCAAGAGTATTTTCCTTCGAACGATTCAAAGATCTTGAAACTAGGGTTGTTCCCGTTCTCGTCGAACTCCTTTCCCTAGTATCCTTATTACGATTTCAATGTTGAATAGGTTAGAAATCATGTTGTTGGTATGTGGTGCTGGCTGATCTTAATGTGTATGGTTTTTGATTAAATAATGATTGAATGAACCGATTAATTGGACTTGTTTGATGCTAAGTGTTATTACGTGAATTAAAAGAATGATACTATGTTAACGATATGTCCGAAAATGTTATGTATGAAGATGTTACGGTTTTTGTGCACGCTTGCTGTTAATATGATGTTATGAAGATGATATATTCATAAAATTATAATATGATGCTGTCCAATATGTTTAAAAACGTTATGCCTAAAGTTATGTTATAAGGTTGGCTAAAAAGATCTCCATGAAATCATAATTGAGTGATTGTTGGCTTATGCCAATAAAATGGCTAACAATACATTTTCCAAAAGGGATACATGCAAATGGCTATAATGTTATGATTAATAATTGAATTGTCTAATGAATAAAGTTATAATAATGTAAGCATGAATAAATATAATTTTGGCTTATGCCAACAAAGAAGTTATGAAGCCTATAGCCAATTGCTTATGCCAATACTAATCTTATGCCAATAAATTGGCTGACACTACATTGTCAAACAAGTTGTAGGGAATTGACTATAATATTATATTAAATAGCTTAAAGATTGGCTAATGTATAATGTATAAAAACTTAAGCATGTTGAACATGAAAATTGGCTTATGACAACAAATATGGTTATGAAATCTATGCCCAATTGTTTATGCCAATAAAATGGCTAAGGATACATAGTCTAAAAGTGATGCATGTAAATTTCTATAATATTATGTTAAATAATTAAAAGATTGGCTAATGGTTCATACATATTAAATTAAATATGAACACACGTAAAATTGGCACATGCCAACAAAAATGGTTATGTAGTTTAATATTAAATGGTTGAGGCCAATACTAATCATATGCCAATCTTATGTAGTTAGAGTATCAAATGATAATATAAGCACTTCTAAGCTAATTCAATGAACCCATAACCAAGGGCATGCCACTCATTGGGACAACTCCAACATGCTCTAAAAGAATGACGTATGAACTCATGAAACTCATTGAATGAAGTGCTCATCGTCCATAAACGATGATATAAATCTACTACACTAAAGTAAGTAAGTAACGTTAGTTATAACATAATTAAAGGGGTCTAAATTAAGTAAGTGAAAAAAATGGGGTGTTAAAGGAAGTGAGACAAGTCTTACTTACACCAAAGCTAATTTGTTAAAAGAATACTCACGAATGAAGGTGTTAGAATGTGTGAGACTAGTCTCATTAACACCTAAGGATGAAATGTAAGGACAATTCACATTCATCAATGTAAAGTAAGGATGATATGTAAGGACAATTCACATTCATCAATGTAAAGTAAGGATGATATGTAAGGACAATTCACATTTATCAATGTAAAGTAAGGATGATATGTAAGGACAATTCACATTTCATCAATGTAAAGTAAGGATGAAAAGTCATCAAAAGAGTAAATAAGTCTCAATCATACTCTATATGTAAGTGTAAGGACAATTCACACTTAATACTAATGATGAGATGAGAAATCATCTAATGAGCTATGATGTCCTCATGCTAGAAGCCAGCTTCCATGATGTATGAGTTGAATGTAATGGAACTTTATACTGAGCACCGATAGGCAAGCTATGAGCGGTGATGCCTTCCTTCGGGAAGGGCGGAGGTTCACGTAACTCTCATGAGATGAGACTGTCCGGCATTCCGGGTATGGGTCTCCTTATATCTCCTAGTCTTTGAACCTATACTGTCAATATAGGGATCTAGCAGGGTTCAATTCCCTATATACGCTAGAATGTTTTGGTTTCACCTTGGCCAGTGACTCCACCTCTTTTTGGTGTGGGGAAGACACCGGATTTCATGATGCTCACATGATCTATGTCGGTTAAGGTTGGAGTTCCTCAAAGTATGAAAGATAAAGAAATGAACGATACCGAATGTGTTTGTGCAAGACAATCAGGAGGTGAAATCAGATTCAAGTAATGGCATTAGGTCCTTCTTGGTCATTGCACTTCATGATCCCGATGAGAGTCTTAAACTTTATCCTAGGTATGGCTGGTATTTACATCAGCATATGAATGAATGAAATGAGTAATGTGAAGTACGAATGAACGAATGAAGTAGACTCTGTGTTTGCTAAAGAAGGCCCTCGGGTTAAGGTCCCATATGTTGGGCCCTCACTTGAGATGTCTTAATGCTATATCAACGATTCCAAGGTCTCGTGTATATGAAATGTATAATTATAAAACATGAAAGTAATGAAATCAATGGCATAAGCAATAGAGAATGGCTTATGAAATGTAATGAATACTTGATGTAATGAATAACTTGTTGTAAGGATAGTCAAATCGTGTCCAATAAAGTTTACAATAATTAAAGGGCATTGCCAATAATGAATCCTCATGTTATGAAAATGATAAAGCCAAATAAATTGGCTTATGATGACTTTATATAATTGACAAAAGATGTTAGCCAAATAAAATTGGCTTATAATGACTTCTTTTATTATGAAAATGATCATAGCCAATAATGAGTTCAAATATACTTATCCAAATTGATCAACTAATGTATTTAGCCAATAAAAATTGGTTTATAAAGAATTCATGCCCAAAGTAAGCAAGAACATGAGTTTTAATGATATGCCCCAATAACTATGCACATTATGCAATCAACTAAAGAATGAGTATAGTCAATAACTATTGACTTATAAATATATTCATGCCCCAAATTATAGTTAAGTCAAATTTCTTAATCTCTTGAATTACTTACTTGATTCGTTGTGGGTATGGGACTACAATGAATCATTGCACTTGTAAGTAAAACATAGGACTAAAGGAGTTATCAACTACACAACAAAAAGAAGAAAAAGACTGAAAAATAATCTAAGTGTACAAAGAGGAGCTCTCGGCCTAAGAGGATCAAAATCTCAAATCTTCGCTCGAGTTGTTCTAAAATTATTTTGATGATACTAATGTCTTGTAATCATATAGAAAATGAATTGTGTGCTCTAAATGCATTAAAATACATCATATTCATACCACAATTCACAACTAACGAATTAGGAAAGTCTAATGACTAGACTTTCCAGAAATGGCATGTTGCTTAGGAAGAGCTTTCCTTGATCATGCATAGCTTTATGTGTATGTGTGCATACACCCATACTTAGTACAAGTGGTGTACTAACCCCCTACTATTTACTATTTTTAAAGGTGCAGGTCTGAGGACAGATTGACGACACTTGCAGCGGTTTGGACTTCAGCGTTTCTCCAAACCAATTGGTAGGTCCTCATGATTTCGAGGATGCTACAGATTAAGTCTAGCCTTAGTTTTAGACATAGCTTGTTGATGTTGTCCCTAGCGTTTCTTTCGTACTTTCATTGTGAAGCTTTGTAATAAGGCCGTGTTTGGCAAACTATTTATGATATATTCATCTTCAGTTTTGAATTGATTCTTTATGTTAGATGGTTGTTTTCTTATGTTGAGCTTAGTATATGATGTATCTAATTAATAATTATATGAAGTCTATGTATACTTCATACATATAAAAAGTTTTAAATTTTCCGCAAATTTAACTAGATGAATGTGATGAATGCAAGATGAGGCTTGTCTGCGACCTCTGAGAGGTCAACGACGCCGGTTGCGATCCGGATTCCAGAATCAGAGTCATGACAAACTTGGTATCAGAGCATGAGGTTAAATTACCTAGGATCTAAAGCTCAACACAACCACGTTACGTAGTTTCTATCTTATGGTTGTGAAGCGTGCCACAATCATGACTTAGAGACAACGCGATGATAGGAAATATTCCCTTCTTCTACTCTTTATCGTGCTATCTAGAGCTTTGACACTTTGTGTCATTATAAGTATCTAACTTCCTTCTTGTGTGAACACGTAGAAGGATACACACAAGAATTAGGATGGCCAAGTGGTCTAAGGCGCCAGACTCAAGATCTGGCCTTCCCAAGAAGGGGCCATAATGGAAATGCCCAGCGTGACCGAAAGACATGTAATAAGTGTGGTCGTTCGCATGGAGGTGAGTACATGGTGGATTCTAAATGCATGCCACGGGTGTTGATGAAGAGTAGAAGGCTAAGTTGGCTGCATACTAACTCAAGAATATGGCTTAGACATGGATTTGCTTCATAAGTGTTATGCTATAATAGACTATAGAAACAGGGTAGTAAGGCTTCAGTTTCCAAATAAGTTGGGTTAAAATGAGAAGGGTGTGGTTCAAATCTTAAGGCCAACATGATGTCATCTAAGAGGTTAGATATACTCTTACTAAGTCTGGTTTATGTTTAAGAAACTCTAAGTTTAAGTGCTTTAGTGAATTTGGTGTGGTAATTCCCTAATCGTATGTCTTATAATAGCACTATATGAGTTAAAACGAAGTTATGTTGTATTTTATGTTACTGTTTTTGTGTAGCATAGGCATGTTTTCTGTTTTGCATGATTTGTGATGTGCATTAAGTTAGTGTGATTGAGACGGAAATTCCTCAATCTCAAATATGAAGCTTCAGATAAGCTTGAATGATGTGCATCATCCAAATATGTGTGAATCAGATATTCACAAAAGAGAAAAGTTTAAGCATGATAAAGTAACTTTCAAAAATCACCCTCTTTGTTTAAATGATGTGTAGGTGTCATTCGGGGATGAATGTTCCTAAGGGGGGGATAATGTAACATTCCAGAAAATTATACGTTTAATAAAAATCCCAATAGGTTCTTAAGAATGTGTATTAGGGGTAAATAGGCATCCCAATGCCCAATATTTAGAAATATTGGGCATATTAGAAAATTATGGGCATAGTAGAAAATGTTGGCTTAGAGGGTGTTAGCCAATTTCTATGTATGCACAAGTAATTAAAATAACAATATCCTTCATATATAATCACATTGATTTAATAAGTAACCTAATGCCCAATATTGAGAAATATTGGGCATGGTATAGAAAAATTGGCTAAGGGATATTAGCCAATTTCTGTATAATACCCAAATAAGCAAAATATTGGGCATATTAGAAAATATTGGCTTAAAGGGTGTTAGCCAATTTTCTAACATTAATGAGATTGTTTAAGAAATGTACCTTCAATGAAGACCCTAAGCTAAAGTTCATGAATTTCATCAATTGCAATACATTAGTACTAGGCATCCAAGTGTCAAGCCTAGTACCCTAAGTACATAACCATTTAAAATGATCATGTAAATTAAGCAGTGCCCAAGGACATGATGAGGGTCCTTGGGATAATAAGTAAACATTTACAAATGAACCATAAATAATAGTTAGTTAGAAAAGTACAACCAACCCATGTGCAAGACATGTGAAGAAGTGGCCAAGGAGGGGACCACCCTAACCGAATTCGGTTAGGGTAGTTAGGGGGGAAAACGTGCACAAGGGACCCTTCCATGTGGGTCTTAACTTCCTAACTAATTCTAGACTCTAACCTACTGCCCTAAATAGCTAACTAACCTAGGACCAAACGAAATGGACCCATTAGTGCACCCGACAACCTAGGACCAAAACCGGGTTGACACTAATCTAGTACTAGTTAAAGAGACAACCTAGTACCTAACCTAGGATGGTCCAAAGAGTTAGTTAAGGTCCTAAAAACCTAGGGATACTTTAGTAATTACCCTAGGCTACTTAATTAATTAATTTATCAACTTAATTAATTAATTTAAAGGGGCAAAACCGAAATCACAAAGCAATTTTCAGATTTCGGTTAAAATAAGAAAAAGACAACCTAGTACCTAACCTAGGATGGTTCAAAGGATTGGTTATGGTCCTAACGACTTAAGGTTACTTTAGTAATTACCTTAGGTCACCTAATTAATTTAATTTGCAATTTAATTAGTTATTTTAAATGATCAAAACGAAATTCTTACACTAACCTAGTACAACTCAAGAAACATCCTAGTACTTGACCTAGGATGGTCCAAAAGGGTTAATTTTGGTTCCAATGACTTAGGGGTACTTTGGTACTTACCCTAGGTACCTAAATTAATTAAATTAAGGATTTAATTAATTAATATAAAGTCAAAATGTTGACCAAAACCATAGTCAACACCAATTTCCAGATTTAACTAAGTGTTATGTTCTCCTATGTTTAATCAACTTAGGAGGGGCTTTTTGGTAATTGGTTAATTAGTTTATTAAATTAACTTATTAAACCTAAGTTTTATAATTCAATATCAGTTAATAAACCTAAAAATTACATTCAAACTCATAGAAAAGGCGACACAAAAAACAGCAAGCAACGAACGAAAGAAAAACAGAAAATTTATCGATTTCTCTAGGGCGATTGCAAGGTTTTCTTCAAGGTTTCGTTCAAGGTGGTCTTCGTAGATTAAGTTCTACATAAGGTATGGGTTTTCTCCTGGAATTCTTTCTCCAAGAGTATTTTCCTTCGAACGATTCAAAGATGTTGAAACTAGGGTTGTTCCCGTTCTCGTCGAACTCCTTTCCCTAGTATCCTTATTACGATTTCAATGTTGAATAGGTTAGAAATCATGTTGTTGGTATGTGGTGCTGGCTGATCTTAATGTGTATGGTTTTTGATTAAATAATGATTGAATGAACCTATTAATTGGACTTGTTTGATGCTAAGTGTTATTACGTGAATTAAAAGAATGATACTATGTTAACGATATGTCCGAAAATGTTATGTATGAAGATGTTACGGTTTGTTGTGCACGCTTGCTGTTAATATGATGTTATGAAGATGATATATTCATCAAATTATAATATGATGCTGTCCAAGATGTTTAAAAACGTTATGCCTAAAGTTATGTTATAAGGTTGGCTAAAAAGATCTCCATGAAATCATAATTGAGTGATTGTTGGCTTATGCCAATAAAATGGCTAACAATACATTTTCCAAAAGGGATGCATGCAAATGGCTATAATGTTATGATTAATAATTGAATTATCTAATGAATAAAGTTATAATAATGTAAGCATGAATGAATATAATTTTGGCTTATGCCAACAAAGAAGTTATGAAGCCTATAGCCAATTGCTTATGCCAATACTAATCTTATGCCAATAAATTGGCTGACACTACATTGTCAAACAAGTTGTAGGGAATTGGCTATAATATTATATTAAATAGCTTAAAAGATTGGCTAATGTATAATGTATAAAACTTAAGCATGTTGAACATGAAAATTGGCTTATGACAACAAATATGGTTATGAATCTATGCCAATTGTTTATGCCAATAAAATGGCTAAGGATACATTGTCTAAAAGTGATGCATGTAAATTGCTATAATATTATGTTAAATAATTAAAAGATTGGCTAATGGTTCATACATATAAATTAAATATGAACACACGTAAAATTGGCACATGCCAACAAAAATGGTTATGTAGTTTAATATTAAAAGGTTGAGGCAATACTAATCATATGCCAATCTTATGTTAGAGTATCAAATGATAATATAAGCACTTCTAAGCTAATTCAATGAACCCATAACCAAGGGCATGCCACTCATTGGGACAACTCCAACATGCTCTAAAAGAATGACGTATGAACTCATGAAACTCATTGAATGAAGTGCTCATCCCATAACGATGATATGAATCTACTACACTAAAGTAGTAAGTAACGTGAGTTATAACATAATTAAAGGGGTCTAAATTAAGTAAGTGACCAAATGGGGTGTTAAAGGAAGTG